>CM057000.1:22153589-22753589 GCA_029891345.1 Dryococelus australis
TTTTTTTTTTTTTTTTTTTTTTTTTTTTTTTTTTTTTTTTTTTTTTTTTTTTTTTTTTTTTTTTTTTTTTTTTTTTTTTTTTTTTTTTTTTTTTATTTTTTTTTTTTTTTTTTTTTTTTTTTTTTTTTTTTTTTTTTTTTTTTTTTTTTTTTTTTTTTTTTTTTTTTTTTTTTTTTTTTTTTTTTTTTTTTTTTTTTTTTTTTTTTTTTTTTTTTTTTTTTTTTTTTTTTTTTTTTTTTTTTTTTTTTTTTTTTTTTTTTTTTTTTTTTTAAAAAAAAATTTAAAATTTTGTGCCCTTTTTTTTTTCAAGGACTGAAAATACTGTTCTACACGAGCCAATTTTTTGGGAAAGGGAAGTCGTGTGGTAGTTGAATGTTTTAGTTGGGCAAGTTTTTTTTTAAAAAGGCTTAAATAAATGCGAACATTTTATAATTATCAGTGCACGTTTTAAAATAAATGGAAGATAATTCTCCCTTCGGAGGAGACTTGGTTTCGTCAAGATCACCCAGTGACTCGTTTAGCAGATATTTTTTACCCCCCTTTCCAATCGGATATATTTGTTCCATGTATCGCTTTTGTGTCGCGTGAAAATTTTTTTGTTCGGCAGAGACTGGGACAGATTCTGAATTTTCGGTGACGAATAAGATTCAGTTGTGAAATAGTTCAAAAAAATTCTGTTTTTTTTTTTGTAGATTTTCCACACCCGGAAAAAAATAGTTGAGTATTTGTGAAAAGTAATTTGTTTTTTCTGTTGTTTGGGTGTCACTGTAAAAGTTGTCAAAATTTTGTGCCAAATTTTTATTTTGGTTTTTTTAGGCATAATTGGGTTGGTTTTTAAATTAATTTCAAGCAGCAAACCCGTGTTGGTTGCCCTGTACTTCAATTGTATTTTTTTTGAAAGGTTTTTTTAAAAATAGTGGGTTTTATACCTTTTGTGAACGGCTGGGACATTAAAATTTTTGTATAGTCCCCGCTTAAAAATTTGAGGGCCCCGGAAAAAACACGAAGTTTTTTGTTTATGTATTTTTCCCCCGTTCCCAATCCTATAACGGTTGGTTTAATTTTAGTCGGTTAAATTGTTTGATAGGAAGGTCCTTTAAAAGGGATTTTTCCAGCTGGCCCAGGAGCGCTTCTCGTGCTCTTAAATGACTTCACACAGCAAAAATCTTAGACCCTCTACATTTAAAAAATTTAAATAGTTATATTATTTAACGAAACACTTTTAATTTTTTGCTCTATTTTTTTTAAACTTTACATAATAGCCGGTTAGAATTTAATTTGAGTTTTATTTGGGAAAAATAGATACCAAATTTGAAACCCCCAACCCTTTAAATTTTACATATGAATGAAAAGTGAAACCCGAAGAATGGCCCCAAAGTTCCAAAAACGCGGTGTGTAGAAACAGTGTACCAGCAATAAAGGGTTAGATTTCCAGGATGGTACCGTAGGCCCTCGGCCCCCATCTTTCTGACAGGAAGGGGTTTACCCAAGTTAGCCGTGAAAAACTGTCAAACGAAATGAAAACAAGTTCCCTTATGCCTCGTCATCATCAAACGGCGCCATATCAGCACGTGAGAGAGTTCGAACAGGGCAGAATGATCGGTCTCCGGGAAACGTGTTTGTCATACCGTGACATTTCGGCTCGTACATGGCATGCTGCTACTACAGCGATGCGTGCTTTTCACAAGTGGCTAGACGATGGTCGTACACAGAGACGAGCATGTACTGGACCACGCAATGTGACCACAATACAGTATGACCACGATCTTGTCAGCATGGTCGTAACGGACAGTACAGCATCGTCCATAGTATTGGCTCGACACTGGATCACTGCAACAGGCAGGGACTTATTCTGCGTCGACGGTTCGACGCCGTTTGCTGCGGGTTGAATGGTGGCACGCATTCCATTGCGTCGGCTTCCATTGTCCAGAAACCACAAACGCCTCCGACTGCAATGGTCACGTGAACGCTGTCGCTTGCGTGCTGAATGGCAAAATGTAGCGTTTTCGGAAGGAATGTGTAAGACTTCTTTAATGAGCTACAAGTACCGCTGCTTCCCTGGCCTGCACGTTCACCTGACATGTCGCCCCATGCCTGGAATATGGTTAGTCGGGACTTGTTCGTCACGGAACTCCAGCAACCACTGTTGATGCTTTGTGGACTCGCATACAATCCGCATGTAGAGAGATTCCCCAATAACATATCCAGGTCCCCTTTGATTCCCTGACATGACACTTATGGGCTCTGATTACAGCACGCGGTGGCTTCACACCATTCTGAATTCTCAAGGATAGAGATCATGTACAGTTCTGTAATCTTGATTAATTGCTTACTTTCCATGTACATAATCTGTGGTATAAAGCTCATTTCCATCACACGTATCCTTTTTGGTGTTGCATTTTCCACAAAGGTTCGTGTATATGCCAGTTTTCTACCAATTGAGATATCCAGGAATACTCCATAGCAGTCTGAATTATACACAATGTACAAATTATTTTTATATTTTCTCTGCTTCTGTACCTGGAAGCAATTTCCAACTTAATTCAAGGACAGACTGTGTGTGTTTAGTTTCTTATTAACTATTAGAGACGAAATACAATATTTCAAAGTGCCTAACTACTGTATAATTCATATCAACTCCATTAGAGATTTCATTGATCCACACTTGAAATCATTTTAACGTTCAGGCCGTTGGTAATTTGTATCTTGATATGCAATTATTTTATTAAATTTCTCCTTGTGGGATTTGAAATTGTATAAAGAGAATAACCAAATTGGTATTTTTTCATTCTGCCTGGTTTTAGGTAATACATATATGATTGGTGAGAATTTTCAAAGGGAAGAATCCAAATATTTACATCTTCCGCAACTACAGTTATACATACATGAGTTACAGACATATCTGAAGTGGACTTCATTACCGTTTACGACATCATCAGTGGCTTGATTGTCTGTCATACATTTCGAGAAATGTTCCGACGGTATTGACTCGAGGGTAAACACAAAAAAAATTAGGCATATCTTAGTAATCAAGTAAAGAAGTTGGCAATCGTGGAAGTAAATATTGAAATATTGTAGAATATCTTATTAATTTTTCACTACACTCGATATATTGAATGAATGGCCAACTGGAATTTAAGACTAAAATGTATTCAACTTGAATGCATATTTTGTGATGCTCAGCAAATCAAATTAATTAAACCATTCATAAGCGGTGGACGTCTCGTTACATTTCATTAATTAGGTGGATTACCACTGAGATCACAAACATGCGTATTTAGAAAACACGCTTGTATATTTTCAATGTACATTAAGGCAATTTTCTAAACTTTTGCAATTTATTGACGGCAAATAATAAGATTTTCCAATTTTTTTATTTTTTTTTTTTCAGCAAGTAAAAACGTGACGAAAAACGTTTGAGATCTTCTCCGGTATAATAATATAAAAAAATTGTACACTTATTATTTTTGTTGGTGTACAAAATCGAACATTAAAAATTATTACGTTTGTATTAATGTACGATTAGGTAAGAAAAAATTCTGTAAAATGCATATTTGGGAACAATCAGCAACGTTAAATTTTGCGCTCTAACATTAGATACTAGTTCTTTTTTTTAAGGTATAGTTCTATCAAGTAAAAAAAAAAACAGAATTTGAACTACTTAATTTACTACTATGCGGTTTCTTATATTCACAGTATATTTCAATTATAAAGGATATCACACACAGTAATGGTTGATGCATCGTATACTTTCCGAATAAAATAAGTTTTACTTTTCTATTAGTAACGTATAGAAACATCTGCAAAATTAATTCGTTTTAATATTTATAACATGCTATAATTCAGAAATCTTTAATAACAGAATTAAAAAAAAAAAAACTAAATTTTGGCAAACTTCATCTTCGTTATGTTTTTATCTTCTTGGAAATTTCTGTTAAAATTATTTTTTCTTTTCTTCAGTAAATGTGAATTACAATACCCTAGACCTGTAAACAATAATGCTTTGTTAATTTTAATACGGATATTTTTGCATACTTGCTGATTTCGAGGATTATATACTTATTTTTGTTTGCAAAGAGTTAACGAATTTTAAGTTAAATCTATAGAAAATATCAAATATTGCTTTATACGATAGCTGCAAATATTAGAATATCTGGTCCATAACCCTTAACACCGCCAGAATATGTAAAGTATCTTGAGTTTAGTTCTCGATTCTTTGTTTTTGAATTTCACGTACAGCGAAACATTTCAAGAGCTCTTAAGGACATCCATAGAAAAAAAATTCAATCGCTGCGCCATCTGCATAAACAATATTTGCGTGAGGTCGCTTTACTCAGAATTTTAACGGCCATTCTGCCCACCAGGCCGGCAGCCTCGTACTTCAAATGAGATATCAGTGTTAAACGAAATTCCTTCCCATTGTGTCAATTTTAAAGATAACTATTTCGAACAAAAGCTATTGTACGTGAAAGTTCTTAAGGAATGTTGGTACTTTAATATATTTTGCCAATGGTTTTGTTTAGCAATGTTTTTTCATTAAGATGATAAAAATTGATTTATAATAATAAAAGATTAATAAATAATTTTTTCCCCTCTCCCTCTCTCTCTCTCTCTCTCCTCTCCTCTCTCTCTCTCTCCTCGCTATATAAACAAATAAATATATATAAAAGTTCATAATTCTCTGTGACGGTCACTTCAAAACGTTTCATGTTTGAAATAGTTATCTTTAAAATTGACGCAATGCGAATAGATTTTGTTTAACGTTCATCAGACATTTGAAGTTCGCGGATGCAGGAGTGGTATGTAGGGCCTTTAAGCAGTGACGCGAGGTTTAATACAGTAATATTTTCGGAAAAGTTACAGCATTGTCACTATAGTTTAAGCACAGTTTTATATAATAATATACACCATTAACAAAGCACTACAAACATCACATTTTGTTTCATTTGACACTTTTCAAAGACCACATTGGTTTGAGTAACCAAAATATATCAACAGGGAACAAAATATCGGCTTTAATTTCTGTCCTGAAAAGATATTTCCATTGGGAATATTCTAAAATATTTTAAAAATAAGAATAGACACGAACATTTTCAGTAAGACCCATTAATAGAGACCTGCGAAATTCTCGTTATTATGTTATGACATACCGAACACCAAGATAATGTGCGTTTGAGCGATTTCAGCAATTGGCTTGAAATATGTCTGTCACTTCTGGGAGTACGCTTGAGCCAATAAGAAAAATATGAGTAGACTATTCGCCTTCCATTACCACGAACCTGGTTTCACTCCCCAGTAGGGACGCTCCCGAAATCGTGTTGGACGATGTCGCTGCCCGGCGGGTTTTCTCGGGTTCTCCCGTTTGCCTAGCCCTTGAATTCCGCCGCAGCTCCCGATTGGCATTGAAAGGTGACAATAATTTTTATAAATTGTTGTATTATGAAATTTTTTCATAAATATGCTTTAATAGTTTATACATTACGTCCGTAATGTTTGGTAAGGCAATTAGCTAAGCTCCTACTGTCGCATTTTTCAATAAATCCTCCATATTTTAAATAAGTAAGAAATAAATTAAAAATTAATATGGCAGATGACGCAGGATATTAAGCGGCAACCTAAACATTTGAACTCAACCCCGTTAGTACAACAATTATGTTGCATGTCCTTTTCCAGCACAGTCCGTTGTGAGCACTACCACTCTCGCATTTAAAACCACCAGAACTTCTGTGGTCCAACTTACATTGGCTTCTTCCCCTGGAGACGAAGTACGAGGTCCATCAGACATCCTGGCAGGAAGTGCAGGAAGAAAGCCATAAACATGAAGCCGTAGTAGTTATTGACGGCAGTGTAGGACGGGTACCAGAAAGACGATTTAAATGGGAACTCTATCACGTGCCTTCCAATATAGAGCAAATTTGTGTGTCATCACCGGGTTGTTGTCTGACGTCGCTATGTTGTATATAGGGAGGACTTCTTGTGACCTGATTGTATAACATAACAAAAAAAGTTACACACTAGTAGTGGATGCGTGGTAGTTTGGGGATATAATTTATTCAAAATGGCGGCTGTCCCTCCCCGCTCCATCTTACTCAACCATCCCTGCCCACCCCACCCTGACAACACTCCCATACCACTGTAGCTACCCCTCCCCTCCAGTCAGGGTGAGGGGGTGTACCACACCTCCCCCTCTGCGCACTCCTATCAGTTAAGTGTGCTCTGTGATTGGCTGATGGGTTCCCTCTCTACCCTCTTTCGCTCCTCTACCAGTGAGGTGTAATGAGATTGGTTGGCTGGTTATGCCCCTCCCCCCTTCCAAACCCATGTGGGACTTAATTTTTTGAGTGTGTGTGGGCAGTCCTTGTTCGAGACCCATAAAATGCATAATTAGATATAATTGCATTATTAATAATTTCATAATTAGAGTAAGTAAACGTATTCACCCTTCGACTGCCGAACCGAAAGTAGGAGGTTGGAAGTTTAGGGTGCGGGTAATAGGATTGTGAAAGGGGGGAGGACGAAGGCTCTGGTTCAAAATCCGACAAGGGTAAATATGTGAAGCTATATTTTTTTAATCTCATGGTGACTAAGTTCCGAGTGTATTTGCATAAAGAATAAGTACAAGTAATGAGAATTTTCATTGTAAATAAGTATTTAATTATGCAAAATGAGGCATAGTAATGCATAATTATAGCAATTGTGCAATGCCTAAGTATGCATAATTACCAATTGGGTAAAGAATAAACATGAACATTAAGTACGTGTTGTTACACACTACGAACACATCTGCTACCTAGCACTGCCCACTCGCGAATGAGCTGAGATTGCTAATATCTTTAAATTATACCCAGCTGCCATGTTACATTGGGGAAGCCAAGTGCGCCTCCGCGCAGCTCCGATGCCAAGCGCACATCTGCCGTGATGCACGCTGCCATCTCTGGCTGGCGCTGTCTCCGACTGAGCGGAATTCGCCACGCCACCACTTCGACCGTTAGGGGTTGCGAACAGGTTACTGTAGGGACAATCCATGGGATAACCGCCATATTGGATAGCATTAATATATAAGTGAAAATTTATTTTTAAAAATTCTTAGAATAATTTTGAAACCAGTCAGCTTCGTTCGCAGATCTTGAATCAGTGCTAATAGTTGAACGTATAACAGTATGATGCTAACTAAAATAGTCAGTGTATCGGTTCATTTAATGCATTATTCAATTGTTGATAGTTTGAAAGTATAACAGTGAGTGAAGAGTGAGACTTGCCGAGGGTAAATGATTTTTTAAATCACATAATTACTAATTGCATAATGACTAAGCAAGCATTATGAGTAATTACATAACCAAGCATATGTATGCATAATGAGAAAGTACCGAAAGAAGTACTCATGTTTACCTGTCGACTGCTGAACACAACTTACAAGGTTGAAAAGTTATGGGTAATGGATATAGGATTCAGGATTTAGTCCTTGTTCGAGACCCATCGAGAAAAATATGCATAACAAACATTACAATATTGACTAAGTATGATACGTGCATAATTGCACATGAATAAGTTTCGACACTAATTACACCCCTTTTACCTACTGGGCCTACTACTCATTCCTAACTCACCTGGATTTGCTAATATGATAGTAATAAATGTCCACCATGTTGTAATATCAAGCACACTGCAGATCGGGCAGACATACGACAATCCTTCTCAAGCCGTTACTCAGTCTATTCCTCCTCTAGCCACTTAAATTGTTAATGCAAGACCATGTTCGGCGGCGATTCATCCAGCAACAGAGGGCTAGCTAACTCTGCACCACCTCTTCCTCCGAAAGACTGACTCCAACAGTCGAGATGTAGGGATGGGCTCTGTGCCACGCCACGCTCCCGAAACACTCGACTGCTCGCGAGACTGGTTTGGCAGAGGGCAGGGTCGCGCATCAATAGCATACACCAAACTTCCAACACCAATCCCCAATGATAGTTTTCTATACAATATCACAAATAAAATTATTTCACATATTTTTGATTAAAGTAAATAAATATATTTTTTTACAATATATTTCTAAGTTGATACATAATAACATTAAATAAAATAAGTCGTAACCCAAATGAAACAATTGCTACACTAAAAAAAAATCATCTTTCCTCATTTGCCTGAAATTACAAAAAACCAATTGCCAATATGTTCAATGTAAAAACTAAATATTTGTGTTAGCATAATTTTTCCTGCATTTACTAAACAGGAACTCATTTCAGAAACCCCCTCGAGGGTAAATACGTATATAGCGATTTAAACCTTGCTTAGATTCACAACGAGGGTAAGTTTTGCTTAACTGTGATTGTATTGGGTTAGTAGTTGTTTTATTTCCGGCGAAGTTGAAATCATATTTTACTGATAAATTCCTTACTTCGACCCCAACATAGGTTAATTATATTTATACTACCACATTACTTATGTCAAATCCTGGTGAAGTTAAATACGTGTATACCAATTAATAATTACTATCGAGAACAAATACTGGGACATATAGTGAGGAAATACACACATATACAAACACCTCGAAATGTTATTGCGAAAGCAATCTAAAAACAGTATTAACCTTGTCTTAACCCAAAATTTTCAGTATAATAAACATTGAGGTAAATAGAGGCGATATTAATTAATATCGTGTATTAGTAAACTCACAACCACTGCGACATCACGTACAATACTTTAACAAGAGAAATGCGCTCACATCACTAGCGAAAGTTTCTCTTCCCGCTGGGGGTTGAATTGCCGCACAAACTCGCCACTTGTGCGCCAGACATGAGGACGGCCAACTGCTCTGCAAAGAATGGCATTTCCAAGAGGTCTAGCAAGACACACAACCTCTCGCAGAGCGAGCAGTGCGGGAGTCCTCGTGTTACTAACACCGCTCGCTAGACTTCCATTGTGGTGGAGGGGCTCATCAGTCAACAGAGAGTCAATTAGAACTCCTCCACACAACTCCACATTATTTACGTAAACATTAACGCGATCTTACACATATTTAATTGTAGTATATCAATAAAAAATTATTATTTTTCAAAATTTGTCATTTTTTCTAAGTTGCAACATAATAATAAAATGAATTAAAACCCTCACCCAAATGACATGTTCGTTTCTGGCATGCTTGAATTATGAAAACCAATTACCAATATCGTTCTATTGTTAATGTAAGTATTTTGTTATCATAATTTTGCCTGCATATACTAAATAGGAATACATTTCAGAAAATTCAGATTCTGTAACCGAACAATTTTAAGAACCAAATTTTTTAGGTGTATAAACATTTGCATTACGACATCTCAAACATTATACATCTTGTGAACATTTATCGGTACATGCACTATTACTTAGTAATCCCATCGTTGATTAAATTGTTTTCTATCTCCAAAAAATTCAGAACTCGTCCTGTGCTAACAACTCAGTTCATTCCCAAAAAAAAAAATATTTCCCTTAGAAGAAGTTATAGTGGAATCCCTCAGTACGAGACTGTAACTGTATATCCATTCGGCAAAACACTCGTGTAATCAATAAATACTAATTTCCTAAATATAAAAAAAATCCACTATACACCATACCACACTTCAAATCAACGAAACATTACACAAAAAAAAAAAAAAAATAAAAGGATAAAATTGTGTATACATTTTAGCAGATGTTTCACTAATATAGCGTTTCTTGTAAATAAACGACCACACGACATATACAGACATACATCACACTTAGCTTTCCTTAAAACATTACGTCTCATGTGACAGTACTCACTATAATGTAAAGTAAATAACTTCATACACATTCTTCACTCATTTCCAGGAAAACCAGAGAGTTTTTCCACCGCAACACCGTATTCATAAGTTATCAAATGATTTTTTTAAGTAGCATATGATAAGTATACACACACTGACATTTTTCGCAATAATGTTTATTTCTATAATTTTCTACGAAACAAATACATTTCTGATGGTTTCTCAATTTGTGAAGTAAAGTAAAATTCCTATTTCATTATATACACTGATGACGAGATTGTGAATTTCTCTTCTAAAGTATATAGCTGGTGACAAATTCGAACTAATACTACTTCTTGAAAATTGCATATAATCACACATTTCCTTAGTTCCTTGTCGTTCTCAAACAAACATTGACAATTTTCTTGCAGTAGATCTAGTATTTGTAATAAGGTATAGTGTATCTAATAGCGTATTTTATACTCTGGTTACGAACATTCCCCCTTCCTTGTGTGTCCTTGTTTTCGATTACAGAACATGTCATAGCAAATGGTGAAGGCTGCCGAAGCTCCCAAACCTCCCATTTAGTGTACTCAAATTACGTGCAAATCTTCCACCAGCCACAGGGTTGCATTCCCTGGCAAAAATCGCGAAGTACAACGGCTTACAGTACCGCAAATAGCAGAGAGGCAAGAGGGAAATATAAACTCTTTTTAATTCAAGGCATTGAGAGTAAAATAAAATTTAATTCATAACCGCCTCAGTATCCCCGCCACCCAGGGTTATACCCCTGTTCGTAAAGGCCAAAGACAACGGCCAGCATCAATCTAGAACTTCGCATAGTAAACAGTGTAGTAGAACTGAATTGTCCTGTCATTCAAAGCCACAGTGGGTTGTGCATAGTCAGCATATTCCAGCGGCGCCCCAGCACACTCCAGGACCGACCAACTTGCACTCGCAGCGGCAAACCAAGACCCCCATTTGTAGCGTAGTAAGAGCGTGTGCTTAAGTTTTTAAATTTAATGTATGTTGAAATAAGGCCACTTTTTAGTCCATTTTGAATTGCCGCTATCGCACAATTTCCACACAGGATTGCGTAGTGTGGAAATAATAACCATAACACCAGCTTGTGTAAATTAATGGTAGAATACAAGAATTCACAATACGTAACTTTATGTCGGATTTACAAAGTACATCTTTTCTAAAAATTGCACGAATCATTACTAAACACGCCACAATCTATTTATCCGGCACACAGAAGAAATTAGTTGCCAGAAACCCCAAAATAGTCGAAAAATTACAGAACTTAATTATATCACCGAACAACTGCTAAACGAAAGCCCAGATTTAATCGAACAATTTATCACTACATCCACACATATTACACGTACCTTTATCAACAAGATAACAAACAGCGGCATTTCACTAGCAACACCAACACAATCTCATGCTAATATTTCATCACAAACATCGGGATACTTAACACCAGTACACATCTACTCTAACACAAAAGAAAATTGTACGAGAACTCGCCCTTAACATCACCTGTCTAAATCACACAAATTACAGACAACATGACAAACACCCTACCCATGAATATAATTGTCCAACAACCATTACATATTCCGTATTTTAATGGGACAGAACAAAATATGGACTGATTTTTTAGAACAGTTTAACCAAGCCGCAGACGACAACAATTGGACAGACGAGGGAAAATGCAGGAAAGTAAAGTACTATTTAAAAGGGTTCGCAAAGTATACACTCGACAATTACTTACACTCACAAGGTGGTAACGTCACATGGCAAGGGATTACACAAAAATTTAAAACTACCTTTTCAAAGCCAGCAAATGAGGAATACCTCAAAGAGTTGCTCTACACAACTAAACAAAAATTGAACAAGAGCGCCCAAAAACATATCCAAACTTTGATATACAACTGTCGGAAGTACAATACAAGCGTTAGAAATAGTGATTTCATAAACATTGTATGGCGATCGTTACTCCCTTCTCTGGCAGATAAAATCGCTGGCTTGAAAAATGATATATTAGATGACATGATAACTAACATCCAGCGAGCGGAACTCGGCCTTTTCCGATATAATGAGACCGTCACAGCCAGCACACCATGTCCGAAACAGATTTCCATAGGATGGACATTACAAAACTGAAATAAGAAATCGCCAACATGGCAATCGCACACCAAAGACAAATACGAAACTATCATTACCCGTAACAGGGATGCCAGTACAACCAATTACCTGCACAGCCAAATCGGCGCCAATTTGTAAACGTCCCCCCAAAAGGTTGTCAATACGGGAAAAATACATCATTTACCAACCCCCAAAAATAGACAAAATTCAGAAACCGAGCGACAAAACCAGTACATAAATAACCATTCCCCTGGCTATCACAACCAACATCAGCAAACTAACCCTGCCACGAACAGAAAATCCGTCCAAACCAATATCAGTCGAAAAAACTCCTTCACGAGGGGTAGTAGGCCCCACCCCCAATGACAAACAGCATAAGGAGGTGCACAGAGCAGTTACAAATAAAAGACAGTCAGGCCCCATACGGCCACAGACAAACAAAAATCTCACGATTCCCAATAACGCCAAACATGACAACAAAAACATATGTAACATACAGGCAGGGTCCATAATATCAACACATAAATTTCACAACAACCCTCAGAAAAATAAGACGAACATAACATGGAAAGCAGACATGTCCCACCTTACACAATGGTCCTACGTATTATTAATGCATGGCATGCGTTATTTGCAAGATGGGTACCACACCGCACATGCGCGGAAATCACAGTGTTCAATTCTAACAGACAAAGATTGCACATTCCACAAGAAACAGGCCAACAAGCTAAGGAAAAGGACACAAAATAGTAAATAATTAATATCTTCTATTAACTTTCACAAGTTACCTACTAGGTCAGATCACAAGACGCGACTGCATTTCTACAATCACACGGACGAGTCAGTAATACCAGATCATATCGTCCGGGACATAGGACACCCCGCAAACGCAGGTTAACGTCAGGAACCATTCCTGTTACAAACACTGCCACACGACCATGAAACGCGAAATGCAGATCAACATGAAAGCGTCGGTCCCCACCCAGCCAGTCACCCATCCAGAATGTGCGACGATTCACAATCGTGGCGTCAGACAGTCAAGGCCAGTGCTCGTCGGGCCAAGGACGGAAGCAGGGTTAACAACATTTCACATCACGCAGCAGATTGTCCATTGTTCCCCAATAGGACGACACCATTTAATACTGATATTGAGGCATGCTTCTGCAAATTCAAGTACAGCTTTGGCATTGGCGAAAAAAATATTAATTTACCATGCGCGGGAATGGGCGCACTTGTAAACAACAACACGGTTGAGCTTCGCAATGATGAAAGGGGTCAATGCAACCTGAGCCATCCACCATTATTGAAAGCATTGAGCAAGCAATCTGGGGCAGCCACCAAGGATGAATGCCACGTGGGATATGCTCGAATATCAACACCGCACGTCCTTGTGGGCTTGGCAGGAAAGCCTTACAATGCACTGTTGGATACAGGATGCTCCCATTCGTGCATAGCAACAACCATAATTTGTAAAGAATAACGTCTTCCTGTCAAAGGAATTTACTCAATGTAGGAGCGACAGAAGAGATTAACATTCTTCAGTATAAAACCATAGCCACTATTAACATCCACTGTCATAACTTCACTCAGGAAATTTTATTGATTGATATTTTAAAGCTAGATATAATACTTGGGGTGGATTATTTAAAGAAATACAATATGGTACCAATACTAAATAAAGACATAATGTATATACACACATCTAATAATGACAAAATCATTGAACTTCCCATCAATACGAACTCAGTAGAATACGACAGTAGTAACTGTATCGAGTGTTATACCAATAAAATAACAACGATGGAAAGTAATATACAGAGCATGTTGTTCGGAAACATTAACCAAGCATTACCAAGTGAACAAAAATGCCAGCTAGAATCACTATTGCGGGAGTATGAAGAACGATTCGCCAGTTCTATAACGAAATTACAGAAACCAATGCTTACGAAATTAAATTAGATTTTATCACTAATAAACCGATTCACGTGCATCCTTGATGGATTAACCCCAAAATAAGAGAGGATGTAGTTTTACAAATTCAATAAATGTTAGACTCTAACATTATAACAACATCCGATTCCGTGTATGCCACACCATCAATAGTAACCCCGAGATGCCAAGTGGCATTAGGTTCCTAATGGACTTCTAGCTTTTAAATAAATACTAACCAAAGAGTAATACCCGATCCCAAGGACAGAAGATATAATGACCACCCTACAAAATCAAAATGCATTACTTATATTGATATGTTTAGTGGGTTTTATGCCATCCCCGTCTGTAAGGAAATATATATATATATATATATATATATATATATATATATATATATATATATATATGGACGGGCTGGACTTTACGATATGCTTGAATGCCAATGGGGTTGGCAATGAGCTCTAATTAATTCCAGAATTTTGTCGACATAATGTTAGGTCCACTTAGATTAAATACCGGACTCGCCTACATTGATGACATCTTCATTGTCGGCAACACTTTTTCGGAACACCTTACCAATATACACAAAGTCATGGAGCCATTATGTAAATCAAATTTAAAAATTAATAGCAAAACTGTAATTTCACCCACCATGAGATAAAAATACTTGGGCATTACATCACACCCAAAGGCATCCAAACAGACCCAGAAAGAATTCAAATTTTACAACAAATGGCACCACCTAAAAACTTTAAGTAAATATTGCATTTCTTAATATAACATCATATTTAAGAACTTTACATTTTAAACAATGTGCAAATAGCAGAACCCCTCACAGAACTCACTAAAGAAACTATATCCCTTTCATTGGGGCACACGAGAGGAATTGGCCTTTCAGAGAGAGGAATTGGCCTTTCAGAAATTAAAATAAGCCCTCAGCATCCTTCCTATAGTAGGGAAATTTAAAGAGAAATTACTAACTAAACTAGCTTGCGATGTGTCACCGACTGCTTTTGGTGCCTTATTATTACAAGAGAACCTGGACACAAAAGAAAGGCACATCATATCTTTCACTTCAGAAAAGCTATCCCTTAACGAACGAAAATTGTCAGCTGACAGAATGGGAACTATCGGCCATAAAATACTTCACAATGTATTTCAAACAATTCCTTTATGGTCACAAATTTGTAATCTAAACTGATCACGTTAGCCTCCATTATCTAAAATCGATGGTGGAACACAATATACGTATACAAAAGTTAGCTATCGCATTGACAGAATATAACTTTGAAGCGAAAATTGTGAAAGGCAAACTGAACAACTTAGCCGATGCAATCAGCCGCATACAGTAGGACAAGCTGACACAATTACTATTTCCATCAACGGCATCCAGCAACTAGTGAAATGCACCTTTACACAATGCACATCCTTCTAAACTGCACTAGTGAAAGTATTATTTCAAGATCCACAAAGGTAAATCCAAAAGGTAAATACATAACCAACAACTGGCCTGACATCAAGCTGCTAATAAAATCTGATTTTCACTGCACTGATAAAGCAAGAGTCATAAAAGCAATTATAGCAGAGGAATACCTGCCCATATATACCATAGCTGGAAGTATTTATACAATTTTCAATGTTAATATGGAAATTACACGTGACACCAGTTCGCTAAAGATCGCAAGTACATGTATAGACCCACACTTAGATTACCACATTTTCATTACAGTTGACAGTCATTCACAATATTCTATTTGCCAGAATATATACATAAACAAGAGTACATCAAAGTAGACAATGATAGCCATCTTTTGCTGTTGCCTGTTATCGATCAACCTACACCGCCATTTCTAGCGGAATACGGCAACGATCCTCATATGAAACTGCTAAAATTAGCTCTCACAAAAAAAAAAATAACCACACTCAAATACCGTCGGCTTGCAAAGCGTTACACTATTCCCTCCAACAGCGAAATGTATATGAAACTCCAAACGCCCAACTCTTGTACCCAAATACTACGTCCTGGAGATAATAACTGCCCCCATTATGCCCTGCAAGGTGGTAGGCATTTTGGACAATCCAAGACCCTTGAAAAAATTTAAACCACCTACTATTGGGACTCCATGAATAAGGACATCAGGGATTATGTCAAAAACTGTCCCACATGCCAATGCAATAAGGCTCCCAACAAAAAAACCTATCAGTCAAATGACGTCAATTACACCACCCCCTCTTCTTGAATCCTAGGGTCTGGATGCTAAAGGGACATTGCCAACATCAGCATGTTGGTAACAAGTATATTTTGGTCATGACTGAATTTGAGACCCGATATACCATTGCACGTCCCGTTAAAGCAATCGATGTTCTCACTTGTGCCAACTACATAAAGGTGTTATTTTGTTATTTGGATGCCCCAAGCCAATCCTCACTAACAGGGGAACATAATTTAATAATGAACTGATCACAGCATTATTGAAAAACTCAATATCAAAAAACTCCAAACTGGTTACAACCCTGCTTGCAATGGTTTAATGGAGCAGGTCAATAAGGTTCTCACTCAAAACTTAACAGTGTGTGATATTAATTATCCTAAGGGCTGGGACGAATATGTCAAATATATTATGTTTAGTTATAATACAACTGTAAATCGAAGTACCAAATTTACACCATTTTTTCTCATGCATGGGGTCGAGGCGACCAACCATCCCATGTGATCAGCCATACCTTTTCCCCCCGC
Organism: Dryococelus australis; assembly: GCA_029891345.1. Classification (NCBI taxonomy): domain Eukaryota; kingdom Metazoa; phylum Arthropoda; class Insecta; order Phasmatodea; family Phasmatidae; genus Dryococelus; species Dryococelus australis. The sequence continues at coordinate 22,170,150 of CM057000.1, forward strand.
GCGAACAATTGGTGCAAAAGGCTCAAATAATTACAGGAACAAGCACGCGCCAATCTTATGGCTTCCCAGTCCCAACAGAAACCACATTTTGATTCCAAACACAGACCAAACGACCTACATGTAGGAACAATTAGTATGGTTAAAAACACATGCCCGCCAAAAGTGTTTTCATTTCGATATCAGGGGCCTTATGAGATAATTAAATTGTAGGCCCGTCAACTATTGCAATTTCAATACACAGACAGGGATGTGATAAAATCGAAACGGTTAGCACAAGGGATGTTAAATGAGCTAATATGAGATGTTAATGATGTCCCTTATGTTACAGGCACTATGGGAGTGTGAACCCAGGACTGTCTACTTCCATGATGTACCAGGTGACCTGCTGCATCGCCATGTACATGCTGAGTGTTGCAGCACGAACGACCACAGAACTGCTGTACAGGACGCATCACGTGCGTATACTTCAGCTAACTGACACCGCACATTCACTATGAAGAAACGGTGCCACTGTTGTTCTCACTGCATTTCAGGAACCACGGACTCCCCACAGTGTAGACGAATGGTTCCACAGGGCGTGTGAAAGCATCAACTTAACTGTGTGCCAGAATGCGGAAAAGCTGCGAACTGTTTTTAATACTACTTATGTCTATATTCTAAAACAATTCCTGTCTGAAATATCTCTTCCCACTCGTAATAAAAGAGCCTTAACCTTTTTAGGTGACACAGCGACGTGGTGTTCTGACATTCTCACAACATGCCACCTCAAAGGTTTGCTATCAAATGAGGAGATGGCTGTACAAATATCTGACTTAGAAAATAATGTTAAAACTTCAATTAAGGATTTGAACTTGACGGTAAATGGTGTTGGTGAAATTAAGTAGCATGTAGAACTTAAAGTAAATTCCATGTCCACTAAAATAAACTCTCTATAATATGATGTCAGGTCAAAATAATATAAAATCACAAATTCCCAAGTTTTAAGCCAATTATAGTTGGTATAGTGCTCAATTTAATAAATAATGTTATCTCAGATATTAGGCTCAACAAATATATACAGGTTTGCCAGAATAACATGTTGCCACTGCACGCTGTAAGCAAACAGCTCTTTAGTGGCGAACTGATAAAACTTGTAGGAAAATTAAACAAAATTAAGTTGAAATTAAGCATTCCGATTGCAAACATTATAACCTATTACACTGTTCCTATTACTGAGTGCACGTTTTCGCCAACAAAGATGATTAAAATTCAAGTCCCATCGCAAAATGTTCATGCAAGTTGGCAATTTTACAAGGCAATTCCAACTGCTTATTTCTATAAGAATTAATTGTGTACAATTCAACTTCCCAGGGTATAATTGCTATTAACAAGAATTGTCACGTCACTTGGGAGGTTGCAGAAGAAAGCTATCACATCCATGGTATGTATTTAAATCTCTAAACACATTGTGGCAAACAGTGAAATAAATTGTTTTCATGTCGTCATTAATATGGCGAACCTCAACCAATTGTTTGATTATTGTAAGTTTTCTTGTGAAACCAGTAGGCAAACTCAGGTCACAGCCATACAGCCGCATCACTATTTAATAAGCAATCCAACTAGTAGCCTGGCGGTTAGATGTCTTAACCAGTCACTTAGTCAATATATTCAAAAAAATGACATAGGTTCTATTGAGATTCAGGTACCATGTGGGTTTAAAGTGTCAATGGATAAAATAATGCTAATATAGGTTACACATGTTTGCAACATCAAAAGCCCCAGTATTACTACAGCGCAAACTGTATTACCAGTCCAGTAGCTTATGTTCAGTAACTTTGAAGCGACACAATTAACCCTCAATGAAGGTGTAGCATTTTCCTCAGTTAATAGGTCAATTAATAATGATTGGAAGATTCTCCATGCTAGTTTACCTGAGGTGAAATATGTATCTAATACAAACACGCTCAGGCAGAACCACGTGTTTTCTATCATGTCGCAGGATCCCTTTAATTATGCTAGTACTTTCATCATTCTTCTGCTCATTACAGCCATAGGGCTATTGTAGTATAAACTGATTAAGGTGTCCAACCTTTTAGATAAAGCAGTTTAACTACAGGAACAAGGATGGGCGATAACAAGTGGCCAGTGTACTCCTAGGAATGCTCTACATATATGGTAGTAGCGGTAAATTAAAATATTGGGTCAGGGCCACAGTTACCACCCGGAGTTGTTCAAAAGTGCTTACAGAGCATTCTATGCAGAGCAGGTTTAAACATTTGTGCACTCATTGTCTTCAAGCACAATGTGTGTCGCCCATACTCGGTTAGGTATGAAATTAGTTTATGCTTAGGTGCTAGAGTGCAGCCCAGTGGCTACCAGTCATACTTCTTATCTGTAGTTGGCTCTAAACTATACACATAAAAATTAATCTACAATTCGCTATTACCAATCATTACATGTAAAAACATCCAAACAAAATTAAGTAAAAAAGGCATACAGACAAACATTTTTACTTTTTGTGTAGTTAGTAACATACTGGAACAAAATGACTCCTCTGAGAGTCCTCACCTGAGAAATTATACTAATCTTAGGAGGTATCATGTAAGGCGAAAAGAAACATATTTGTGTAAAATCTATTTTGAAATGTTTTATATAACTAACTTATATACAAGAAATAAACGTTGTTTATATCTTACTCGCCTAACATGTGAAGGCAAATACTGTATTGAAATTCGTATTGGGAAGGATGCGGTTTCAGATCCCAAACACAACATTCAGATTTCTTTCTTTTCCCCCATTGGTTTCCTGAAATCACTCCAGGATAGAATGTTGATGCCCAACACATATAGCTATTTGCTTTAAAAAACCCATTATCAAAATTCGAACTAAACATATAATATACTGTCAATTTTTCCCCTAGATTTTATAAAATGAGAACTGGCAATACTCATATACACCTCATATCCATGAGAATTATATAACTATATAAGTTAATTAAGATGTTAACAACCTAACTTTTCGCTCCAACATTCCCTAACTCTATCATCACACAGGTAACATAGTGTCTAGCTTTTTGGTAGAGCCACGATAAAACTTCTCACCTCTTACCAAATGCAACCAATAATAATTAAACCATCATATGAATTTTCGATCATTTATCACTCGCTTTAACACTCATCTAAACATTCTAAAAGTGAGTTGAAGAGAATATTCCTTCTTATTATACAGAAACAGTCCTATCTCACCTATATCACAGAAAATTTTGTGAGAATGGCAAGTTATAATAGAATCGCAGCCCTGAAATTCAAAGGTTTCCCATCCCAAACAATTGCAAGTGAATTGCAACATTCACATAAGTATTCCAATTCATCTCTCCTGCATGCAGACAATTTGTCTCTCCTGTAGGCAAACACATTGCCTCCCTTATATATATATATATATCAATGGTATTATATTTAGTAGAGAACATTTGCTATTATATATAGTTATGTTATAACCCTATCACGTCCTACACAGTAATATTCAGAGGAGATAGACATATTTTGTAGAGTCAGTTAAATATTTCAATTCATCTCTCATGCATGCAAACAATTTTCCTCTTCTGTAGACAAACATTTAGCCTGTCTTACCTATATAAATATACATATATATATATATATATATATATATATATATATATATTATATATATATATATATATATATATAGAGCTAGTGGATATATATCCACGGTATTTATTTAGTAGAGAACACTCGCTATAAGAAATAGAATCATCTCGCATTCTACTCACCATCCACATATAAATATAATTTTAAAATCCACTCTATTGTAGTTGCTTGGTGCTTTCATTTGTTTTTCACACATATCTGATCCGGAGTTTCATATCTCTAAGTAGCACACACAGAATCACTGTTTTTCAACAATCACACAATAACCTTTACTTTTGTTGTATTCACTTAACAAATATATATTGTATTTACATTGGAAGCATATAAAATTTTATTTCGAAATATAGGTAATGATATAAATAATATTTTCACTTACATAAATAGAAAAATTTTACTATAATTAAAAGCAAATGCTGTTAAACAGATATAATATCTAGTTATCCATACGAGTAGATGTTATTGTGAAATAATTTTGAACTACGATATCGAAAACATACAATCAAGACATTCCTATGAAATAAAAGTCTAACATGCCACCCATATGAACTAACATTATATTTACATGGCTTGTAGTGTCTCTTTAAATTATGCTCTCTAATAAAATGCTTCATCTCTCATTACAGGAATAGTGATAGGTCAAGATCAAATCTTGAGACAATTAGATTATATCAACATGCATACTAAATGTGAAATAAAAATTACCCCTCCAACTATTTATACTGTTCACACTAAAAATGTCACACTTCCTTAATACAAGCATTTCCTTATTTTAGTTAACCACATAATACATAACTCTGTTGAAAGTATTTTTTCGATTAGAAAGTAAGCTGTGAATAAAGGAAGTATAATATTTACGAGAATTTCTTTATAACTCTATTTTGTTAATGTGAGACAGGATGATCTGAATTTTTAGGGATAGAAGGCAAATTAAACAGTGACAGAATAATAAGTAATAGCGTATAACTCAGAATATGTTCATGACTTGTGGAATGTAGGATGTCGGATACGAAATTTGTTTTCTGAAATTAATGCCTGTTTTTCTAAATGTAGGGAAAAATATGGTGACCATATTTTACTTTTACCACGGAACAATATGGGCAATTGTTTTCTGTTATGCAAACATTTTATGAAACAATAATTTCATTCTGAGTAATGGGTTTTAATTTATTTTAAATTATAATATGTAACAACTTAGAAAAATAATTATGAAATGAATTAATTTAATTATATTTATATACTGCAATTGGAAATTAGTTTGTGATAACGTTTACGTCACTATAGTCGCAGGCAGATGCTGGAGGTCTGGTGTAGGCTTTGTCGAATGCACGACCTCTCCCGCCAAACAGGTCGCGCGAGCACCTGTGTCCTTCGGGAGAGCGGAGAGCGTAGTGAAAGTCTCGGCTGCTGAAGATAGTGCCAGATGAAGGGATGCTGAGAGGTACCTACCCCTCTGTTGCCCGACGGACCGCCGCCAAACGCGGCCTCGCGATTACCGATAAAATTTCCTAAAAAGAGGGTGAGTGGTGTGGTGTTCAAGCCACGAGAGACGATGAAACTCTTGAATATGATTTGGGAAGGATATTCGTTTGCCCGCCCAATCTGTGGTGTGCTTAGTTTATATGGTATTAACTACGATTGCCTTGTAGGGATTGCTGCTCAACATATTTAATTAATATTATTTGATGATACGGGTCTAGTACATGTTTCTAGCAAATAAAACATTGACATGAGAGGCTATAGAAAAAACACTGATATGTACTTTAAAAAAATGGCAATAATTTTTACAATTCTATAAATTTATGATAGTAATGGAATTTAATAATGTTGCTTAACCTTCTCGGTATAAGTTTTCTCGAAGTGTTAGTTTCCAAGGATAATAGAAAATTTCTAGCATTGGTTCTATGCAACTATAACCGCAAGCACAACCAAAAGTAATGCCGACGAACATACCTGGAATATTGGTAAATGGAATTAATTTTTGAGAAATATTTAATTTTAAGCTCTAAGAATATACGGGTTTTAACAATGTACATATATGTTTTTTGGTTTATCTGCTGACAACAGTACTTTAGTTGCTTTATGAAGAACAACAAACATTGTCAATATATATTTTTTCATGGTAAATTATGAATGGTGTACTATGTGGCTAACTAAAATAAGGATACACTTGTATAAAGTAAATATCATTTTTTGTGTGTACAGTATATATGCAGTTGGAGGTGTAATTTTAAATTCACGTTTAGAATGCATGTTTATAGAATGTACGTTTGTCTAAATGTGATCTCGATCAATCACTACTCCTATAATGTGAGATGAATCCTTTTATTAGAGCAGATAATTTAAAGAGACATTACAATGTATGTAAATGTAATGTTAGTTGATATGTATGATATGTTAGATTGTGTTATTTCATAGGAATGCTTGATGGTATGATTTCGATATTGTAGTTAGAAATAATTTCATGAGAACGTCTGCTCGTATGGTTTGCTAGTGGGCTATACGCTTGGTGAATTTCTACAACAGCTGAAATATTTTATGTGAAATATATTATAGTATCTATATTTACATAAGTGTTTGCGAGTTTCTGTGTAAATAGTTAGTATATATTTTAACAGTATTTACTTTTCATTATAGCAAAATGTTTGTACATATGTAAGCGGAAATGTTAAATATATCATTAACTATATTTCGAAATCAAATTTTATGTGATTCCACAGTTACTATTAAATGTAATTCTTAAGTTAATATAATAAACGTGAAGATTATCGTGTGATTGGTAAAAAAAAACAGTGTTTCTGATGGTGTTGTTTATAGACGCGAAGCTCTCGAATATATACACATGAAAAATAAATAAATGCATCCAACAACTACAATTTAGTGAATTTTTAAAGTGAAATTTATATGCGAATTGGGTGTGTAAGGTAAGAGAAGCAAAATGTTTGCCTACATGAGAGGCAAATTGTGTGCCTGCAGGTGAGATGAATTAGACACTTAAAGGATTCTACATAATCTGTCTATATCCTCTGAATATTACTTTAGATGACTGGTGTATAGGATGTGATATGGTTCTAACATAATATTTTTATAGCGAATGTTCTCTAATAAATATAATACAATGGATCTGTAAAGGTAATAGGAGGGGGCAAAAAATGTTTTACCTACAGGAGGATGCAAGATGTTTGCCTACAGGGGAGATGAATTGGAATACTTAAAGGAAACTACAAATTCCATCTGTCTCCTCTGGTTAGGGGTAGGATTGTGTGACTTTATTTGGGAGAAAGGTCCTTGACATGAGAGTTAGTGTGGCAGTACCATACTATAGTAGCCGAGCTAAGTTGCACCGCACACAACTCGTTCAGGGTGGATGATGCGTTTCTTATAGCCTCTCTCTACTCAAGGCGACCCAAGGTTTCTTGTGCCACTCCTGATTTCGCAAATTGGGCTACTCTTCCCATTCCCTATGGATTACCAGTTTCCTCGTGACTGGTGAGGGGTAACTGCTGTGATGGCTTGGGCCGATCGTTGGTACCTAGGCCCGACCACTTTGCAGGGGGTTCGACCACATGGCATTCAAGCTGTTGGAATGGAGTGTAGTCAGCACAGCTCCTTCGAACTGGGAATGTGTCATGTAAGGACCTGTCAGGTAAAAGGAAGCGATGGATCGGATTCAGTGATGAAACTTTGGAGAAATACATGACGTTTGGTGATATAAATTCTCCAATTTCAGAGCAAGGGCTGCTATCTCCGGTGAGCAGCGACATTGGAGAATGGTCCTGACTGCTCCTTGGTAACTTGATCGCCGGGGTAGTAGCCATTCTGGGTCATGGTAAGTACATTCCTTGCAGGGGTGGCTCTCAGAGCATGGGGCGAGCGACCAGCTCTTAATTGGGTGTAAGGCTTATGCCTGGTGAGGTGGGTTCTCAACCACCTAGTGGGGAAGGGACTCCCTCTGTTCGCCCCATGCCTTCGGCGGTGCGATTAGTCATGCATAACTCACAAGTGCCATAGAAATTAAGTGTTAGCATGGGACGATCGGTTGGCCCTACTGGACGTGCTCTCTGGTGACCGATCGTTGTGGTTGGACTCGTGCTTGCAATGGTTACTCACCGCATGCGGGAGGATATATGGAGAGATTCCCACTCTTGTGGAGAGACCGGACGATGAGCTGGAAACCTGCTCCGGTTGTGTCCTGGAGAGGCACTAAGGGTATGGGTAGAATCCGGCCAGCCACAGGCTTGTTTTCTGAGTGCGAGGGTCTCAGAACTTCTGAGGTAGAGGGGGAAAGGATGTGCGGATGTGCCAGTTTTGGGCTTAGGACTTGGCTAACGGTCGCGTTAATCCTGGTCTCTTGTAGTGAGAGGACTTGATTCCTCTTTTCCGTTTATTGGGAGACCAAAGCGCGGAAAGTCCTAACGACTATGATCGCTGCGTTCAAACATAAGAGTGCAAAGACCTGAGATGTATATTATTGTATCCTCTGGTTATTATTTTAACAAATATGTTTGTTGGTACATCACATATATTAATTTATATTCACTTGCAATAGTTTGGTACTGGAAACTTTTGAAATATCGGGACTGGATTCTGTTTTATCTTGCCACTCTCACGAAAATGTTCTTTGATATAGGAGAGATAAGACCGTTTGTGTATAATAAGAGGCAATATTCTCTTACAATCACTTCTATTTTGTTTAGATGAGTATTAACATGTGTGATAAACAATAACAAATTTGTATAATAGATTGTCTAATATTGCGTGTTATTGAAAAGGGGCGAGTGGTTTTATCGCTGAGCCACCAAAAAGTTGGACACTATGTTTCCTGTGTTGATGATAGAGTCAGAGAATGTTGGGGCAAAAAGTTAGGTTGATAGATTCCTAATTAAGTTTCATAGTTATTTAATGCGCATAGATAAGTGAAATATATAGTAGTTTGATGTTCTCATTTTATAAAATTTAAGGGGAAATGTTTGCTAGTAGTGTATATGATGCCTAGTTTGTATTTTGAAAACGGTTTATTTAAGTAAATAGCTATATATTGTGTAATGAACACTCCATCACATCCCTCTGCGAGATGGGAATTGGTAAAATATACTTGTGTTGCTAAGGTAATGGGTATGGTGTGTAGTATGTAAACATTCCAGCATTCGTCTGGAGTGATTTCGGGAAACCAATGGGGGAAAATAAAGAAATCTGAATGTTGTGGTCGGAATTCGGATCAATGTCCTTCCGGAATTGGATTTAAATTCTGTATTTGCCTTCTCATGTTAGGTGAGTAAGATATAAAGAATGTTAATTTCTTGTATGTAAGTTGGTTATGAAAAACTTTTGAAAGTGTTTTGCACAGTAATATTTTTTGTCAACTTACATGATACCTCCTAAGGTTAGTTTAATTTCTCAGGGGATAATTTTTAGATATGTCAGTTTGTTCCCGTAAGTTACTAACTTCACAATATGTTAAAAAAAGTTTGCGTGTATAGCTACTTACTTCAATCTGTTTGTTTGGGTTTCTAGATGTAATGTTTGGTAATAGCAAGTTTAGATTATTTTTACCTGAATAGCTTATAGCCTACTAGTGTTTCCTACACGAATTAATATTTTTGCGATATTGAGAAGAAACATCGCAATAAACAATGGGTTCGAAACAAAAGTGTTGTTATTGTGAGAAAGAGTATCTCGATGTGGGAAAATTATGTTCTCATGAACGATATTGTCTCAGTAAACCTATTCGCCATCTAAATCGTTGCTTGAAATATCAATATTTGTTTAAGAATGACAATGCACTAAGGAAACATGTGATTAATTGCGACCTTTTCTTAACAACAATTAGTAGTATTTTGAATTCGTCGCCAGCACCTACTTTAGAGGGGAAATACTCAAACTTGTCATCAGTGTATATAAAGCATTAGGAACTTCACTTTACTTCGCAAATTGAGAAGCCATCTATAGATTATTTGTTTATAAAATCTGAAATAAATAAATATTCTTGTGAAAAATATTAGCGTATGTATACTTAAAATATACAACTTAAAATACGATTAACTTGCGAAGATATTGTGGCGATAGAAAACTCGCCGATTTCTGGAAATCAGTGAAGAATTTTTTTGATGTTATTTACTTTACACTGTAATATGTACCACCACAGGTTAAGTGTGATGTATGTCGATGAATGTTGCATGGTCGTTTATTTACAAGTAAGTCTCTATTAATGTAACATGTGGTAAAATAATTTTTTTTATCACTGTAGTGTTTGGTTTCCATGGGTTCTGTTATATTTGTGGATATTAATTATTTTGTAATATTATATCATTTTTAAGGTTGTAATAAATATGTCTGTAATGATGTTATTGTGTTTTTTAATTTGATTTAATGTTGCTGTGATGCAAATGTTAAAACATCTAAAAAATGATTGGTGCTTAGTAAAATTGGTCAATTACAGAAATAGTATTTTCTGATATGATTTTCGGTCTGTTATATGTAGGCATAATTAAGGTACCAACAAAATATTTACTTATACCATAGAAAAATTGCATCAAATTGTTTTCATAATTCAAGCATGCCGTGAAAATAAATACGTCACTTGGTGAAAGGGTTTTAATTAATTTTAATGTTATGTATCAACTTAGAAAAAAATATTAATTTCCGGAATGGGCATTTTTTATTGAAATTATCCAATTTAATATGTTTATGATTGTGTAAAAGTTTACATAAGTATAGATGGTGACATATAGTAGAGTTCTAACTACTCTCTGTCGACTCGTGAGCCGCTCCACCAGAATGTAAGTTTAGCGAGCAGTGGTAACATGCGGACACCCACTCCCCCTCACTGTACGAGCAGTTTTTGCGACTTGCTAGGCCGCTTGGAAACGAGTGAGGGCTCCCTGAGTTGGCTTAATTTCTGCACCCACTGGCAGAATTGCTGGATCTAGTCACGCTCCAACCCCCTTTCGACCTCTTAGCCATTCTTTCCAGAGCTGTTGGCCGTCCTCGCATCTGGCGCTCAAGTAGCAGATGTGTTCGTAGTGTGTAACAACACGTGCTTAATGTTCATGTTTATTCTTTACCCAATTGGTAATTATGCATACTTAGGCATTGCACAATTGCTAAAATTATGCATTACTATGCCTCATTTTGCATAATTAAATACTTATTTACAATGAAAATTCTCATTACTTGTACTTATCTTTATGCAAATACACTCGGAACTTAGTCACCATGAGATTAAAAAAAATATAGCTTCACATATTTACCCTTGTCGGATTTTGAACCAGAGCCTTCGTCCTCCCCCCTTTACAATCCTATACCCCGCACCATAAACTTCCAACCTCCTCACTTTCGGTTCGGCAGTCGAAGGGTGAATACGTTTACTTACCTAATTATGAAATTATTAATAATGCAATTATATCTAATTATGCATTTTATGGGTCTTCGAACAAGGACTGCCCACACACACTCAAAAAATTAAGTCCCACATGGGTTTGGAAGGGGGAGGGGCATAACCAGCCAACCAATCTCATTACACCTCACTGGTAGAGGAGTGAAAGAGGGTAGAGAGGGAACCCATCAGCCAATCACAGAGCACACTTAACTGATAGGAGTGCGCAGAGGGGGAGGTGTGGTACACCCCCTCACCCTGACTGGTGGGGAGGGGTAGCTACAGTGGTATGGGAGTGTTGTCATTGTGGGGTGGGCAGGGATGGTTGAGTAAGATGGAGCGGGGAGGGACAACCGCCATTTTGAATAAATTATATCCACAAACTACCACGCATCCACTACTAGTGTGTAACTTTTTTTGTTATGTTATTCAATCAGGTCACAAGAAGTCCTCCCTATATACAACATAGCGACGTCAGACAACAACCCGGTGATGACACACAAATTTGCCTCTATATTGGTAGGCACGATGATAGAGTTCCCATTTAAATCGTCTTTCTGGTACCCGTCCTACACTGCCGTCAATGACTACTACGGCTACATGTTTTGGCTTTCTTCCTGCACTTCCTGCCAGGATGTCTGATGGACCTCGTACTTCGTCTCCAGGGAAGAAGCCAATGTAAGTTGGACCACAGAAGTTCTGGTGGTTTTAAATGCGAGAGTGGTAGTGCTCACAACGGACTGTGCTGGAAAAGGACATGCAACATAATTGTTGTACTAACGGGGTTGAGTTCAAATGTTTAGGTTGCCGCTTAATATCCTGCGTCATCTGCCATGTATTATTTTTAATTTATTTCTTACTTATTTAAAATTATGGAGGATTTATTGAAAAATGCGACAGTAGGAGCTTAGCTAATTGCCTTACCAAACATTACGGACATAATGTATAAACTATTAAAGCATATTTATGCAAAAATTATCACAACACAACAATTTATAAAAATTATTGTCACCTTTCAATGCCAATCGGGAGCTGCGGCGGAATTCAAGGGCTAGGCAAACGGGAGAACCCCGAGAAAACCGCCGGGCAGCGACATCGTCCAACACGATTCCGGGAGCGTCCCTACTGGGGAATCAAACCCGGTTCGTGGTAATGGAAGGCGAATAGTCTACTCATATTTTCTTATTGGCTCAAGCGTACTCCGAGAAGTGACAGACATATTTCAAGCCAATTGCTGAAATCGCTCAAACGCACAGTAACTTGTGTTCGGTATGTCCTAACATAATAACGCGAATTTCGCTGGTCTCTATTAATGGTCTTACTGAAAATGTTCGTGTCTATTCTTATTTTTAAAATATTTTAGAATATTCCCAATGGAAATATCTTTTCAGGACAGAAATTAAAGCCGATATTTTGTTCCCTGTTGATATATTTTGGTTACTCAAACCAATGTGGTCTTTGAAAAGTGTCAAATGAAACAAAATGTGATGTTTGTAGTGCTTTGTTAATGGTGTATATTATTATATAAAACTGTGCTTAAACTATAGTGACAATGCTGTAACTTTTTCCGAAAATATTACTGTATTAAACCCTCGCGTCACTGCTTAAAGGCCCTACATACCACTCCTGCATCCGCGAACTTCAAATGTCTGATGAACGTTAAACAAAATCTATTCGCATTGCGTCAATTTTAAAGATAACTATTTCAAACATAAAACGTTTTGAAGTGACCGTCACAGAGAATATGAACTATATATATATATATATTTATTTGTTTATATAGCGAAGAGAGAGAGAAGAGAGAGAGAGAGAGAGAGAGAGAAAGAAAGAAAAGGAATGAGAGAGGGAGAGGAAAAAATTATTTATTAATCTTTTGTTATTATAAATCAATTTTTATCATCTTATGAAAAAACATTGCTAAACAAAACCATTGACAAAATATATTAACGTACCAACATTCCTTAAGAACTTTCACGTACAATAGCTTTTGTTCGAAATAGTTATCTTTAAAATTGACACAATGGGAAGGAATTTCGTTTAACACTGATATCTCATTTGAAGTACGAGGCTGCCGGCCTGGTGGGCAGAATGGCCGTTAAAATTCTGAGTAAAGCGACCTCACGCAAATATTGTTTATGCAGATGGCGCAGCGATTGAATTTTTTTTCTATGGATGTCCGTTAAGAGCTCTTGAAATGTTTCGCTGTACGTGAAATTCAAAAACAAAGAATCGAGAACTAAACTCAAGATACTTTACATATTCTGGCGGTGTTAAGGGTTATGGACCAGATATCTAATATTTGCAGCTATCGTATAAAGCAATATTTGATATTTTCTATAGATTTAACTTAAAATTCGTTAACTCTTTGCAAACAAAAATAAGTATATAATCCTCGAAATCAGCAAGTATGCAAAAATATCCGTATTAAAATTAACAAAGCATTATTGTTTACAGGTCTAGGGTATTGTAATTCACATTTACTGAAGAAAAGAAAAAATAATTTTAACAGAAATTTCCAAGAAGATGAAAAACATAACGAAGATGAAGTTTGCCAAAATTTAGTTTTTTTTTTTTTTTAATTCTGTTATTAAAGATTTCTGAATTATAGCATGTTATAAATATTAAAACGAATTACTTTTGCACATGTTTCTATACGTTACTAATAGAAAAGTAAAACTTATTTTATTCGGAAAAGTATACGATGCATCAACCATTACTGTGTGTGATATCCTTTATAATTGAAATATACTGTGAATATAAGAAACCGCATAGTAGTAAATTAAGTAGTTCAAATTCTGTTTTTTTTTTTACTTGATAGAACTATACCTTAAAAAAAAGAACTAGTATCTAATGTTAGAGCGCAAAATTTAAACGTTGCTGATTGTTCCCAAATATGCATTTTACAGAATTTTTTCTTACCTAATCGTACATTAATACAAACGTAATAATTTTTAATGTTCGATTTTGTACACCAACAAAAATAATAAGTGTACAATTTTTTTATATTATTATACCGGAGAAGATCTCAAACGTTTTTCGTCACGTTTTTACTTGCTGAAAAAAAAAAAAAAAATTGGAAAATCTTATTATTTGCCGTCAATAAATTGCAAAAGTTTAGAAAATTGCTTTAATGTACATTGAAAATATACAAGCGTGTTTTCTAAATACGCATGTTTGTGATCTCAGTGGTAATCCACCTAATTAATGAAATGTAACGAGACGTCGCACCGCTTATGAATGGTTTAATTAATTTGATTTGCTGAGCATCACAAAATATGCATTCAAGTTGAATACATTTTAGTCTTAAATTCCAGTTGGCCATTCATTCAATATATCGAGTGTAGTGAAAAATTAATAAGATATTCTACAATATTTCAATATTTACTTCCACGATTGCCAACTTCTTTACTTGATTACTAAGATATGCCTAATTTTTTTTTGTGTTTACCCTCGAGTCAATACCGTCGGAACATTTCTCGAAATGTATGACAGACAATCAAGCCACTGATGATGTCGATAAACGGTAATGAAGTCCACTTCAGATATGTCTGTAACTCATGTATGTATAACTGTAGTTGCGGAAGATGTAAATATTTGGATTCTTCCCTTTGAAAATTCTCACCAATCATATATGTATTACCTAAAACCAGGCAGAATGAAAAAAATACCAATTTGGTTATTCTCTTTATTACAATTTCTAAATCCCACAAGGAGAAATTTAATAAAATAATTGCATATCAAGATACAAATTACCAACGGCCTGAACGTTAAAATGATTTCAAGTGTGGATCAATGAAATCTCTAATGGAGTTGATATGAATTATACAGTAGTTAGGCACTTTGAAATATTGTATTTCGTCTCTAATAGTTAATAAGAAACTAAACACACACAGTCTGTCCTTGAATTAAGTTGGAAATGCTTCCAGGTACAGAAGCAGAGAAAATATAAAAAATAATTTGTACATTGTGTATAATTCAGACTGCTATGGAGTATTCCTGGATATCTCAATTGGTAGAAAACTGGCATAAACACGAACCATTGTGGAAAATGCAACACCAAAAAGGATACGTGTGATGGAAATGAGCTTTATACCACAGATTATGTACATGAAAGTAAGCAATTAATCAAGATTACAGAACTGTACATGATCTCTATCCTTGATAATTCAGAATGGTGTGAAGCCACCGCGTGCTGTAATCAGAGCCCATAAGTGTCATGTCAGGCAATCAAAGGGGACCTGGATATGTTATTGGGGAATCTCTCTACATGCGGATTGTATGCGAGTCCACAAAGCATCAACAGTGGTTGCTGGAGTTCCGTGACGAACAAGTCTCCGACTAACCATATTCCAGGCATGGGCGACATGTCAGGTGAACGTGCAGGCCAGGGAAGCAGCGGTACTTGTAGCTCATTAAAGAAGTCTTACACATTCCTTCCGAAAACGCTACATTTTGCCATTCAGCACGCAAGCGACAGCGTTCACGTGACCATTGCAGTCGGAGGCGTTTGTGGTTTCTGGACAATGGAAGCCGACGCAATGGAATGCGTGCCACCATTCCAACCCGCAGCAAACGGCGTCGAACCGTCGACGCAGAATAAGTCCCTGCCTGTTGCAGTGATCCAGTGTCGAGCCAATACTATGGACGATGCTGTACTGTCCGTTACGACCATGCTGACAAGATCGTGGTCATACTGTATTGTGGTCACATTGCGTGGTCCAGTACATGCTCGTCTCTGTGTACGACCATCGTCTAGCCACTTGTGAAAAAGCACGCATCGCTGTAGTAGCAGCATGCCATGTACGAGCCGAAATGTCACGGTATGACAAACACGTTTCCCGGAGACCGATCATTCTGCCCTGTTCGAACTCTCTCACGTGCTGATATGGCGCCGTTTGATGATGACGAGGCATAACGGAACTTGTTTTCACTTCGTTTGACAGTTCTTCACTGACTGAACTTGGCGTAACACAACCTTTCCTGTCAGACAAGATAGGGCGCTGATGGGCCTACGTGTACGCCATCACTGTGCAATCGTAATCGCTTATTGCTGGTACACTGTTCTACACATCCTGCGATTTTGGATACATTGGGGCCATTCTTTCGTGTGTTGCACTATTCTCATTCAATAGTGTAGAATGAAAGGTTCTGGTTCAAACTTTGTCCGACAGTCGTATTTTCCCAATACATAAAAACCTCTCAAATTAAAATTTCTAACTCTGGCTATTGATGTCAAGTTTAACAAAAATTAGAGCGTAAATTAAGTGTTAATCGTAAATAATATAACTATTTAGAACTTTTACTTGCCGTTAATTTTAAAGGGATTTAAATGTAGATGGTCTAAGATATTGCTGTGTGAAGTCATTTAAGAGCACGAGAGAGCGCTCTCTAGGCCAGCTGGAAAATACCTCAAAGGACCTTCCTATCAAACAATATTAACCGACTCAAAGTTACGCAATCCGTTACTATGTATTGAGACGGCTGTGAAAAATAGCATAAACAAACTTCGTGTGTTTCCTGTGTCCTCAGAATTTTAAGCAGTGACTATACAGAATATTAATGTCCCAGTCCGTTCACATAAAGGTATACACTACCACTATTATTTAAAACAACTTTCAAAAGAATACATATCTGAAGTACAGGGCAACCAACAGCGGTGTTTGCTGCTTGTAATTAACTTCAACAACCACATTTATGCTCTAATAACCAAATTAATAAATTGGCATCAAAATATTGACAACTTCTTACAGTGACACCCACATGACAACTAGTAAAGAACTTAATTACTTTTCACAAATATCTACAACTATTCTTTTCCAGGTTGCTGAAAATCTACAGAAAAATACAAAAGCATGAATTTCTGTTGAACTACTTCACGAATCATGAATTCTTATTCGTCACCGAAAACTTCAGGAATCTGTACCAGCAGCTCTCTGCTCGAGACAAAGAGATATTCACAGCTGACACAGAAGCGATACACTGGAACAAATATATCGCAGACTTGGAAAGGGGTGTAAAAAATATCTGCTAAACGAGTCACTGGATGATCTTGACGAAGCCAAGTCTCGCATCCGAAGGTAAGATATATCTTCCATTGTATTCTAACGACGTAGCACTGATAGATTATACAGAATGTTCGCATTTATTTAAGCTCTTTTTAAAACATTTCTTGCCTCCAACTACAAACATTCTAACTACCACACAGACTTCCTTCCAGAAAAGTTGGCAGTCGTGTAGGAACAGTACTTCCATGTCTTGATGTCACATTGTAAAAATTAAGTTTAAACTTGTGTACACAAAATTTTTTAAATTTTATTTCCGTTGATTTTATGTCATTAGTAGGAATGTTTTAGACTTTTCAGATTTAATTGAGCACTTTTGAATTCAACCCTACCAAATTCCTCTTCCGCTACTTGCGTGTATTTATTACGGCCACACGGTCCGACAAGCTCCACTCAGGTTGGTAAAGACGGAGGGAAACAAGTTCCACGTCTTAATGTTGGATTTTAAAATGTTAGTCAAGCATTCGTGAATACTTCAATTACTAAATTTAAATTTCTGTATTTTTAGCTCCCTGAAAGCATAAAAACCAGAAAATTTGTAAAATTTTTACTTCTCACACTGAGAGAAAAGGTGTTCCTGTCAACGAATACTTGTTTGTATGTGAAAAAATATATACTTGGCTGCCCGAACAAAATATGTTGTTGAGTAAACAAAACTTGAATATCAACAAAATAAATTCTATCATCTAACAGAATACACTCTTGAATTTAAAAAAACCTCTGTGTTGGGCTAAAAGAAATTAGACTGTCAACAACATATTGAGTTTAATCAATCGGATGTTTGTTGCGCTACTCATTTTATTGCTTTCGTTCAAAAATACAGCTCGAGAGTTTGTATATTTTGAACAATAAGGTTGCAATAGCGTTTTAGGGTGCATTCGTTGATGCTTAATACTGGTATAAACATGCTAACCAAACAAGGTTAACAACAAACTAAAAAGTTGAGCTGTAATCCTTACTACTATATGAATCAGAAAGTATGTTTGTTGTTTTGTTGAGTAGGTAAAATTAAATTAACGCGTCATTACTTTCTCCTTGTATAAAAACAAAATGCTTTGTTTCGTCTGTGTTGCTAAGCGCTATGAATGAGAAGTAAAATAAAAACGTTTTAATATTTGTTTGCTCGTTTTTTTGGCTGTGTAAACTTAAAACTAATATCAAATTTATAACAGGTTATGGGTACAGAGACTTCTGGTGTAATACATACTGCAAGAAGAATATAAGTGAAGTGTCTCGCATTCACACATTCGCGTGAACATAAACGAAGGAATAAAATGGCTATGGCATCGGAAGATTTTGCCCATGTGGCAAAACTCAAAGGTCATTCTAATTTCAGTATTTGGAAGTTTCAAATAGTTGTTTTTTGAAAGCGGCGGATTTGTATAATGTTGTTAGCACCGAGTTTAGGGAAGGTGAAGAAGATACGAATTGGGGAAAGAAAAATGGCAAATCCCAGAGATATATCTTAACAACAATAGACAAGGTAATATTAATATTATTATGTCTTGCGATCTGCAAAGGGTATGTTTGACAAACTGTGTTCCGTTATGAGAGAGATAGCAGTCACAACAAAAGTTCGTTGCTGCAGAATTTCTTCAACTACAAAATTGACAAGTTTGCATCTGGTCTTTCTGATTTACAAAACCTTTACATGAAACTATTAAGTGTAGGCGACACAGTTGATGATGACATATGATGGGTAAAATTTTGTCGTCTTTGCCAGACAGAATTAGACATTTTCAAACTGCCTCGGAATCGACCTCTAAGAGTGGCGGGACACTGACTCATCTAACTGCCAGATTGTTAGCAGAAGAAGAGAGATGGCATACCAGTAGCACACGTGATAATATAGCATTCAAACTGTAAACAAAAATATTGTTTGTTTTAAGTGTAACAAAAGGGGGCCACATTACCCGAAATTGCATGAAAAAACAGGTGGTTGCAAAATCTACAAAAAGGATAACCATACCGAACAGAACTGCTGCTTTAGGGATAGAAACAACAAGTCTACTACAAGTAACAGGGATAAGGTTGCATTTCTTACAGAATCAATGGGTGGAAATCCTGAGGGATCTTGGTATTAGATTCAGGTTGTTCTTCCCACATGATCAACAACAGTGATGATTTGACCAATGTCACAGTATATAGTCTGAAATTATAACTTCCAAGAAAAATGAAAACATGTGTCCCTATCTCAAAGAGATATAGAGTACCAAGAATGTGTATTGAAAAATGTACTGTATGTTCCAGGTATACAAGAAATGAAATATCGGTACACAAAATTACAGAAAATGGAGGTGTTGTCAAATTTACTGACAATGGTGTAGATATTTTGAAGGGTAGAACTAAAATTACAGGTGAGAAGGACAATGCCGGACTCTATAATATAAATTTAAACTGCAGTGAAACAACATTTTTGTCTGAGAGCATACAAATAAATGACCTAAAACTATGGCATAGAATAATTGGTCATTTAAAATTTGATAGTATGAAGAAACTGGCTACTTTATCATCTGGACTTGAACAGCTTAAATTCTGAACGAGTGAGATCCAATGAGAAACCTGCCTTACATCAAAGCAGACTAGAAAACATTTCGGATAAGCAAGAGAGCGAAAGAGCAACGAGACAGCTAGAAATAATACACACTGATATGTGTGGGCCACTTGACAGAATGTGGGATGGTTTCAGGTACTTTGTGAACTTAATGGTTGACTTCATACATTTTCTAGTGATATGTCTGATTAAAAACAAATCAGATGTTTCTGATGCTTCCCCGAAACTAGATTGTTTGTGGCAGAATCAAAATGGAATTCGCCTGTATACAAACTTTATTGTGTCTACCGGGCGGCGGGGTGGTGGGGGGTGAATATGTAGCCAACGAGTTCACCGATTGGTGTCGAGAAAGGGAATAAAGATAGACTATGCCCCTGCAGCAACTTCTCAGCTAAATGGATGGGCAGAGAGACTGAGCAGGATGCTATTGGAGAAAATGAGAGCACTCCTTTTCTACTCTGGCCTAAAAAAAGAGTTAGTGGGGAAAAGCTTTACGCACTGCAATGTATCTGCTGAACAAAATCCCGTCTGCTACAGTCTACACAACTCCTGCCGAACTGTGGTTTGGAAAAAGACTGGATCTGTCCAATATAAAATTATTCGGGTATCTGGCATATGCAAAAAAAATGAAGAAGCTAGGAAAACTAGACAAGAGATGTGACAAACATATCATGTTTGGTTACGCGACAAATGGCTACAGACTATGAAAATCAGAAAAGAGGGAAATTATACTTTCAAGCGATGTAACATTCGTGGAATCAATTGAGTTTTCTGCAGCAAACAATTCATGACAAGAAATAATTGCAGAACACAGTTTCACTTGTGTATTCTGAGGAAACATCACTAAGACTAGCGTACAATATGGAAGTGAGAAGAAACACTACTCTGCTTCAAGATGATGTAGTTGATGAACACTTTCATGTTTTTCCCTCAGACCAAGTCACAGCAAAAACATCAGAAATGCTAGACTCTCTACCTGAAACAGCTAATGAAATTGAAAACTGCAACCACCAAGGTAGAAAAGAACGAATAAAAAGAAAACTCCAATATTTGCAAGAATATGTAAGGCTGTCCTACAAAGAAACTATTTCCGGTGATGATAAGGATAACTGGTTGAAAGCCATAGAGGAAGAAAACTCCTCACTCAAGAAGAATGATGTTTATTCGGTTTGTTGATGGCAAAGAAATCCCAAGAACTCAGAAGTTAATCTCTAGTAGATAGGTCTTTACGATAAAAGATGACAACAGATATAAAGCTAGACTAGTCGAATGTAGCTGTGAAGAGAAAGCAGGACCTAATTATAATGAAACATTCAGATATGTGGTGTCATTGAATACCCTGAGATTCCTTATCGCCTATACTAAAAAGGAAAACATGTCCCTCAAGCAATTTCACATAAAAACTGTCTTTCTGTTTGGTAATTTAGAACAAGATGTTTTCATGCTCGAACCTAAAGTTTTGAAGATGAACAGGGCTCTGTCGTTAAACTGAAGAAATCTCTCTATGGTTTGAAAAAACCCCTCATGCTTGGAATAAAAAAATTGTTGACTTTCTCAAGGCACATGGCTTGCATCAATTAATAACATACAAGTCGGTCTTCGTGAATGATGAAGGTAATTGAATTCTAGCTATCTGGTAGATGACGGTCTTGTGATTTCAAATAGGAATGACAAGATTGATGAGTTCATGATGAAACTTTAAACTGAATTTGAGGTTAAAATTACTGACAATCCTGAAATCTTTGTGGGTCTTGAAATTGAAAATGCAAGGGCTTCATCAACATTCATCAAGGATCATACGTGGACCTGTTGTAGAAAACATACAATATGGACTGCACAAAACCCGCAACAACTCCTGCAGTTTCAGGTATTGACAAATCTGAAGACTGTAATAGAATGGAAGATGTAAATTTTCAATATAGGGAGGCTGTTGGTAGCCTTTTGTACCTGTAAAATAAGTCTAGACCAGATATAACATATGCAGTCAACATGGCATCAAGAAAAGCGGAAAACCCTACTGTACATAATGTAAAAAAATTTAAATGGATCAGGCATCTTCTGGGAAACGAGAAACCAAAGACTTAGATATTCGGCAGATCTCAATACTTCGCTGATTGACCAGTGATGCAGAATATGATGGTAACATGGCAACAAGTAGAATTACTTCAGGTTATGTCATCCTATACATGGTGAGTCCTGTTGCCTGGTTTACAAGGAAACAGCCAATCATTTCACTCAGTACTGCAGAAAGTGAATTCATCGCCGCCACTGAGTGTGTTAAGAAAGTGCTGTTCTTGAATTCTCTATATAAGGAACTCACAGGTGAATTTACTCCAGAAAACCTCAACATTGACAACAAGAGTACAATCCAGATGATAAAAAATGACAGTATGACCAAAAGGTCTTAACATATAGACATGAAGTTCAAGTTTCTGTGTGAAAAAGTAAATCAGGAAAATTTCAGTTTTAAATATTGTCCTACTTACAGCCATTTGGCTGATATTTTCACTAAAGCTTTGAGCCCCAGCGTTTTTTTGTAAACTAGTAAAAAAGGTTGACTCTTGCAAATGAGTAGCATTGAGCAGTAAAATAGTGCGATATTTTTAAATTTAGTAAACAAGATTGTGTTAAGAATTTGTGAAATTGGTACTAAGTTCATGCTAATTTTGATTTATGGGAAGAATTGTTGAGTAGGTACATTAAAATTAACGTGTGAACACTTTCTCCTTGTATAAAAATAACTTGTTTGTTACCGTCTCTTTTGTTTATGCTCTATGAATGAGAAGTAAAATAAAAACTTTTAAATATATGTTTGCTCGTTTTTTGACTATGTAAACTTAAAACTAAGATAAAATTTATAACATGTTTGTCATTCTTTCACGTCAAAACGGAACAACTGATCGATGTTAATTTTTTCACAGAAAAGTTGGGGGTCCAAAGAGCGACATAGGCTACTTTTTATCACGAGGAAATATCTCATTCCTTCAGGAAAAAAAATTAATTTAAATAGGTACTGGCTTAAGATTGATTACTGCATTAAAAAGCATTGTTAAACATTTTTTTTTGTCATGTCTCCTTTCTTTTTTATCTATGGACTGTAAACATTTCCTTCTAAAAAGCCATAGTGGCCAACGGTTAGAGTTATTCTAAGTGGGGCGCAGGACTCAGTGGATATATATATATATATATTATATATAATATAATATATATATATATATATATATATATTATCTAGCCACTGAGCTACTGCGGCATCACTATCGCGTTCTCATACCCACTGATAGCTACTGGGCCCCCTGAAATATATATATATATATACTATATATATATATATTATATAATATATATATATAGACTCAATATATGGCTAGAGTACCGTAAATCTATATTGTAGCTTTTTATATCAGTGGGTAGAGCTCCCATAGTGGGCCGCAGTAGCTCAGTGGGTAGAGAACCCAATTAGTGGGCCGTCGTTGCCCAGTAGTTAGAGCACCCAATAGTTATTTCAGGTCCTAAACTTAATGCGAGCGAAGCCCGGGAAAAACTAGTATGTTTATCTTTCAAGGATGACACACGGTAACCATTTTTGTCTTTTAAAATTTTATGAAAAATAGGGTTTAATTTTCGAAGACTTTTGGATCAACACAGTATTATTCCTTATCAAATTTAATATGTTAGTTTTCTTAAGCATTTAGTGTTAATACTTACTGTAAACCTAAATAAGGCCCTATTTGTAAATAACACCCGAGCTAAGCCAAGGCGGGTCGCTACTATTTCGAATATATTTAGGCACATTGTCAGGTTATAATTGAAACTAGTCCTGTGTATTTAAAAACATTCCAATTTCATCAGCAGACAGTTCAGCTGAGGTTTCTAGGGCGTAACACTTGGGTGCAAGTTTTGTAGGTTCAAATTTCGCTCAGGCTTTGGAAAGCGCTTAATGTCCGTAGAACAAGACCAATATTTGCTTTCACCAAACCAAATCTTATATTGGAACAACCAAATAACAACACATTAATTTGATTTTAACAACACAATATTTTACTGCTCCTGCACAAACACTTAATTTACTTGAACAAAACAAATTTGGTTAAATTCGGTAGTCTTTTCCTCTTTAACGCCTGAGTGACGCATGAATAAAGCGATCAAACCCAAGGTAATGTTAATTTTCACGTGGTGGAAGATCACGCAATGTGCATGTAATTATATTTTAACCAGGGCTTTCAAGAGTGCTCAGTTTACCATGGACATACTATGGTAAAATAATTACGTTCCTAGAAATCTCGTAGTGTAATGCGTCCATGGCAGTGTTAATATTACATGAACACGATAGTATAATATAAGCAGAGCTTACAAGTTGCTCCAATTACTGCGAACAGTTTATAGCTATTTTTGATAAATTTGTAGTTATCGATTAGCGTAATGTCGACAGTGGCATGTTTAAGTTTGTTCGTCACACGTAGAAAATATTTACTTCGGACTCGGTGGCTGACAGTGAATAGCTTCGCACCATCCGGCAGGTATCGTGATCAAGGACAGTAACACTAGAGTATCTATCGACTTCTCTCTCCCCTAATACTTTTCTAACTAGCATCACGTATCTTCTCTTGTCAGACATGTGAGTTCCTACACAGTAACATTTGATCTTTAAATATCTGCGACGTCAATAATGGGATAAAACAAGAAATATTTCACTAAAATTGTAACAGAGTCTCTGGTGGACCAGATCCAAAAAATAACGAACTGGAACTTTGAGAAGAAAAAGTCCGATTAAGTCCGAAGACATAATATTTGGTTATTTATGAGATTAACCTAACACACTAATCGAATACAAATTTTTCTTATAATTGAAAATTGAATTGGCTATTAGGAAATGTTCCTGTGTTAAGTATTATACACGCCATTGTGCAAGTTGCATGCGTGTAGGCATATTATTTTTGCAGCGCTGTTAAGATCGTTCAAGTGCCAAAAGATGACTTTTAATATTCTTGAGGTATTTTATAATTATGTTGTATCACATCAGAGAGTAGTCTAATGGAAATATAACAAATTATAAAATTTAATTTACAAAAATTAATTATTGAAGATATGATAATTTCTAATTCATCGATCGGCCACGAATATTTCAAAACTTTGCGTACCGTAATTAGTATGTTTGGCATCAATTCATATCAGCTTTTTGTCACTAGATTAAGGTAAATACATTTCCTGGAAATTATTTTTAATCGACCTTAATTTCATTTAATATTTAGAATAAATTTAAATTCATAATATTTGGGAGACAAACCTTAATTGAAGACAAAAATCCTTCAAGAAATGTCTAAGTATTTTGATGTCTACTTCACTAGAAGGAAAATGGAACGGAATTTACGTTGCCGAGGAAAGATAGTAATTCCAGAAAAGATAATTATTTTACTAAATTTCTCTGAGGAGCAGCCATAATGAAATAAACGCAACAGAATTTATTGTTTCCTTTGTTTTCATCCAGGAACCATACATTGTACTTAATATATGCCAAAGTAAATTCCACGTGAATAATTGTAAGAAAATCTTGTTATACATGGTTGTAAAGGCGAACTGCAATACTAATTGCGTAATGTAAGTGGGCCTGAAACTAAGGCCTACATGTTGTTCAGGTCTTTAGCAGTTTTCATTATATTTTCCCATGCGTTATTATTTCTACGTAAGTAGGTAACAGCCCAGGAACCTCCCGAATGAAATTCCTTCGCTTGCAAGAAATACCGACAATGAGTATGTTCCTCAATCATGTGCTTAAGCAAAACAATCAAAACTCACCACTAATGTACTATCTGAATTTTTTTGAACTGCATTAGTAATTGAAAAGTAATGACGATAATGAACAAACTGGTGTGACAAATATCCTGTGGTAAGTGTTCTACAAACAAATTATTTAAATATAATAGAATGTGATGTCACACAGCAACTTCGGGAAGCCGCTTCAGTAAATTAAATCTCATTTTGATGATAAATAAAAAAAAACAGCTTGAAAACAACGTAGGGAATCGGGGAGTCATGAGCACAGTTTTAAATTGACATTAGTTCGAGCCATGTGAAATGCAGTCCCTGAAATGCCCGTGTGTGTGGCTCGTGTACCTAATACACATAGTTAGAATGTCGTAGATAAGGTTTAAAAATAAAATATTGTTCCCTTGTGAGAGAATCTCTTAACTCCAAGAACTAGTATTTTACAGTAGGAACGAAAACATAATATATTTAATTTCGAAGCCAATTTTTTGTGTTCGAAAATATATTATTATTAATAATCTAGACCGTTTTGTTCTTTAACTCATATTTGAAGATCAATTTTCAATTAAAATAAGAAGTGGATGTACGAGCCTTTCTCTGTCCGAAACCTCATTATGGAGTTACGAGGTTTTAACTTTTTTGTTTGTATATTATTTTTAAACATTTCAGGAAATACGACATATCATAGTCGAAAAGTTTTTTTTTTGGGTTTAATGGCGTATAAACATAGAAATAAACAAAATTGATTTAATTTGTTTTACAAGGGCGACGAATACAAGTTAGGTAAGAATGTAGAGTTATGGCATAGCAAGGAAATACACACTGGTGCTTCCACTGATATTTTATTTCTTCATTAAGCACTAGGTGTTCAAAAATAATACATAATAACTGAACAAATTGAAAATAAGAGACAAGTAAGCCTATATCAAAGAGGTTTGGATTTTCGGATTCTAGATTTTGAGCACAGCTAATAGGTACAGCATGTAAGCATTTAAAGAAACTTGCAGAAATCTTTTTATCTATACCAGTATAATAAAGAGGTAATGTGAGTTAGTTTTTTATATGTAACGGCTAATCTCAGAAACAACAGGGTCAATTATTATAATTCTTTCACTGTTATGGAAGCTAGATTCTTCCAGATTGACATAGCCCATGTTAATATTAGAAAAAACAATGAGAAATTTAAAAATTTCTAAACCAAGTCGGAGAAAAATGAGCTAATTAGTTTCTTTCTAAGCATTATTAAAGATAAATTGAAACAATGTTTAGAAACAATTGTCTATCTTAATATAAAAAATTCGCAAGTAATCGCCAGTAGACGCAGGTATTACGGGTAGTCCAGATAGTCACGGGTAGTTGCAGTAGTCACGGCAGTCGCAGTAGACTAAGGTAGTCGCGGGTAGTCGCAAGGTAATAGCAAGTAGCCACAAGTATTCACGGGTAGTTGAGTGTTGTCGCGGGTAGTCTCAGGTATTCACGGTAGTCGCAGGTATAGCGATTCACGGTAGTCACGGATAGTAAAAATACGTCCTTACCAAAAAACCAATGCTAACACCACGATGAACTATTTACGAACTTACAAACCATATATAAGTATGTATTTTCATAACTCCAAAAAAACCTGAGCGAAGCGATGGCGTCTGCCAATATTTTAGTATTTAAAGAACCATTACTTCTGTTTATTAGAATTACATTTGCAACCACTATAAGTATATGTAAATAAAAACTAATAAATTCTCTATTTATTTCAGGTTATACGTAGCCCACACGTTGCTGAAGATCATATTGTGTGGACTTGCGGTATATACGTTCATCAGTCTTTTGTAAGAGAGAAGAGTTTTTGATTTATGTACACAAGTGTAATCCATTAAACTACTACGAAAGTGGAACCCGTGTTATTTAACTTGACCTAGACTGTTGTATACCGGAGTGCTTTATTGTTCTATACTGAGACACATGCATGGTTTGTAGTTAAGTATAGACATCGAAAACAGACAGAATCAACGAGGTTTTGAGAGCCGATGAGGGTGAAATGAGGTGAGAATGGAGCTGCCTCGGAATACATGGCGGAAGAAACGGGACATTCCCGAGAAAACACGTCGAAAATCCGGGAGTGGCTCGGTCGGGGATTGAATCGGTTCGCATTAGTACGAGGCGAGCAACCTAACCGCTGAGTCACCACGGCCCCCAAGAATCAAAGTAAAATGAAAGCCAAATATGTAATTGAAATATTCGAGTTCCGTCTGAGCTTATAAAATATTCACTAAAAATAATAGTTTTAACGGTTTTTTCCAGTAATTCGACTGACAAATATTAAACTTTGTACACTAATGCAACGAATACCACTATGTAAAAAGCCGCGTACCTTTAACATAAAAAAGAACCTCAAGTTCAGGGACAGCATGTATTTCAATATGTGTATAGTAACGTAAGAAATTTTTCATATAAAATTAACCTTATAAAATTTTGTGAACGTATCTATTTTTTAGATTGTTATATGTATACTAGGTACCATTATTATGAGAAAATACAAAGAAACAGCAATAAAAGCATATTTAATCTGTAACGAGTAACAACTTACGCTTCTCCCATGTACTCAATGTATTTGCAATAAGTTTTAATATCATCTAGTTTCTGGATGTTTCCGGATTGTCAGTATAACCGTGTAAGTACGTACATTTGCTCAATAACAGTGGTGTGTACTTGTGTATTTGTTAAACCTATTCGGAGATATTGTAGCCTCTTCATGTTAGACTGGGCACACATTCTGGCGGAATGAGGAATTAATGGGAGCATTAATTACAGGAGGGTAATGAAAGGTGGGGCAGAAATACAACAGGTGTGTGTTGTTTTGAACGAAAACTAATACATAAATATATGCCAATATAATATCTGTTTTTGGTCGTTGTAAACTTTGAGTTCAAATTGTACAGCAGAAAAAAAAATTGCAGAAATATAGAAAGACTTGCACCACGGTATCATAAGGTTAAGCTTATCTGTTAAGCTCCTCCAGATTTCACAAGTCTACAGTCAGCTGGAACAATATCCAGTATCGCGTCCTCGTTTGAGTAAACGACATGCAAAATTCCACAGCCGATTCCAACAGCAATTGAAATAGGACCATACGTGTTATCCAACCACCCCTCGAACGGGTCCTTCAACGTTGAAAAGACTTTGAAAACGGGAAATTTTACAAACAATACACAGCATTTGCTTCCCTACGAAAAATTAGACAAAGGCTGTTCATGGTATACGTAGCACTTTTAACATCAACTTCTGAAACTTGTCTCTGCCCCTGCACATATTTAACTGGTGCATTGACTAACATGAGCCCAGCAAAACTGGTAACGATGGAAGAGAATTAGTTACAAGTAAGAACGTTGTGTTACAAGTGTCAGTAAAGAAACACTTGGGATAACTGAACTTATTTATTTTGCTTTCTACATTTTGTAAAGCAGATAACTGTAAGTATGATCATATTTGTAAAACATGATTTCATAGTTATCCAGGACCGATGAATGAATGTGATCAAGCCATGAAAATGTTAGTTCTAAATACACAGAAGGGTCAAACAGTGTGTTTGAAGTATGTTTTGAGAGGGCTTTCAGAAGAGTTCAGGTTACCTTGAACAACCGAATAATTAGCAAGGAAAATGCAAATTGATTTTGCAACATTTAATTATCATTAATTTCCGTATCCTCGTAACATCACGCTTTATTGAGTAGTAAAGATCAGTTTCTGCATGGACCACTTTTCACATAATTAAAATATTTATCTACTAATTCCAATCTAAATACATTCTAATTAACAAATTTTATAATAAAATTCTACAATTTAAATTTCAAAAAATTGTGCCATTCACATCTCTAAATTTACAAATATGAAACGGTATTAATGAATTAAATTTTTAAATTTATTTTGTAACTTACACTTAAAATTATCTGAAGACTTTGACTGTAAATTTTAAGTTGAATTATTTAATTTATTCTGTAAAAAGTTTTATTTCAAATTCTCCATCGCAACATAATTGTTTAATATTTTGTTAATATATATTTTTATCCACTATTAATTTTTATATTTTAATTGTTTTGTAAAATAATTTTTATCGGGGTGTTTAAATGTATAGTGCAATGGGAGTGAATGACTGGATTGAGATTTTTGGACAAACGCCATTGCGATGCTGATGTCTGGCATGGGAAAACAGGAATGGACACTAAAAAATACTTAAATAAGACAAGTAACCTTTTAAAAGTATAGTTACCAGGGTGAAACCAGCAACAGACAAACTACAAACCCACAACTGTGTATATCAGATCCCCTGGGAATGTGACCATATGCACATAGGTGAAACTGGCAGAGCTATCTCGTCCCGAATTAAAAACACAAAAACAACATGCAAGAATTATGAAACTCAGAAATCCAGACTTGCTAAACTGCTTGGAAAAACAGCATAGAATTCTCTAGGATAATTTCAACTCCACTCACTCAGGAATCAGCTTTTGTTATTAGCAATAATAATATTTTCAGTCAACAGAGTATTGAGTTGAAAAATATGTGGATCCCATTAATTAAGAGAGAAACAACATTGCAGCACAAAAAAAAAAAAAAAAAACAGAAAATACTCAATCCATACAAGACCACACCAGCCAATCATAACCACTCTTAGCTGCACAGCCAATAAGGAACAGTTGACTCTCCTTGGCTGCGGCAGAAAAACAGTCTTAAACTAATATATATATATACCCATGTTTTTCAGGTCTCCTCGTCTACTGTGAAATTAATCTCAAGCAAAGAAAACCGACTGAAGACGAACCTGAATTTACACAGCCGCACAAAATAAAGCTGGCAATTCGCCACATGCATCCCAGAAAAGCTCCAGGAGCAGACGGAATTCAGGCTATTGTATTAAAGAAAATGCCAGAACATTCAAGCATACTACACGAAATGGCGGATGAAAATCTGTGTCGGGAAAAGCGAGGCGATCGTTTTTACTCGCTGGGCACTACCGCAAGCTGCGAATTGCCCGCAAATCACAAAATTTGGCGAACCCATACCCCAAAAAGACGTCGTTAAATAATTATCTAGGCTTATATATGGACAGAAAATTGACCTGGAGAGCACACATCGACGCCAAATGCGTAAGTGCATACGCTAGACTCTCCGCCCTATACCCTACTTAATAGTCGAAGTGCCATAACACGAAACACAGCAGTATTGCTATATACCATGCTCATACAGCCTGTTATAACTTATGCTGCGCCCACATGGGCCCATGCAGCTAAAACTCATATCAAGAGACTGCAGATTGTGCAAATGAATGCCTGCGAATCGCGGTAGATGCACCTAGATAATGCCCCATTACAGATCTGCATAACGAACTCAAAATTTAAAAACTAGACAAGCACTTCGTCAAAATGGCGGAAAATTTTACAATGATTGTGCCACACATGCAAACCCGAAAATATCTAGTCTCGGCGATTATAACCCCGACGAGACTCATAAATACAAGCAGCCTAAAAGCATTTTGGCTCATAGGCCGCCTTAAAACACCGAAACTGGAAATGCAGGCCCTCATCCATGCACCCGAACAAAAATTAACCCCGGAAACACGTATCACTGCAATGCATTTAACTACAAATTACATAAATTGACAAAATAATTAACAAATAATTAGCGAAACACTATGTGATCGCAGGAAAAGGCAAAACATGCGCTGTATAGTCCCTGGCTGGCGTCTGCCCTGTGTTCTACATTGCATCCACATCGAACCACACATACTTGTGCTACAAAGCCTCTCTCATCCGACAGCTGTTTGTATGTATGGTCCATCGCCACTGCCGATTCCAAGGCGGCCTCTTGCCAGTTTACCAGCAATAACTGAGGAGTCTGTGGTGTAGTGTGCTCTCTGCAGTAGCTGGTGAGGGTTGTGGAGTGGCACACCTACACTATCACGCACTCACCACCCACTAATACTCACAAACACACACTTAAATACAAACGAGGTTATGATGCAAGGTAATAAACACCTAAAAATCTCTCTTTTCCAACTCTTTATCTGTAACATTCTGACACTTTTTTCTGTGTTACAGGGCGATAGCAGACTTCTATCGGGTGGTGGCTTGGTTCTGTGTCACAAGGCGATAGCAGATTTCTATGGGTGGGTGGCTTGGTTCTGGCCTCCCATAACCAGGGCTGCGCAGCGCGACCCTTGTTATTAAAACTACACCCAAATCATTTCATTTAACCCTGCCTCAAACCCACAAAGTCTATCTTCGCGAACTAACAAACACCCTAATTTCTCCAGCCCTAATCCAACAAAGGAATCACTCTTATCCTCCGTGACTGTCACATAGTTTTCTCCAGGCCCTCTCCGCTTTACCTGGTTTTCTATTCCCTTTACTAGTCCCTTCTTCTTTCGGGCTGTGTTCATGGCTACAGTTGCGTCCATGGCACCAGATAATCCTGCTATAGCCGCGACGCATGCACCCATTTTATTAATTTAACCCGACCTAAGGCGTAAAGGGCTTGCCTGAGACGCATCCCATTCTCCAACCGTCTTAGCTACTAACATGCATGCCGTAGGGCACACAGAACTGTGAAGGTGCTCACGCTAGCGTAGCGGGATTTAGGGGCTCGCCAGGAAAAAAGAAAAAAATATTATCTCCTCGTCAGCCGCACTTGTGTTCTCGGACCCTGTGTGTCGCTGCCTGAAGATGGGGACAGAAACGCCGCATTCTGCCTGTTCTGGAAAAATTACTGTGTTTGTGCGAGTTTCTATATTGTGTTTGTTTTATTTTTTTAAGTAGATAACTAGCCGATGTTGTCTTCCGTGTGTTGTCTGTTGTAGTACATAGTGTTTTCGTATAATACATTAGTTTTCCGCATTTAGCTTGCTGTCCTGTTTGTTTGACTCGATTCTTCATGGAATGTTCTGGCTTTCTGCATATATATTCTTGACTATAGCATACCTGGCTTGCGTTCTGTCGTGTCTGGTAAAAAAGCTGTGTTTGGGCACGTTCTCTTTATTGTATTGTCCTATTTTGTTCCTACTTATTATGTCAGCGTTGTCATAATTTTTTCAAGAAGGTTTCTAGCAGGTATAGTTTTCTATGGGTAGAGCTAGTGACTTTTCGCGAAAAAAAATGACAATCAGCATCGCAATGGCGAATGTCCAAAAATCTCCATCCAGACGTTATTTTTAATATTTAATTAAAATAGTTTTTATTTTTATTAATAGATGCATCATTTAATTACATGAAATGTATTCTATGCTACATAAAATTAAAGAACTAACCAAAATGTTTAAATGAATATTACAAGATCTTTGAAATTAAAAATTTCAAAATATTTTATAGATTATTTATTGAATGAAATTTTCTTGTAGCGTCCACATTTTTCACTATTTCTGCACCTTGTTAACATAATTTATGTATCTTTCCCACGTTTATTTATATTTATTTAGACCTGCCCTAAAGAGCTGGAATCTCATACTAAGGGCTCTACAAAAAATGTCCGACAGCGGACATGACATTTACATAATAATATATCTTCTAGCAGTCTTCATAACATAGCATATAATAATGTAATCTAAACAATTCTCTTTTAGGAAAGTCATCTGCGGTATCTCACATACTAATTACAGACAAGAACTAATTCAAACACTTACTATCTATCAGTCACCTGTGAGCACATAACCTACACTAAACAATTATCTTCATCAGAAAACACATTACATAAAATTCATATAATGCAACTAGAAAATTCTTTTCTTGAAGTACATATAACTTATACTTGACATGTGAACACAGAAATGTCAGTTGGAACAGATTTAACTCAATTACTTGGTAATACGTACGGTTATTATTTTATGTGTAATACTGTAACATAATGAAAGAGACATGTGTTATTACAGAACAATGTAGTACATAAACATGAGCCTATTATATGTAAATTTATATAAACATACATAATATATTACAATCTAGTCTTTTTGAGATTAAGTATTTTTTAATACCGAATTTAACTAAAGCAAATTATTTTTCTTCACACAGCCTCTGTGGAGTTAATTGTATATAATGATAAAGTTATTTTTAAGGCTTTTGGTAACAAATTTAGCAGTTTTACTATGCAAACAATGTAACTTCTTAGCGGTTCTTGTTTGATGAATTAGTACATCTGAGTTTTGAGCTAATATAGTGTTTATATGTGTTAATCCTGCAAAGTGCTTATAAAGTAGAGATTGTTGAAAAACTTAACTATATCTTTCAGTGGAAGAATATCTGTGTTAACATACAAGTTTTTATTGGAGGTAAAATAACTATATCCATACAATTTTCTAATTACTCTTTTGTGCAGAACTTCTAATTCGTGTAAATATGTTTTATTGCACCAGCCCCATATCATACACATGTAACGTATATGAGAGCCAACCATAGAAAAATAAATACTTTTGAGAACCATTTGGTGCAATTGCGAATCTTAACCTATGAATGAATCGTATAATAGGTGTAATTTTATGTTTTATGTGTTTTATATGGTTTGCCGATGATATATTTGAATCAATTATCAAGCCCAAGTATTTGTTGTGTCGACTTCCTGAAGCTGGTTTTTCTTATATTTATATTGAGAATTTATGCATCCGACTTGGCTTCTTTAGTTTATTAAGTACTATAAAGTCGGTCTTTTCAATATTTATAGTTAATTAATTTCTTTCAAACCATTCGATAAGATGTCTAGATCCATTTGCATTAACTGGTTTAGCTTCTCTTCATTGCTACCAATATAAAATATGTTAATATCACCCGCAAATTATGACAATATCCCATTGAGAGGGAGCTGTCCTATATCATTAATAAATATTATAAATAATATTGGCCCGAGGACTGGCCCTTGTGGTACACCTATTGTTATTGGTTTTGCGGGGCTAAATGTATTATTGCAGTGAACAATCTGTTCTCTGTCGAATAAATAATTGTGGAACCAGTTTAATACTACTCCTTTAACACCTGACGTCCTTATTTTGTATAACAACAACTCATGAGCTACTGTGTCGAATGCCTTTTTAAGTCCAGGAATAGTCCCGCACATTGATTATTATTGTCAATTGTACTTGGTAATTTAATAATAATATCTATTGCCGCAGTTCTTGTATTTTTCTCTTAAGAAAGCCTTATTGGTTTGGTTAGAAATACTGACATTTATTCAAGTGCTGAAGCAATTTATTTGCAACAATTTTTTTCAATAATTTAACTTAGTGGCGACAATATAGATATTGGACGTAAGTTTCCGGGATCACTTTTGTCGCCGGATTTATGAATGGCACCACACGAGCTCTCTTAATTATTTTGGGCATGACACTATTTCTTAAAGACAAATTAATAAGCCAACTATTGGCTTAATTAAGGAACTTTTACATTTCTTGATGAGCATGTTACTAAAACCATCATAATCAGCAGTATCTTTACTCTTCAGCTCATTTATCAAATTGCCTATCTCACATTCATTAGTTTGTTTTAGTAATGATAGTTATGAGTTTGCTTCTCTAACAACTGTGCCTGTTTTTTCAGGTTGTTCATAGATTATAGATGCAATTTCAATAGCAATATTAGTAAAATAGCTATAAAGGCTTCAGCGTTTTCACTGTCATCTTGAAGAAGGGTGTTATTCACTTTATGTTTGATGTACTGTTGTTTACTGCTACAGTTTTGTTATTATTTACAATACTGTTTATTATTTTCAACTTGTTATTATAGCTTTATTCGTCACTGATTTTGTAGGAGTAGTATTCAGCTTTTAGTTTACGTTTTAAAGATGTTACTCTATTAAAGCAAATTTTATACGGAGTTAATGTTTGCTAACTTAAATAGTTCTTTTTCAGTTATTACTCATAAGGTCTTACATTTGATTAAGTATTTCAAGTCTTCATTCATCCAAGGGAATTTCTATTATCATTTTCTGTTTTATGCAATTGGGTGTATTTTGCCTTATTTATATTATCTTTCAAATAGTTATTTAATTTGTCACATTGATCATTTACATTACCCCATCGATCACAAATGGTTTATTTTAAAATATTAAATCTAGTTAACTATAATTAATTTTAGTTACACACATGTGTTTGGTTTCATTTTAGACCAATCTGTAAATAAATCACCCCTATCTACGTCAAATACAAACATTGTGATCTGTGAATGAGCAACCTACATTAGCAATTTTTAAACTTAAGCTCATCAGTTTTCATAAAAAATGTGGTCTATTAGCGTAGATTGCATATATTGAACACGTAATTTTCTGTATGTTGTCACATATATTATTTATTTACCTTCGTGTTTATTTTCATAAGGTTAGTATTTTGAATAATTAAACGCACAAAAGGCAATTTTCATATTTAATGTGTTTAGTTAGCTAGTTTTATTTTTGTTCGTATTTTTAAATTAATATTTGTATATATCAATTGCTTCTTCATGGTCTTAACTGATTGTTAATATTTCAGGGAAAATGTCTGTATTTTTGTTACGTTTCTACGATACCTTTAATTTTGTCGATTAAGTTTTTAGGCCGTTTTGGAGCGAGTAGGTTTCGTTTGACCTAGTGAACCTTCCGATTGGCTAGCAGGTTGAAACCCTGAACCGCTATTGGCGGGAGAGTATAGCATAGGGTGGGCCGGACCGTTTTGGTTGGAATCTCGCTCTCTCTGCCACCATATTCCCATGCATAAAGACGTAGAACAGGACGCCCGTCCAGAAGGTTGGACGAGGCATAGGATTAGTAGGGGAATATCATTTCTGGCCACAAAGTACAAGAGTGGCCTATGTGCCATAAGAATAACCTGGGTAGGAGCAGGAGGGCGAATATAAAATTTGGCATTGCCCTTATTTGGAGTGGAGGATACAAAGGAGTGCTACCCCTGGCGCTACACTCACCCCTCCCTTTACCCTACCCTGAGGTGTGCTGTGATTGGTTGTCCCCCTCCCCCTCCATCAGAGCTGTGTTGTGATTGGCTGTATGTGGTACCCCTAATTTTCCCCTCCTTTCCCCTTCTTTCCCTTGAGGTGTGCTAATTGTTCGGTCGGTTGTTGGAGCAAAAATGGCACAAGGGACATTCGGGGAGAGTCGATGTTGACTTTTTGGAGTCTGACAGACGACTGAGTTTGGACTGGAATGGGTGTTCTCCTTGGACGTCTGACAATGGAATGAAGTGTGAAAATGTGTGAGGGAAGGGAAAAGTGAGGTTAGGTTCTGTAATTTTTAGGAAGCGATATCGATTTCACCCATCGCTGTCCGACACACCACTGAGCTCTGAGACGAATTATAGAGGTCGGAATTGCGTAATGTAATTATTGTAAAATAAACAAATACAGCATTTCGAATTGAACAAACACCAAAACACCTGTCAAAATGCAACAGTAAATATTAATCACGA
The DNA here is from genome assembly GCA_029891345.1 of Dryococelus australis. Classification (NCBI taxonomy): domain Eukaryota; kingdom Metazoa; phylum Arthropoda; class Insecta; order Phasmatodea; family Phasmatidae; genus Dryococelus; species Dryococelus australis. The sequence continues at coordinate 22,206,973 of CM057000.1, forward strand.
GAACGAATTACCACTGAAACATACCATATCGCAACGATTTCCCAAATGAAATCACAAAACCCGAAACAACTGTCAAAAATGCAACATTAAATATAAAACACAAGCAAACATATATAATTACAAATCAAGTACACCAACGAATTAAACAACTATCATAACTAATTCACAACATAGCACTCCCGACTAGAGACTTAGTGTAGCCAAATACGTTTTAGAATTTTTAGTATAAGTTAAATTTGCATTATAAAATTTCTTACAATATGTTACACTATGTATAATAAATTTAAAATATATCCAAAATGTAAGATTAAATAAAACCCGTTAAAATTAAGTGCGAAACGAATATGTTGCTATAAACGCAACTCATATCAACAACTATGGTGACTATTACAAAAGCTAATTACCTAGAATTTAAGAACAATGTAGTACTCCCACTACAGACTTGTGTCAGCTTATCACGTATTTAAATGTTTAGTATAAGTTACACTATGAAGAAAGTCTCGTACAACATATCTAAAAGCAATTTTGATAAAACCCATTAGAATTATGTGCAAACTAATATGTTAGTATCAACACAATTCAAAACAATAACTCACGTATGCTTACCACCAGCCCAGCGTGCATGACTGTCGGTCCCCCACATTGCGCGGCTGTCTAGTCGCTGTTCCTGCCTTTCCTGCATAATGCGCCACGCCACCATCGGCTCTTGAACACTAGTGCTACAGCACACTTGTTCCATCAATACACGCGTTATGTTAAAAAAAAAATTTTACGATCATAAACAGTAATTACGGTTCGTTAATGTTATAGGGCTCATTCGCGCAAGGTTTTTCAAGTTTTCATTCCAGACTCTTCGCAGTTGCGCTCCGCTTCTTATGGCCACAAGCCGACATTTGTGTGGCTCTGGCGCTCTCACCAAACAACTTTCACTATCTACCGCTTCCACCGCTGCCGTATGGGCACATTCACTTTATGCAAACTGATGTCTGAATTACTATAAAAAATAATATAAAAATATGACTCAAAATTAATACAACAATCTTAATTTATTGATGTGGTCGTTTTCGGGTAAAAGCAAAAATATATTTGCAAATAATACCAACTTTGTTTCCTGGGCGGGGTAACGAATTTTATTTTTATTTTGTAAATGTTTGAAAACAAATACCAGACAGTACACTTTTGTTAAATTTATGTCATTTAATATTTTAGTCGAATAAAACCTAAATTCTTTGAGTTGGTTAACTGCTCGAGTTAATGTTAGTTTGGTGCATTAAGTTTCGATTCCGAAACGGATTATGTTTTAAAATTTTTTGTTTTCATTTGGAAAAACCATGTTTGATTCCTAGTATTTGTATAAGTGTTTGGAAATACTGGGTTCGAGTCCCAGGTGGGACACTTAATTATTTCGTAGTTATTTTTGACAGAAAACTGCACAATCACACGTGAAAACTTTCGAGAGCTACTCCATCGATGTAACCTCACCGAAGGCCGGCACTCGACTAACATGATACAGCTTACCTGGTGATGTGTAAGTGAACCGGTATGCTGCAAACGTAAGCATAAGCATAAAAGTAAATGTAATGTAAGTGTAAGGGTAATCGTGTAACAAATGCATGATCTTACGCAACCGACGAGTGTAAAAAGTTATTTATATATTAACAAAAACAATTATTTTAGTTTCGACATATAAACTTCTGGTGCACGCAGGTTCGAGGCTTGGTCAGGTTATGTAATATAATTGTAATTCCAAATAAAAATAAATGTGACTTGGGTAGCTGCTGGAGCTAATGTAATGTCGGACTCGGCTTCGAGTCACGGTTGTATTATTTCGGAAACTGACTTCTTACAGATGTGAGCTCGCAAACATTTCTCGTCCAACTGGTGTGATACTGCCATTCCGCTACGCCTATACACCGGTACATCGGTACATTATCATGTAAATATAAACGTATAGCATAAACGTAAGTTGTAAAACACAAATATAACTATCCACTCAGTACTCACATACGACCTCACACCACAACAGTCACTCGTCAAATAAGCTCAAACAAAACTCCACGAAAACTTGCCATCAACTGACACATGTTCACCCATTGCACAACTCACATATGCCCACCCATCTCGACAGATAGTCTTTAAATAACTTCTATCAAAGCAAAGAAAAAATATATTTAAGTATTATTAATCGCAATTGTATTGACTATAGCGAATTACTATACCAGTCAAGTACACCATGTGTAACTTAATTAGAGAAATGTACATCCACATCAGAGGACTGTTAGCATGAAAATGAATGAACTCCATTTATTCACGGTGTTCGACCTTAATTTTGTATCGGGATACTATATTAAGAAGGAATAAATTAAGTTTTCTCATTCTAAGTGTATCAGTCGACAAAGGTACATCGTATACCTGTAATGCATCGCAGTCAATAAAAAGTTCTTTCACACATTTCGTTACCTATATATATTCCAACATTTTCAGTACAATGTTATGACAGGAAAGGAAATATCCTACATCGTATTGAACTATTCTCCACTATGAAGAAAATAATATACCATCAATGCTAGCCAGCACCCATAGTCTGTAACTAGCTGAAGTGCGAAGCACATGGTCTTTGTTAACTCTGCCGAACACCACGTTCATTCACCAGCGTCACCAAAAGCAAAACAAATTATATATATTTATTTAATTATATGGTTTGTATATAGGTCTTATTTATTATATATATACCATCAGCAATCCTAATTCACACAGCTCATTTGCACATACTGGCCAACAGAAAATCTTTACAAGCAAATAATTACCAACAAGTACGCACATAGAACATACATAATGAGAAAGACATTAAATATTACCAAATATGTCTAAGATATTGAGATAGAAAAGATCCACTCAACACAACACATAGCTCGCGACTGAAACCTGAACGATAATATCAAACCATATTTGTTTATCACATATGTTCGAATACACAGACAAAGCTTCTCATTCACTGTTTAGTAGGTTTACCATCAGCTGTATTCGAAGAGATTACTCGCTGACTCCATTTATTCACATACATTCGAATGAGTTTACACATTAAAGGATAGGAAACTTAATTAGCAGGTGAGAAAATTGGATATTTGTGCTCTGTTTCAAAACCAATAAACTTATTCCCATCAATTTTTACACAAGCTTATAAGGACATGTAAAATTACATTTTTTAAGTGACTCACGTAGTTGTTTTCTAAATGATGGCCCTGTAAATACATAAGGTTATCAAACCCTGTCCACCGACACATTAGCTTGATCACAACTGAAGTTCGTGCTCCGAATCGCTACCTTCGAAACACAGTTGGTTACATCCCATCATCTAGTACGAGGAATTGTGTGTTGAGTCCCAGGTAAGGCACATGCATATTTGCAATTCTCTCACAAATGTTAGCTATATTTAGAATTTCATTTCTAATGATATCTACGTCAACAAGACATAAAGGCCTACATGCCATTTAAACTTTTAAGAAATTGAAATTATTTGCGTTTATGCAGAGAAATGTAAGCTCATTAGTTATATGACTTACTTCTTGTTAAATATAAGTTGGTACATTGTACATTAAAACTTTATCAATTCTAAATAATTCTGTTAACAAATTTGCTGCAAAATGTTTATCAGAAAGTGTTTTCATAAATTTTAACATTCGCCAATTTTATATTTAGGTTCAGGGTGGATGCTCACCCTTTGGGATTTTTAATAACTTTTTAATTATCATTTTCTGGTCAATTCATTCGGACTTAAATTTGAAGTATTTTCTTCATTATTCCATTAACTTCTATAGGTTTTATTTTTGTTGTTCAATGTTTTGTGCAGTCATATTCTTTTATCAAAACATATATCATCAAATTTCTCAAATTTGAACTATTTATAATTTCCATTGAAAGTACATTTTTCACGACATTTTATTTTTTAAAGATTAATTAAATAAATTAACAACACTTGTTTAAGCTCAGGAAATGACAATAATGCTTTATATTATATATTTCTAATAATTATGTAATAGTTGCCACATAACTGCATTTACCTATACTCAGAAAAGGTGGTTACGATCTGCGTTACATGTTTTGAGTGGAGTGAGACCCGGAGATGCGTTGCACATTCCTGATAGTGGCCCGGTGGTGGTTTACTTTGACGGCACTGTCTGCTCACATGGAACACCCAGACAACTGTGCACCCATTCCCCTCTGCCAGACACGCTGTTGGGGGAGTGGCAGGTGTGATGTCAAAACGAAACAATCGTCCAACCATATATAAGCTATTACAATGTTCTTGACCTTCGATAGACTCCTGATTTTTAAAATGACTGAATAAAAGAACACTTTGATGTGTTCTTCCATTGAGTAAGTTGAAGAGGGGATGGGTTGTAACGAAATGTTATACCCAAGTTAAGCAATGTAAATTTTGACTGTAAAATTTTCCAATGAGCATTTAAATAAGGAGAATTTTAATGTGTAAATTTTGTTAGCATTTTGTAAGTTATACATGTACGTATGAGGGATTTAATAATCACGAAAATTTTATATGATGGTTGGTTGGGATTAATAGTCAATTTTTTTCTATTGTGGTAAAGGAATTGTATTCAATGTATAATTGAGCTATTTTTTTGCATTTTGGGGGCACTGTAACAAAATAGTAATTGTTTCCCAAATATACTTGAAGAGAAAGGGAATGCTGCTTTGAGACTTTTCACAAACCCTAGTCATCTATCCACTAGTGTGCTTCTTAACAATTATATTTTCTTAAGACATATCTGCATGAACGTAAATTTCATTGAATTTAATGGTTAAAGCACTGACTGTATTGGCAAGCCTCTGTCACATATAGATAGCAATTTTTACACTGTGCTTACATCTGTGTGAGCAGTTAAATAAGATATTAGTAAATTTATTGTTTAAATTGACTTTAACAGCTATGGTTTGTGAAGTGTGCGTAGAGTACAATGTTTGGCGTGTGCAACACAGAAGTAGCAAAAATGTGAAAAAGACATCAGCATGTGCAGTTAAATCCTCGTGGATACGGGAATATCCAAGCAGTGTCTACAGGCATCCCTGAAAGGTGCCAGGGTTATCTTCAAAATGGAGTACACAATCGATTGTTAATGCTAAGTAATGCGGGAATTGGTGCAGAAAAGATTTGTAGCTGGTGTCGCTGAGGGTGATTTCAAACAATCTTTGTCAAATATTGAAGAGTGTTCCTGGAAATGTAGATGTACAACCTATCTGTTATTGAAGAAATAAATTAAAAAATGGTAGTGAACATTTCAGTTAGTATTTTGAACATATTCACATTACAAGTCCATGACTCATATGTAATATATTCTATTGCTGTATCGAAAAGACTGAGTCATTGCAAAATGTAGTTAAGTCAAGGAATTAATTAAAATATGATTTTCCTTTATTTTGTGGAGATGTTCTAGACAGGTAGGGACTTATGTTGTGAGAGTAAGGTTTTACATGAATATTCCCGATAGGTACATCAATTAGGAGATTCCTTGCAGCAGTTCGTTACAGAAACTTTTTGATGATTTGAGGTATTATGGCTGCCTTGTGAATAATCTTAATTTGATGAAGTTGCCATTTTATTTGCTTACTGAAAATGGTTAATTTTTTTGCATTTGTCAATGAACCATAATCTTTGCGGGAATTGTTACATATGGTGAACACATGTTGACTTAACTATATGTTATTGTAAACATAACAATTCCAATGAGGTAAAACCCACCATTCCATGTAAGATATGTTTTTGGACAAATCATTGATGGGAAAGTGTTATTAAAAAAAGGGAAAACAGGCATTATTCAAAAGGATTTAGGGGGACAGGTGGATAAGGAACAGATATCCAAAAAAATATATAGGAGAAAGTAAAATGGTACAAAGTAGTAGAAGTGGGGAGACAGGTAGTAAAAATACAACAGTACAAAGATTGATAACTTGTTTCAATTGTGGTAATGTGGGACATATTCAATACCATTGTACATTACTGAAAAAACCTACAGGCACTGGATCCATTACAAACACAATTCGGCCAAATAGTAAACGATTAGTTTTATTTTAGTTCTAATTGGTACTTAACAAGTTTCTGCTGTAATATATTTAGTGGTGTCGCATCTATGATGGGTAACACAAGATATGATAAAATCCCTTGGTTACAATACTGCTTAAAAAGGGGAATCTGTTTTTTTATTATCTGATAGTGGGTTGATTAGTTCCAATGTTGTTGCTACTATAAAGGGGAAAATCGAACATTTCGCGGTGAGAAAAATATTTGGGTAGGAAATTGATGTGTATTGACATAGCTAGTAAACTGTTGAAGTTTCATTTCGCTCCCGATACTCAAGTTTTGCTCAATAAACAGCATGCAGAAATGGTTTGAAAAATAAATAAGAATAATGTAGAAATTGGAAACTCGTGGACCAGTAAGTCAGCTCTGTATCGCGTGTCTCTGCCACCCCTCCCCCGTTCCACGTCCTGATTCATTTTATTAAACAATTTACGTCTGACTTACATGAAAAAGTGGTAGTTAGATTGTGAACCATCATATATGCTAGTCTGTCGTTTCATTAACTAAAAGACCCCGGGAAGTTGCCTCATTTTCAATTACAGAAAAATAAACTCAAAATTGTTTATAGATGCGTATCCTGTGCCGGTAATGGAAAGAGTTTTTTTTTTTCATGACAGTAAAGTAAGTATTTCATAACACTTCTTGCAATGTAAATTGCATCCCCATTGACGGAAACCCTTAGAATTTTGTATGCCGTGAGGTTGAAATTAATGGACACGGCTGCCAATTTGCGTGAATTCTGGGCACCAAGCTATGTCGCGGAATTTGCAAATATTTTAGGTAAATATATATAATCTTAATTTTATCATACTTAACTTGCTATAAGCTATTATAATGCTCCCTAACATTCGAGAGACTCTTGATGATGGAGAAATACTGGATGAATATGACACTTTGCTGTGTTTTGAGAGAAAAACCAGAGACTCTCACGGGGCCAGGAATATGTTTTCCTTTTGGTGTGGACGGGTAAGGGGAATTTTATACCCAAGTTAAGTAAGTGAAGTGAGTGAAGAGATTTTGGGCGGCTCTTAACTGCGAGATTTTGAGAGGCGATGAGTGTGATTGAGGGTATGGAGCAGCACTGGAATGAAAGGGAGGGGGAAATAGGAGATCCTTAGAAAACCCGCCGGCCAACAGCTTGTCTGGCACGATTCTCACGTGCGAAAATCCCGTGACCCGGCTGGGTATTGAATCCGGTTCGCATTGGTGGGAGGCGAGCAGGCTCACCACTCAGCGACCTCAGCTACCATACCCAAGTTAAGTAATGTAAGGTGGTTTAGTGTAAAATTTTCCTATCAACATCTAAATATTGTAGAAATTGATTGTGTATATTTTGTGGGCAATATTGTAACTTCCACACATACATATGAGTACAGACATTCAAATTCGCATTATTATTTGGGGTTGGGTTAGGCTTCACTTTCCTTTATCTACTTGAAAATTATCCATGACTTAAATAGCAGAATGTAATAATTTATTTGAATGAAATTGTTAAAGGTGATTGATCACTTTGCGGTTGGAATTTTATAATTACTGGTTCGAGAACTTGTCGGGGCATACCACTCAAATTGTCAGCCAATTGGAGTAGTAAATTGGTCGTATAAAATTTGGAGCCCTACGTGGTGCAAGAAAATAACACCAATTTTGCATTTGCCTACATAGGAGGATTTTATAATAATTCATTTTATATGACTCTGTTGGTCGGGATTTTAATAGCAGTAGATTATTTTTTATGTTTTGGGAAAGCAATATTCCTCGGTATTCACATTCTCTATTAAATAGGAACACTATTTCCTTAATTTATATTTTAATTATCTTCTGAATTCTCAAACCAATTTTAACTGTAAATGCACCATATGCAACTACATATCTTTTGCCAAGCTTTTTACGTTTTTATAATTAATGTTTACTTAAAAATGACATAAAACTACATTTTAAATCTGAATATCCCTATAATGGGGGACGACAATAGTTGTTACGTGTATTTTTACATTCAATGATTGTTAAGTCAAAATCGGTTATATAGTTTGACTGATATAGCACACTAAGCTGCAATGTGCTTATAGCTGCTATTCTGAAAATAATGGTTTCGCACATTTAAAACATATAAATTAATTTGGCATACTACAATACAAATTCTTCGCCAAATTTGGAAGAAATTGTTTGATTGTTTCCGGAATATGACACAGGAAATTAAGTTTTTCATGTGGGGATATCTTACTAAATGGCAGAGAAATGAGGTTCTGTATAGACAACATTGATGGATATATTAAATACTGCCATCATAGAAGGACAATTGAAATTTGTTCAGTAGTTTAGTTGGTATAACATACTGAGCTAAAAATGTTTAAATAGCCGCCATTTTGGAAATAAGTATCAGACCAACTTAAACATATCAATTAACATGGCCTGATGTAGTAATACTAGTTTGCCAAATTTGGTAGAACTTTGTAGTTTTTTTACAGAGATATGACAAAATTTAATTTGCACGTGATGCTATCTTGCAAAATGGTTGACAAAAGATATTTGTGTGGGCATATTTGATATAGTACTGCCAACTCAAGAATATAATGTTGGAATTAATTACATGGTTTAACGATATCACATACAAAGCTAAATTATCTTTACTGCTACAATTTTAAAATAAGTGTCTGACCTGCTTAAAACTGACTAGTTTACATTAACTACCGAATTACTACTTGTGTGCCGTATTCGATAGAAATCGGTCAAATGTTTCCCGAGATATGACATTAAAACTTTATTATTTCATGTGGCACTCTCTTACAAAATGGCTGACTAAAGTGATAATACCTATGCATATAAGATACTTATAATATATTATGTTAGCATACGAAATTTGGTCTAACTTGTCTAATAGTATTGTAGTTGTGCGAAATAAACCTAAAATAGTATATAACCACCATTTCAAAAATGAGTACTTCATTTATTTGAACTGTATGCGTTTACATGGCCTATCATAGTATTACAATCATACCAAGTTTGGTGAGAATAAGTTTAGTAGATTTTGAGATATAATGTAAAAGCTTAGTTTCCAAAATGACGGACTAGCAAAAGTACATAATTTTAAATTTAATGCTACACCGTGAGCTGTTAATAAACAACATTTGGTCTCAATTGTTTGAATAATTCTCGAGATGTGACTTCGCCCTTGATTTTTTAATGCCCACCATTTTAAAAGCAAGTAAATTGTTCGGAAACTATAAAAGCGGAATGTCCTTAATATGTACTATATGTGTATCGAGTTCGGTGAAATTCTGTACACGCTATGAAAAATTGAAAAGAGGGGATACACACATTCTAGACACACTCAGACACCCACCTACATACACAAAAAGGAAAGTAATCTAATAAGCCTTTCTTTCTTTCTGAAAGTAGGATAATAAAAGATAAAAATATTATACATACTTTCTCCCTAAAGCATCCTTTTGTCTTCTAGAATATGTCTTTCAGTAAATTGAATATCAGGATAAATATAACATTATCAGACCCATCAAATAACAAAAGCTGCCCTGCCTTGAATTTACTGATGGTCTGAGGTAGTTATAATTGGTGCTCGTGAATTCATAATATTGGAAAAGCGAAACAACTCAAATGATAAGTTTTCAAAACTGGTGTTCTGAATTATGATGAAATTGTTATATCTCATTCATTTTAGTGTTTCAGTATCGTAATCTGCGAATTTTATCTCTGTTCATTTGGAAAAAGAAATAAAACAGAACATTAGTACACATAAATTTTGATACAAATATAAGGTGACAAAATCTGAAACATTTCTTTTACATACAACTATATTAAGTCTTATAACAATATTTTGTTCCATTATGAGGCTTTAATTCATTTAGTAAATTGTCCTGTCTTATGACACTTACCCATGGATGGTCGTACGATGGCTAACGGAAGTTCTTTCCCTTGCGTCAGTATAATATTCTCAGCAATCGCTATTGAGAACACATACGTGTTTGGCCACGGGTATATTATCCTGAATCAATAACCACGTCTGTTGCCGGTGTAGTGCATTGCGAAAAAAGAGAATAGTAATAGAGATAACGCCTGTTAATTATTTTATCCATGATTGTAAGACATATAAGACATAAAATCAGTAGCGAGACAGCAAGTACAACAGAAAACGACATGCCAGTCAATGAAGATCTTCTGTTGAACATAATAATACTCTAGAATATGCTGGACAAGACTGTAACCGAAACAAACACACGTGCATCAAAGACTAGGGGAAACTAACCGGAACCTTAACTCAATTTTACTTTCGTATCAGGTAGTAAAAGTTTTAAATGTCACATGAAGTATTAACTTGACATTTAACCTTTTACCACACTTTCAATAGTATTTTACACAATGTCCTTGGTACATAAAAATTATAGGTAAAAAATTCTATTTAAATTTTGCTTAATTACAATTATTTAACATTTTGGGATGGTATGCGTCAACGTAGAAATAGCTGTCCTCATCCTAATTGATTTAGAATATGCTATGTAAATTTTATTACTGGTTCTCGCTTGCCATACTAGCAAAGGGCAGCTAACTATTTCAAGTATCACTATATTGCAATCACGAGTTTCACTATGTTTCGCTCTTCTTGCGAATTGTTTGAAATAAATTTTGACTATCAACTTCTTATTATACGAGGGCTGATTCATAAGAAATGACAAGAATTTTTTATCTCCCGAAAACGACCCAACACAGGAAATGTACTATGTACAGTTTAAAGTGTACGACAAGTCCATTTTAAAGGTGACACGACATGGGTTATGGATGCAGGAACGTCCGGCAAGGAACAAACACAAACATGACTACTTGAAATCACCGTTTAATTGATATATTCTAGTACAAACTCTTTACACTCACTTGAACAGTTTCATATTGTACGTATACAAGCTGTTTAACATATTTTAAAGTAGACTCAGAGGTTTCCCACGGTTCTTTGCCGGCGATAAGGCAGACTTCGTCACAGTATTTCGACGAGAGGTGGCGCACTTCGACGGATATCATGCAGTCAGTGGTATTTCCCGTCTTTTCCAAGGATATTAAACAGCTTGTACACATACGATCCGTACTCGTTCAAATGAGTCTATGGTGTTTGTACGAGAACATATCAATTAAACGGTGATTTCAAGCAGCCATGATTTTCTTTGTTCCTTGCCGGACATTCCTGCATCCATACCATACCCCCTGTGGTGTCACCTTGAAAACGTTATTTTCGTACACTTCCAACTGTACATAGCACATTTCCTGTGTTAGGTCATTTTCGGGAGATAAACAATTTTTGCCATGACTTCTGAATCAGCCCCCGTATATGTATGTATTATATATATATATATATATATATATATATAATATATATTTATATATACACTAAGGAACTTGTAAATGCAAGAGTTATTCTAAATACACTATACAGCATTATTACGAGGAACTTAGGAATACTCCCTCCATTTAAAGCACTTATTTGTTGGCGTGAATATATTAGCAAAGCAAGATGCACATACATTGGAATTAGTTATAATCCAAGCGACTCTCATTCATCTGAATTTCCAACGGTTGAATATAGTAGAAAGTATACTGATTTTACAATTGTTTTTTAGAATTTTACTAGCTATATTATAGTTATTACAGATCATTTAGTAAATAGGAAGTGTTAAGATAGTGTTAGCTTATATCTGAATAGTATATTTAGGCTTGCTTTTTAAACATCTTGTTAAAATTTTTTTTTCAAGCTGATAAGAACTCAGCCGTAATACTGTTGGCGAAAGCTTATCATCAAATTCAGAAAAATAACACAGAAATTTTGAACAGCTGCAATTTGAATTAGCGATTCTTATGTGCCACAATTCACAATGGCACAGGAGAGGACATGATATCTTTAGTTATGTAAATTAACACACTGTAAGTTTCAGACTAATAAATAGTGTTAACATTCTTAGAATTTCCCAGGAGAAATACTATGCGGTGTTACCAGGCAAGGTTTCTATCACGGTAAGGTGAAAAAAGTCTAATGTTGATATATTTTGGCTGCCCTTGAGGCTGTTAATGTCAAGAAAATTTCTGTGTTTGTAGACATTTCATGGTTTTATAATATAGTATTATTAATTATTTAAATGCCAAATAAGTGAAACAAATAATTTCCGCCTCCTTTATGAAATTTTAGCTTTTTAACTATAATTTAGTGTCATACAAATTTGTAAACATTACGAGCACAATGTTTAATTTCAGCTGAAGTATTTTTAAGGCTTTGGAGCGTCAGAAGAAATGTATTCAAGTCTGACATTTGTTCGTCTGCGATTAGTGTTTGACTTCAGATTTTTTTTTTTTAATTTTAATTTTGTTGCGAAACTTAAAATACAATTATGGACGAACCACATAAAGAAATTACATTGCATTTCTTGATCGTATTCTATAGACATAAGCAATAATTTGTACCGTATCCAAACATGCTAATTATTGAAATTTGTATGGCAAAACGTATAAATTATAAGTTCATAAATTCAGAGTAAATTATTTAAATCAATTATTTTACTATGTGTTATTATACTATTATTTATACCAGATAATGACAAAATACCTCAATTATAGAAATGATTTTTTGGTACTTGGACGCCTTAACAAAGTCGTCTTAAAGAGCCGATGAGCGTTAAACGGTGTATATGGGGCAGTGACGGAATGCAAGGGCAGGAGAAACAGGAAACACGAGATACCCCTTTCCTATAAAGTCTTCAAGAGCATGTATGCTGCATGTGACATCACGAAGCTCCAGCGACGTCTGGAAATGTTTGAAATGTTCTGGACATTTTTCAAGACAGTGTAGTGAAGAGATTTGAGCGACCCTTTACATCGAGGTCTTGAGAGTCGATGAGGTGAGCGAGGGAAGCTAAAAGCAGCACCGGAATGTAAGGGGGGGGAAACGGAGATCCCCGAGAAAACCATCGACAGCGGCGAGGTCAGGCAAGATTCCACTTGCGAAAATCCGGGGGCGAGCCCGCCTGATTCAATCCGGTTCGCAAGTTTGGAGAAGTAGTCTAACACTACGCGATCTTGGCCCTCTTTATTTAATAAGCAACGAGCGAAATATTAGGACGTAACTCCTTACTTCAGGCAGAGAAGCAGAGAGAGAGAGAGACTGGGCTGAAGGGAAGTTAAGCCACTTGTTAATTATGTAAGACTAGGTTTTAGGTTAATTTATATTTTTACTTTTTAATGGCGTTTACATGGAAAGAATTCATAATACTCAGGGGTTTTGTTGTCTGTATGACTTTAGGGGGTTTTATGCTCGTTTTACAACTATTCAATTTTGTATTACCATTGTAGTCAAGTATTTTAAAGTATTTTGTGAAGTATTTTATGAGGTATTTTTGTATGAAAGAATATTTTAAGCCCTTAATATATATCTGAAAGCAAAAAAAAAAAAAGTTTACAAAACTTTCACAAACCCTGCATACTTTAAATGTAGTATAGGCTGAATGCGAAAGAACTGGATGCCTCGTTCTTAGGACACACATTGAATGAACAAGTATATGATAAGCGAAGATAACGATGATTCACAAATTACAAATATACTATTCTTATATGTCGGCCGCCATGTATGAAGTGCGTTTCTCCTCGTGGTGAGTATGTTTACAGTAATGTGTTTTGCTGATTTTTGTTGTTGCACTGAACTCATTTTTTTGCTGGGAACTGTACAGATGTCAGAATGGCACACTGTATTATGTAAGTACGTACAAGTAATTTGTGGTTATGATTAATGTTATTGGCAACAAATCCTTGCGGCAATGTGAAACATTGTTTCAAGAACTAATTATGTTTTCTACTTGCTATATTGGTTGACTTTTGTTACTGTGGACAGCGTATATAATTAAATACACTTTTTGTGCAATGTCCCGTTTTTAGGGCATCATTTAAGATATAATTATTTTCAATCTGTGCTCATCAAGTGCCATTTGCTCAGAAGTCAATTGTTACAATAATCGGTGGCAAAATTGAGAGAGATGGTTTTTAATTTGGTTATAAAAATATCCGTAATAGCCAATAAAGTAAGTCGGCTACAATTTTAAGGGAGTATTTAACGCCATATATACGCATAATGGACATATATAATGAAGCAGGCTCAGAAACTAATTCATGTTCTTAACATTTAACACAGCCCAAAATATTATACAAAAATTTAGTTATTGTTTAAACGTGCCACAAGAAATATTATTTTATAGCTTGAATAGGACTTTTATATCGAAATCACAACAATATTGACAGATTATTGTACTAGGAAATACGTACTGTATTTTTTTGTTTCTTTAGGATTGCGAAAGAAACTTACATATTAAAATTAGAATGCAAAGAGTATGCTTTCAAAAGAATAACTATTACGTCAAAGCATACTGCGATCATGAGTTTTCTTAAAGGACCATCAAGCAAACACGAACAATATGAAAAACTAAATTTGTATAAAAAATCGGAATTTGTTTCTAGAAAAACCTTACATCTGGTAATCCTAGCATGCTGAACCCTCTTGTCTGGAATAGCGAGTTACCCAGTACAATTAACCAGTTTAACAGTGTAAATGGAAGGTTTCTAGGTGCCTTTCAGAATATTTTAAAGGAAACTCTATGTATGATGTTCCCCATTACTGCAGTGAAACTAGTTCTGCATTTGAGAAATACATGTTAATCTTAAAACTGAAATTCAAATGTCTGGATATTTCAATTTATTTAACCATTTTGTGTGTACAATTTGCTTACGTGGTGAATATCGTGTTTTTTTTTGACGTATTAAAACAGATGGTGGAAATGTGCTCTTACAATCCTTAATTTGACATTGTATTGCATACGATATATTAGGTTTTATTGAAATCGGCAATCATAACAGATCATTGTTGAATGTCCCTGTTTCAAATCATTGTAATCACATGTTAAATTTTTGCATTTGTTGTCATTTCTGTAACATAATATTTCTATATACGTAATTGTTAATAACTTGCATGAATGTTCACTTTTATTCATAATTTTTTTTTCCTTTGAAAGCACATTTAATATAAACTTACGGGTAGCAATAATTTATGTTTAATTGGGATAGTTAGTCATATTTTTAATAATGGGTATATAGAAGTTATCATTTATTGTATTTTAATCTTTTTGTCTCTCCTTTCTGTGTTTCAGGGATTTTTTGGTTTGTTATCTCCGTTTCGAGACCGTAAATTCTATGATGTTTTAAGATAGGCCAATGGTTTTGGTTTGTTTGCAAGTAGTTTGGAGAGGAAGCCTTCCGGTTAGCTGGTAGGTTTGAATCCTGCAGGGTAGCCTGGTCCAGCCAGCTAGGCAGTTTTCTCTCTCTCTCTCTCTCTCTCTCTCTCTCTCTCTCTCTCTCTCTCTCTCTCTCTTTCTCTTCTGCCGTTATCTCCAAAAAGAGCAGACGTTGGATAGGGCCTCGTACGGAGTGGAAGTTGCGGAGGTTTTAATTTAGATTGTTAGAGTGTTTTTTCTATCTCTCCGGCTTACATTAGGAATTACAGGAGTGTTTTCGCCTAAATATGTGTGATGAATCAGTCCCTTTCCGAGTTTCGTAGCTGTAGGACTAGATAGGCTAGACGACGTATGTCCGTCCGCAGTGACCTAGGTCAGCGAGCACCTTAACGTAACGACAGAAACATGCAGTCGTCAGAGGCGTCCACCTCTTTCCTGCTACGTTCAAATAAAGAATTTCCTACGAGAGCAACTCTACTTTGCAACAGAACATGGTATTTTACGTCTTCCATCACTATGGTATCGCCCTTAATGGAAAACCTTTCAGATATCTTGAACCGGCGCCATTTTGGATATGTGGCACAACTATAAATTCTCTCCTTATTCACCACAAATGTCCGTTTAAAGAGTTCC
This sequence comes from Dryococelus australis, assembly GCA_029891345.1. NCBI lineage: Eukaryota > Metazoa > Arthropoda > Insecta > Phasmatodea > Phasmatidae > Dryococelus > Dryococelus australis. Next base: position 22,222,969 of record CM057000.1, read on the forward strand.
TGTGCATCTTCGTTTAAGAGACAACAGCAAAGCAGATTTTAAAGAAATTCAATCCAAACTTTGCTAATTTTGTAACAGAGCAATTTTAATGGAGTTTTGACAGCCAGAAATTTTTTAAAGAATTTGCATAGGGCCTTCGTAACGTATAAGGGTATAATGGTTTGCTAGTACCTAACTGTAGTTAGAATTTTATTTAATGTCTTCATAGATATTGCCATCCAGGATTTTTCACTTATATTTCTTTTCCAGTACAACTGACGTTAATTAATGGTAAAAGGAAATATCATGAAAAGTTAAACAAAAGTCAAAGACTGAAACATGCATGCAGTGTGTTACGTTTATCCTGGTAAATATTAGAACCCTAATATTTCTTGATTAATTACACAGTAAATCAATTTTTCTGGCTTTCAAAGTGTTCAGTAATAAGACAACTTTCAGCTATAAAGTATTCTATCAGGTGAGTGTCTTGCAGCTTCAAGATCATCTGTACTGCACCTGAGTGTAATCAGGCTACCTTGTGTTACAGATTTTGGGACAAAACAACCGCTACTTCATGTTTGTAATGTTCTGGACATATTTTAATTCATGCTTGTCTACAGCTTTATTTTTATTCAGAGTGCTATGTGTGAAAAGGAGAATGAGTGAGTGAAGATAATTGTGCGACTCTTAACAACGTGGTCAAGAGAGCCGATGTGGGTGATTGAAGTGAATATGGAGCTGAACCGGAATGAAGGGGTGGGGGAAACGGGAGATCCCCGAGAAAACCCGCAGACCAACGGCATCGTCCGGCACGATTCCCACTTGCGAAAATCCTGTTATCCGACCGGGTATTGACCTGGTTCGCCTTGGTGGGAGGCGAGCGTACTAATCGCTCAGCTACTGTGGCCCTGTGTGAAAATGTAACTGTATCACACCCTGCCAAGGCCTACAGAGTAACACCTGAACATTAAATGGAGATGTCAGTCAATTGAATTGTCACTACACTACAACACATATTTAGTTTCTCTGAACACTTACACGGCTATAGGGGTTATGTGGAACACTGTGCGTGCGAAACATTGATGTACACGGCCCTGCAGACCAGTTCTAGCAAAACCGGAAAATACTGGCCAGAATCGGGTCAGTTAAAGCTCGCCGACAAACTCCGGCCAGCGATATCGATATACTGTCTCATGCCGGAAGCGGCCTGTTGGAAATATGGAATGGCTGCTAACTGTTTGCTGACAGTGTCGGGCCTGCGACGCCTTGATGTCGTTACAATGCCGGACCTGCGACAGCTGGATGTCACGATGCCGGGCCTGCAGCGGCTGGATGTCGTTACGATGCCGGGCCTGCGACGGCTGGATGTCGTTAAGATGCCGGGCCTGCAGCGGCTGGATGTCGTTAAGATGCCGGGCCTGCGACGGCTGGATGTCGTTAAGATGCCGGCTGCGACGCTGATGTCGTAAGATCGGCTGCATGGTATGATGTCCAGAAATAAGCTGTATGAGCATGAAAAAACCTTAACTTTTCGATTAAAAATTTTAGCTATTGTTATTTCCTCTTTACATATATTTAGTTCACTTACATATCAACACAATATATGATATGATAATCTTTTGCAAGCTGAGTACGTGACTCGAACCTAATACCGATGAGTTGACGCTCAAACATGCTAACTACACTACACCACGGGAAAAGTTGCCGATAATCTCCAGTAATTTATAATATACTAGCTGACCCGACAGACGTCGTTCTGTCAAAAACTATTGGACTGTGGTAGTCCTATAAACTGATCTTTTCTGGTAAAGTTCTGGTTTCACCAGAACAGATAAGTTTGTGATACTATACAGTCACAAATGTGTAATTTAAATAAAAAAATTAATGTAAACGTATTTAAGAGTGATCACTTTATTTATTGACAATCAAATAATTTCCGTGATATCAACAAAACATTTGCATAATGTTAATATACTTTTCTCTGTATTTTTAATGTCATAATCATAAACAACAAACTATTTACAAAATTCAGTTTTCTATTTCGTACACTGCAATACTTTAGTAATATTGTGTAAAATGATATTTCCTGTACCACCAGGAGCGTCCAAGAAGTAAATCCCTCCAGTTCCATCATTTACAACTTTCATAAGAGTATCAAATACATTCTTTGTTGTTGGTTCAAAGTGGAAGATTTATTCGAACTAATTCTCTTAAAGCATCGAGCTCGTACATATTTTCGCGTTTCAACTCTTGATTAAAAGCGTCGTGCATCGGGCGATTGGGTGCGGCTATGCCTAATTGAGATAATACTTTGTTTGACATCATCAAGCACATGTCCTCAATTGATATTAACGCCTCGTTGTAAATTTCTTCACTGACTTGTAAATTTGGATTTCCTGTTCTAATGCGCATTTGATGCAAGATATCGTCACACATATCATCTTTGTATTTTATCCATAAATCAATTGGTTTTGATGGGAAGCATGTTGATATAATTATAGAAAACAATGTTCGTATTTGATAAGCTTGTGAAAAAATTACAGCATCATTGAGAGTTTGATCCCAATGAGCGTCATTTTCTAACAGTTGCAAACGTTGACAGGCTTCTCTGTAAGAGCCACACAATTCGCCATTAGCGTTCGTAAATGTTGGAATAATGTTGGGCCTCGAACATTGACTAATAGAATCGCAAATAAAAACACTCATCGTTGCTTGGATGGACTGAATAAATTCTACCTATTGCATCGGTGGAATATACATTTGGGTAACCTGGAACTGGTTTTCTTGTTTCCGTCGATTAAATTTCTTTCAGGATTGATTCTAAGTGTAATATATTTTGGCATTTCGGAGTATAGCAGTGTTCGGGCGAAATCATCATTCTGACACATTAAAAAAAAACTGGTCAAGGTTGTAGATGGTGGTTGAACAGCTCGTTGTAATGCGTTCTGTGCGTGAAATATACTCTTTGACCATTTTCTAAGTATATGGCTAAGTGAACAACAGTGGGGTGTCTTTCATGAATGGGAAAAGAAAAAATGCCCAAATTGCTTCATTACTGCTAACATAGCGGCCCATTTGGTATTCGGTAACTTTGTCATTGGAATTTTCTGCACCAACTCCAATCACAGCCATGTCACTTCCTTTGGTTACATATTTACAAATGTATTTGATAGATTTCACGGAATCGCAAGATTCAACATTGATGTGCGCCTTGAAAGTCTTTGATAGGATAGGTGAATATGGAACAATCAAACGATTATCAATTTCAATGTTTTGTTGATTCACTTTGGCAATTGTTGATCTTCCGTTGTCTGCAGTCGATCGGCGATGATACAATGGATAACCATCATTTCCGGTAATTGTTTCTGCTACTAATGCTAGTGGATAACGCTTCGAACATTTACCATCCACTTATAAACGGTGAATTTTCATTAAGTGTTCCACAGGAACCATGAATCATGTTTTTAATAACTACTTCATGCAAGCCTGGATCTACTTGTATATCAAGGATTTCAGCTGATATCTCTTCATCAACTTCATTTGGTCTTATCTTCTCAACCAACCAAATCAGAATATGTGCATGACGCAATCCACGTTTCTGCCACTCCACAGAATACATCCAGCAGCGCGTCTAGCCAAACACGCTATGTTTCACTATGAAATCCATTAAAGATTTCAACTTTTGTTTCAAGACTCTTGCCGTAATGTCATGGCGATCAATGGGTGATTGGCCAGGGAATAACTCACATTTGATTTCTGTCCACTGCGGATTGCACGTGAATGTGATAAAGAAATCTGCTGTACCATAATTTGACGAACATACGACATGGCATCTTGAGCATATTCATGCATATGTCGAGGACTTCCGATGTATGTTGCTGGAAGAATTGTCATCCGGCCGACATTCTCTGCATTTCCATTAGTATTAATCGACATCTCGAAGGTGAATATACTCTTCAGAACGCAGTTGGGTCTGGTTCAACCTGATGAATGTCAATCGCCCTGTTTCAATTTTGACATACATATCAACAGCATATTGGTGAAATAATCGCCGACATTTCAAGATGTGATTGTCTTCATTTTCACGAACCATCAGGTGGTATGAATAATAGTTCATTGAACTGACTTTTTTGTTGGTTTCGGCACCTGTAAATAAATCATTGTTTTAATAACAGTGATTGAATTTGCATATAATACATATAGTAACTGATACAAAATCTCCATTGCTAAACCTAATTTTTAATTACCTGTAAGGGGATTTATCATCTTGATTGAGAAGTGATAGCCATCTTCACCTTGCCAAAATATGATGGGATATTGTGGCGCATCATATGAGCGGTGTGTTTCATACACACGCTGTAACTGATCATTCCGGCGATGTAAAACAATATCACGGGCTTCCAAATTTTATCCAACTATAACAATGGCAACTTCATCAATTGTAAGTGCATTGAAACGTCTTGCATGTTGGCCCACAGGAGTTTTATCAGCTCTGATTACAATTTTGTGATTATCAGATTGCATGAGATCCAGTGCAGTTCTGAACAATGTAATCAACTGATTGTGTTGATGAAAGAAAGTTTGTAATTCTTCTACAATAGACATCTTCGCTGAACTATTATGTGCACAGCGCAGAACAATTGCTTGTGTTGAATTGCCCATGAAATAAATTTGCAGGAATTTGTAGTCGCCATCTGACACCGGCAACAGTGAACCTGCTCGGTGATATATTTGGCCTTGTATCTGTAAATTAAAAAGACAGTTTATTACTTTTGTTACAAAAACTATAAAATAAAATAAACGAAGTATTACGGGGGGTAAGTCTGTTTGATACATGTTACCTTGAAAGTTGGCATGAAATTGTCCCGAACTACATTTGTTGCCCCAGATGAAGTCTTTGGAAGCAGTTGTTATATTTTTGGATATTTGTAAGGAAATGTATGGAATCCGTTCCTGTTCCTGAAACCAATGAGTACAATGGCTCTGGTGGCTGAGCCAAGGGTACTAATTTCACTTTGCCATTTGGGCAACACAATCCAGTGGCTTCATTTTTGTATTTCAATGCCTTACAATGTGGGCAAACTGAGTTCATAGATCCAATAGCAACGCATTGGTAGGCACTGTAGTCAATTGAAACATCGTAACTGAAAGCAGCTCGTTTCAAACTTGCAAGATTGTTAGCTCAATGACGCGCTGCACGGGTTTGTGATATCCGAATCCTTTCAATTTCATTTCGCTCTTCACGTTGCTGTGCAGTCCGATTAAACTGAAAAATTAACTTGTTTCTAGTATTTCGAGTTCTTCGACTCAAATTGCCCGGCCGCGTCTTATAGGCGGCATGAATCTTGAACTGAGTATAAATGGAAACACACACAAAATAAACCAATCAACCAAAGATAAATCGAGGAACTTGTTTGTCGATTGAGAAGCGAAGATTTAAAACAACCAAGAAAATAATTGAGAATCTACTGAAAAAACATCAAAGACAAACTGTTTAAAGTAGAAAGAGAAAGTGTCAAATCTACGGATGCATTCAAGTAGTTTATAGTAATGTGAAGGTTGCGTTCATAATTATAAAGTTACTAATTATATTTTAAATGTTTTTTCTTTATATTATGGTTTGGTTCTCTTTTGTTTTATTTGAATAAAACAAAAAATGAGACAATAAATCGAAAGTCGATTTTAGGGTGTCTGAGATCGATTCACTTGATCGATCCCCTTTCTCAAATCGATCTTTAACGAACCCAAAAAATCTATTCTTCATTAATCGATCTCAGATCGCCCATCCCTAGAATTGACAGCTAGGAACAGTTTGAATGGGAAAAAGAAAAATGTGGTTTTTACGTTTTTCAGTGCAATTTTTCCAATTTTTCTCCTCATAAGAACCTTCCCTTCGGACTTCAACGAAAATTTGAAAAAAAAAAATTAGCCGAATTGGTACAGCCGTTCTCGACTTTTGCGTGTAGCAACACATTTAGCCATTCATTTTTATTTATAGATAATGACACAAATGTAATAAAGAATTCATAAATTCCATGATGATATAACAAATAATTGAAATACAGGAATTATTTAAATATTATTTCATCAGAGGCTTGCAAACAAAGTAGGTTTTGTTAGTATTTAATATATCTGTGGGAAGATTGTACAAATAAAAAAGATTTCTAAGTAAACAAATGCCATGGGCTATCACATGGCACATATATGAACACGAAAAAAATATGCTAATCGTTAACACAGTCTCAAAAAAGACGTCGTTCCATTAACAGCAAGCTAATAACTTGCCTATTCAAAACACTTTCCAAAAGTTTGTCGACCAAAAATACATAATATTTAAACCTCTATTGTGATAAAGAGCCTTGTCTCGAAAATGTTCCCGGACCGGAATAAATATATATGGCCAGCTTACCGAAAAGACAAAGATGTTGTATGAGAACGGCCCAGAAACATTTTTAAGATTCTTGATACATGTTTTCTCTGCGATATCATGCCGACATATTTTCAGTGATATCCATCTGTTATCCGTAAAAAATACAGTAGGCCAATTTTTATTTTTTTTTAAGGCAACCATTCTGTCTCAAAAAAAGTCATCACGCCGTTTTCAGATGGCTATCTTGACTCTTTGCAGACAGGTTGTGTTTGCTGGGGTATTCTGTTCCTACATGCCGCACTCATTCGTTATTTATTTATGTTATGTATTCACTTAAAGGCGAGAGTGTTTCTACACATTACATAACTAGCTTGCCCACGTGGGGCATCATTATATGTGTATCTGGGTACACATAATTACATTATCTTGCATCTGATTTGCTGCAGTTCAGTTTCCCCTTGTTAACTTTATTTGGTGTATGATTTTCATATCCATATTCTGTTCTCAGCTACGCCAGTGTCATGGTCTGAACTGAAGTTGCGAGTGCTCAAAAGATACTTCAATGTAACGTCATAGAAGTGACCGATGTACAGAACTGCACAAATTTGGCTTGTTTATTATTTGACCAAATTACAGTTCTACTCTTTTTTAAGAACAAAACTTTACTTAATAGTGCTAGTATTGAAGACGTAATTTGATTCGCACGTTGAGATATGACATTTTATTCTCATATACACATGTCATAACAGTTCAGTTGTTTCTAATAGAAAATGTCATCTACGTTGATAAACTGATACTACTGCGTTTTCATTATGTGTAAAACGTTTATCATAATACTAGATTCTACGCGAGGCTTAGCGCGCGTGTTTATAGGGATATAAATAACGAAGTTTTGTGACAATAAGCCTCGTCGCATTACATAATCGCGGTGCATCTAAATTTCGCATAAGCTACTAACTCTGTTCAAAAAATACGACGATTTGTTGCTCTGTTTGTGATGTTATAATATAATTCCGTCTGTGTACTTTTTTTAAATTACAATAAAAAATTTCCCCGCTATTGGGTTCTATAGCCACTGAGCTTCTGCGGCTCCATTATTGGTGCTCTAGCCCTTCACCAGCTGCGGCGCCCTTATTGGGCACTCTGGCCACTGAGCTACTGCGGCCCCACTTGAAATAACTTAGTCACTGGGCCAATACGGCTTTTTTTAAGGCAAGGTTTACAGACCATAGACAAAAAAGAAATGAGAAATGCGAACATTTTTAACAGTGCTTTTTTTTATTGCAGTAATGGTAAGAAAAGCTTAATCCAGTACCTATTTAGATACCTGAATAAAATTTTTCCGGAACCGTTTTGAGATATCTCGATGAAACAAAGCCTAAGTTGGTCCTGGGGTTATTATCTATAGACTGTGTGCATATGATGTCAATACGTTGCTCCATTTTGACGTGAAATAAGGACACACAAATAAACACACTTTCCCATTTATATAGTAGTAAGGATTCTACTACTGTATTTTCGACTGTTAATAAAATATTCTGTATTTTATAGTATCTCGCATTATCATTTTGCAGGAATGAAAGCTACTTCAGCTTCGAGATTTCACAAGAAAATTTCCAAATATTTTACGGGAACTTTTTCTCGATCAGAAAAACGCACAATTTAGAGAGTCCTTCTTGAAAACTTCTAACATAAAATTGTAGTAATAAAATTTTTGCTGGATATTATTTATAATTATTAATGCCTTTTGATAATATTTGCATCCAAACAGGAATATTATTGCCCTGGTATGGCAACCCACAATGGCTTAAATACCTAGGTTATAATTTGGCATGTGATTCCGTAAGATCTAAATACTATCGAGAAAATGTTCTGCATTGATGCCTTTTACTCCCGTAGACAGAGCCACTCTTCTTGAAAATAGCTTGAGATATTCAGTACCCTGTGACATTACGTTGCATAACTTATCTCTTCGTGTGGTTTTTGTTAAAAGCAGTGTGGCATGAAGGTGAACCCTTATGACGGCCAGTTTGGTTCTCGTTGCATCATGGAGGCTACGCTGAATTTGGGCAACAAATATGAAAAAAATTACATAAATACACTGAGCGATTACTCGGTGTAACACAAAGCTTATATATGGATCCAACAAAGGAGCAATCGACATTATCATATTACTGCCTTCTTGTGTTTGTGTTACTATTCATTATATTTTCCAAATGCTCATCTTGGACAGAAACTTAATCCTCCTTGTGAATTGTGAAAGTACTTGAGTTCATTCCTTAACGGATTCATGGTGTATAAAGTGGAGTGCTAAAGGGGAGTGACCCCATATCTTTGTAGCTGGCTTTTACTCTGTATAAAATGAGTTCGTTCTTTTTACCAAGCACAATATTAATAAAATGCCACCAACAGAAAGCCTTAATATAGTAACGGGAAATTTTATATCATATTTAGTTAGCCTACTCACTAAATAAAGACATTTATACGTGGCGTTTAATAAATCTTAATGATTATTGGAAAACATGCAATTTGAATGTATGCATCACATCAAAGGAGCCAGCTCATTAATATGTCTCTAGGTCCGTTAATGAACGTAACCATACACAGGGCGGCTTTCCAAAACGTTACTCTGTCAGTTAACGTTTCTCTTTGGCTGTCCCAAAACATATTGAGTAGATGTTTTACTTGATCATGGCAGTGTCCCAAAACAGCAGAGTACTCTGAGCATCTTGCCAGAATAAAAAGGTTTACACGCAACTATTTCAGCGAGTGATGAAAGATCAACCAAAAATGGCGAGACGTTTAGAAGAATTAAATAAAACTGAAAGGAAATGTAGATTTTCTGGTCACAAACACACACGGGAAAATTACAAATCATGAGTTATAAAATAAGTATTTTTGTTTTAATGTTAATTTGTATAGTTGTAATATATACACAATATTTTCGATTAACTTAAGGAAAGTAAAGTTGTTTATGTATATCATTAATTTTTTGGTAAAGAAAGAATTTGGAGAAAGTGATAAATATATTTTGGCATTTAGATTTGTTTGATTAATCAGTAAATATTTGTAAACGCAGAAAGATATTGACACCATGTTCGTTCAAAAACATATTCTGCTGTCCTCAGCCGTTACAATCTCTCTCTCTCTCCTCTCTCTCTCTCTCTCTCTCTCTCTCTCTCTCTCTCTCTCTCTCTCTTTCTCTATCTCTATCTCTATCTCTCTCTCTATCTGTTTCTTAACTCTACTCTCACAGTAATGTTTTAGAACGAGTCTCCCTGGTAAGCACGGATTTCGAGGAAAGTTCTATTAGCCAAGATGGTAGAGGTTGGAGGTAGTCCATTTAACGATGTTTAAAAGAAAACAGCAACTGCATCTGGAAATAGAATGTTCACTACCATGCATTGAGTATTAAAAATACTCGTAACATCTCTGTAGGAACGCAGAAATTTTACAGGATGTTGGCGATAGAGAATGTATCATAATTAGGCATCAAAAATGGAATAAATTCCACGAAATAAAATGTATAATATTGCCGTTTATACTTTTCACAAAATCAACCCATAATCAGTCAATATAATTATGAGACAATGACAAGAGTCAAACATAAATATTCACACTTACTTTGGACCCAAGATATCTTGTTCAGGTTCACTGAATTTATTCAGTAATGCGAATGCGTCTTCCACCGACATGAGTGGGTCGTAGAACTTTCTTAAATCTCTTGAAGTTGGCAATTCGAGTAGGCGGTAGACACGAACACTGCAGCCTGGATCAGAATATTCACGAAGTTTTACTTACTGACCTTAGAATCCAAGGAATTTTCTGGTTTACAGGATACAAGGTTTTGTAGATAAAATGACTCCCCTTTGGTGCTTGAAAAATGCCCTTTACCAAAATTAACGTCAAAATAAATTACATCAGTATTTACACACAAATTGTTTCCTATTCACATAATTTGCACAAAATTCTGACCAAACCAGTGTAAACGTTACTATTTAACATTATTATTATTATCCAAATTTAATAAGTAATAAGAATTTTGATCTGAACTGATTTTTCGAGTCCATCCAACTCCAAGTCTTTGCCACCCCCAGAAGGAGGCAAATTTCCCTCTTGTCACCATTTCCGACACCCCAAATAAATAGTGTTTGTATGCTTGTGTATGCATATTCATGCGTATGTATCGTGGTTCATGGAGTTAGCTACCAAGAAGTATGTGTGTTTCGAACAAGGTACACAAGAGTAAATTTCGTTAACATTACTTTCAGTGATAGAAGTCACTAACTACATATTAAGTGAAATATTATAACCAGTCAACGCTAGTTATAGTGACGTCACGTCGGTGTTTGACATCAAACAAATAGATTGCTTAATCAAAATATTGATATCCTGGTAAAACATGCAATGCCTCGTCAGTGAGTTATTTCGTTTTCTTGGACTGAAACATGGCCAATGTCGTTTCTGTAGTGATACCTTCAAGTTCATGAAGGCAGACGAATCCTCCATTAACATAACTGGTGTAGGATGGATCCCATCATTCTATCTAGACTGTAAAACATTTTTTTTTAATTTTTAATATCTGAGAAATTGAGCTAGTATATTGTTGGTTAAAAAGCAATATTTCTTTATTTCTAATGCCATACCAAATTAGATCAAGGTAAACTAACACCTTTGCAACTTAGTTTATAAAATACGTGATCTGTAAGTTTGAATATTTTTCAAACAATATGGAAATGACATTTAGGACTATGATTGCTTGTCTGTGTATTTTATGTAATCTGCAAGAAAATGAAGGCAATTAATGAATTCGAGAACCACTACACCCCTGCCAAGTAGTCACCTTGAGAGAGATGCAGTCCCGACACAGCTGTATGAACTCCTGGGCGTCTTTCACATTGGTTTCCACCATCACGCTCAGGCTCTCGTCGAACCTGACATTGGCGGCGAGGTACAACACGATGTTGACATGTTGAGTCAGGTAATGGTAGTCGGAGTGGCTAAGGCCCAGGTGAGGAGCCGAGCAGTCTCCAGGCACAAACACAATCTTCTCCACAGAGTCCCGCTGCTCGCGCTTCATGCGGTCAAACACCTGCAAGAGAAGTCGAAGGTCACTGAAGTATATCAGGTTATCAGGATAGTGAGGGTGTAGTAAATAAAAATGTATGGTGTTTTGCTGCCTTAACTTGTATTGTAAAGAGGTTTTTAACGTCCCCCGGTTGTATGCTGCGAATATTAGCAGGGGACGGCTTACATACTCACCTTACAACATGACTTAAATTAACATCTATGCATTGCCCGGGATTCGAACCCAGAGCCCCCCCCACCCCTGATCGTGGCGCACCAGCCAACTGCGCCACGGGAGCTCGGCTGCTGCCTTAAATATCAATTACATTTTCATTCCTAAAAGTTATTATTTTTGTTTACCTTATTCTCTTTGTGTTGCGTGCATGTAACAATTATTGCTCTCCAACTGCAATGATTCTCTAGCACAATTCTAGAAGACTACAAAAGATATCAATTGCAAAATGACACAGCGATATGGTGCAGTGATCACACACTGGACTCGCAGTTGGGAGGACACGTGCATGACTATTTTTACAGCCATCCTACCTTAGTTTTCCGAAGTGTTTCGAAAACTCTTCAGGCAAATGCTGGGATTGCTCATTACGAAAGGTCACTGACGATATAATTCCTACTACTGATTGTCTGATCATCTGATAAGATCTCTAATGTTCCTGTTGTCAATAATATGCCTATCCTTATAAAAGGGCAATGCTATATGGTAGTATCATTCACTTGCCTTACAATATTAATTTATATCCAGGGTGATAAATCCTTGCTCAATCACTTTGTTTTAATGATTTTATAGTATTCCAAAGAATGTGAGACGTGTAAATTCCTTTTCAATAGTGCTAGTACAATATATCCTTAAAAACTTAGTACAGCCAGATTTCAGATATGGGTTACACAATTATTTATACTGAAATATCGTTAAAATAAAATAGAAAATACTTAATTTTCTTCTTGCCTTAATGTGAAATTACTATGGGTATCAATCAAAACATCAACACTGATTTTTATGGATTTAGAAAGCTATTACTGCTCCACACTACTAGGTTGCGATTAAATATGTTACAGCTTTCAGATTACTTTCTGAAATAAAAAAATGCTAATGAAATATTTTCCTGTCTGCGACCGTGTGTCGGTGTGTCTCCTAAAAATTGTTGAATGCATGGACTGAATTTCCCTAAATTCGCAACACATATAGTACTTAGTAAAAACATCCTACTTCTATAGTTTACAACCACGCCGAGTGCTTTTTTTCAAAATGGCAGAAATCAAATTTTACACTGATTGTTATGCCACGGAAACCACCTATATTATTTAAACCAAATTTTATATGCTTACAATGCATCATGTAAGCATTCAATTACTGCTGGACATCGTTGTTATCCAGCCATTTTTGGAGACAGCACAACATGATAAATGAAGCTTTTATGTTACATATCGAAAAATACTCAGCCGATTTTCGACAAATTTGGCATTTAATTAGTATTATGGTTGGCCATGTAAACATATACGATTTAAATGGATAACGCAAAAAATTCTAAAATTTGCTGTTATTCAAATATTTGATGTTTATTTTCTATAACCACCGTAATGTTCGGACAATTGCCAACGAACTTTGTATGCTGAAAGTATATATCACAAGCCTCATATATGACAGCATGTGGCCATTTTCGTCTGCGATTTTGTAAGATAGCATCACATGAATCCATAAAGATTTTGTCACATCCTAGGAAACAATTGAAAGATTTCTTTCGAATTTGGACTCTGGTGTTACTGTAGTGGTCGATGTAAATTAGTATGTTTTAAGTAGGTCATTCAGTTATATTCAAAATAATGGTCATATGAACATTTTAGCTTATTTTGCTAAATCTCAGACACTACGTAACCAGGTTTAACTTAACTTTGTGTGCAGGCAATATCTATTACAATCATCAAATGAATCTACACAGGACATCTTCTTTGAGCCATTCTAATAAAGTGCCACACAAAAATATGTCACAGTTAAGGAAACAATTTACCTATTTCTACCAAATTAGGCATACAAGTAGTAGCTAATGTGCAAGCGATGAGAATAGTTATGTTTTACGAGAGTCAGAAAAATAATTTTAAAATGGTGGTCAGACAGATACATATTTTAGGTTAGTATGCTATAACTTCCAAGTCATATAATCTATTCCTACTTATCTTTGTATGCTGGCAGTATACATTAAGGCTATCAGATTTGCATACACTGAGTTTAATTTGTTCGCCAATTTGTAAGATAGTGCCACAAGTAAAGCTACAGGTTTTTGTGACACATTCCGTGAAACTATTCAGCCATTCCTAAATTAATTTGCAAGTAAGTTGTACTACAGTAGTCCAAATAAATAAATACATTTAAAGTGAGTCAGATAATTATTTTCAAAATGGCAGCTACATAAATAATTTATAAATATTTATCTACGAAACCATGCAAGCAATTTCCACATACCTTTGTATACTGGCAATATACTTGCATGTAAAAATGGAGCCCATACATACACTTTTTTTTCCGCCACTTGAGAAGATATTACCATATGCAAAATTAAATATTTTACCTATTCTGGGAGTTATATAATTACCACCAAACTCAAGCGGCATTGTATATTCTGTAGTCCATCTAAGTTTGTATTATATAAGGGTTCGTCATATACTCTCAAAATTTCAGCCATGCAAATAATTTCTCTTAATATTCACCATGTTCCCAAACTATTTAAACCAAAATACATGCTGGCAGAATACATGTTAATCATCTGTAAATTATAAATATCACCACCCCAAAAATGGAGATTTTATCCCATATCGCAGAGACCAATCAACTGATTCTCACCTAATGTTACATGCAAGTAGTGCATATTAACCCATGTGAAATTACGCATATAGGGTGGGGAGAGGTTTTATTTAATTGTGTCAATGTAAATATTTAGTTAAGATTGTTTTTTCTATTAAACCATTAATAAAAAATTCAACCAAATATTGCATGCTAACAGTAATCTCTGGACGCATCACTTAAAGGTACCTAAAAACCAATGTTGCTGTTATTTTTAAAAGTTAGTGCGAGTTGAGAAAATAGAACAATTATTCAGTATTTCCAGAGCCATTCAACTAATTTCCATCAAATCTCGCACAACAGTAGAGTTACAGAAGGCCATGTAAACTTACATCGTAAGTGGGTCAAACACTGAATTTGTAAATGGCGGCCATACAAATAATTTAGTTAAGTAATTGCATCTATTAAACAAATGTATCATATTCAACCAAAATTTATATGCAAACAATATTTATTAGTAGCATCGTGTAAAGAACTTATTTTTATAACTATTCATACGATATCGACAAATGAGAATGAGTGAGTGAAGAGTTTTGAGCTGCTCTTAAGAGTGAGGTCTTGAGAACCGATGAGGGTGATTGATGTGAGTATAGAGTGACACCGTAATGAAAGGGTGGCGAGAAACGGGAGATCCCCGAGAAAACCCGCCTACCAAAAGCATCGTCTGGCATGATTCCCACTTGCAAAAATGCGGTGACCTGGCCGGGATTGAACCCTGTTCGCCTTGGTGGGAGGTGACCAGACTAACCACTCAGCCACCATGGTCCCTCGACAAATGAGAAAATAAAGTTTTTATGCTGTAATTGGTAACCGATAAACCAACGTCCACCACATTTTCTACACAATTAGCACTAATTTATGCTATATATATATATATATATAATTTAAGTGGCTCAACTTACTATTTACAAAATAGTTCAACTTACTATTTACAAAATGACGGCCACGTAAATATTTCAGGTTTGTAACACTACCCAACTTAGAAAGTTGGTGCTCCTAGATCTAACTGGGTATTACAGTTGGTGCTCCTAGATCTAACTGGGTATTACAGTTGGTGCTCCTAGATCTAACTGGGTATTACAGTTGGTGCTCCTAGATATAACTGGGTATTACAGTTGGTGCTCCTAGATCTAACTGGCTATTACAGTTGGTGCTCCTAGATCTAACTGGGTATTACAGTTTGTGCTCCTAGATCTAACTGGGTATTACAGTTGGTGCTCCTAGATCTAACTGGGTATTACAGTTGGTGCTCCTAGATCTAACTGGGTATTACAGTTGGTGCTCCTAGATCTAACTGGGTATTACAGTTGGTGCTCCTAGATATAACTGGGTATTACAGTTGGTGCTCCTAGATCTAACTGGGTATTACAGTTGGTGCTCCTAGATCTAACTGGGTATTACAGTTGGTGCTCCTAGATCTAACTGGGTATTACAGTTGGTGCTCCTAGATCTAACTGGTGATTACAGTTGGTGCTCCTAGATCTAACTGGGTATTACAGTTCGTGCTCCTAGATCTAACTGGGTATTACAGTTCGTGCTCCTAGATCTAACTGGGTATTACAGTTTGTTGTACTGTAGCTTATGGTACGAGGTTTCCTGAGTTCGCGTTCCGGGTAAGGCACGTGTGTATTTGTAATTGTCTCACTACTATTGCTATTTCTGGTTCCATCTCTAATAATATTACAACTAACGGGACGTCGAGACCTACCACCATATCAGGTTGCAAGAACATCATTAAAACTTATTTGCATCATTGTGGAAGAAATTAGGTTTATTATTTATATCAATTACCTCTTGTCCATTATGTTTATTCGAAACCTTACCTGCAAACCAAACTTTTTTTGAATGCAATGTGCATCAATACGATGCACAGCTGTATTTCGATTCCGGTTATGAGCATCACATTTATCCTGAGACTGTAAAATCGCCCATATGTTTTACACAGTATGCAAATTTACTTTATCTTATTAACCTAAAGTGATAAATACATTAAAACAACTTATAAAAAACACACTTTTACGTAAAGTATGGTGGAAGTTAAAGTGTTAAAACAGTTCAAGACGAGCAAGAAGGGCAATGGAAGCCATCATGTGCCGAGCATGTATGTAAACATGCACTGCATTACTGGAGGACCAACATAGCGAATTACCTTAAAGTAGCTTACAAATAACTGTGCTTGAATATGTGTACTAGAACGTATTACCAGTGATTTTCATGGTGGTGTTTTTTCTTTCCTTTGTCCGTAGGCTACACACCTTCACAAACACACACATGACACGCGGGTTAATGAGGGAAGAAATTGAAGTGTAGTTAAACTCAAGAATACTCCTAATAAAATAAAGGAGTAACACAATGCATTTCATGAACTTTGCAACAACACCCAGAAGCTACTATAACATATGAAATTACAAAGACCAGAGAACAGCTTAGGTACCTAGGAACATAGGCGATAAGCAATATCGATCAATGAAGGTATTGGCCGATTACACTGTGTTTTCTTTTTGTAGTTGTCATCACAACCGTGTTCGAGCACATTAGTGTGGTACATAATAACTTGGAATTAGTGCTAATCATTTCTTAGTTAAAGTCCAACATTCAGAAGTTGCCAGGCACTACGGATTACGATAGCTGAAAAGACAGCCCAGTGTGTCCATCAACAAAATATTTGTCCATGAATTCTTATTTCAGTAGTAAATCTGCAGGCATGTATATAGTGTACGGAGTTGATGAGAGCAATACGAAGGCAACAAGGCGTATGCAAGCAGAATGCTTTCCGGAATAGTGGGTACTACCTGGGAAGGATTTATTTCAAAGAAAATATGTGCTGCTGAGAAAAAAAAATTTATTAATTTGATATGTGGTTTTACGAAGAGCTGTTTATTTCATTAATGATCTAACAGGTAAGAACATGGAAACTTACAGTAGCAACAGAACTCATCTGGCGACAAGGTCTTTAAATAATTTCAAATATTTCATATTCAGAGGGCAGGAGATCTGAATAACATGGATGGGATTTTGTCATATATGATTTAGATCATTCTTAGCTTTGTGTCCTATATGTTAGCTGGTTGAGTAACAGATAAAACTTCCATTTTTAGCCTTTAGTCATTCCATTAAAACACCGGAAAACCGAGAACAGGATGTGTGGGCCATGGATTAAACCGATTCGCCCCAAATTCGCGTCTTGTGCGTGCAACCGCTACACCAGTTCGCTCTGTTAGAGGTGCTAGTTGAGGAAACCCAGTTGAATTCACCCTAATTAATGTAATTCCTGCATAATGGGGTTCCACCACCTTGTATTACAGCAGACACATTTCATATACGTCTGTGGCTATAACACAAGTGCATAGGTCATGCAGGAGCAGTCACCTGGCGTGCAAGATATGACGATCTACATTTATTAGGTTTAAAACACTTTTTAGTGAATCGTACACAAACATACACATATACATATTCCATGTTACGTACATTTACTTTTTGAATATGTCATCAAATAAAGATCTCCAGTACACGAACACCGAATATATGAATGTGTGTGGCTGTGGTCTGCCTAGCTTGAATTTCGTTATCTTGTTTCCTAAGGTGGAAGTTTATGAAATAACAACCAATATATTTTCAGCTGCTGCACTCACCAAATTTTCCAGCAGGACCTTCAACCTCTGTTCCACGGATAGTCCTTTCTTGGGCCTTACTAGCAGGTGCACTCTCCTGACGCCAGGACAACTGCGAAGGACCTTCTCTATAGTCAGCTTGCCCAGGAAGCCTGTAGCTCCTGTCACCAGCACCTCGCAGTCCTGGTAGAAGCTCTCCACCTGAGTGTCTCCTGACATTGTCCCTCGCCCACTATGTATTGTTCTGCTGGTGTTGACCAAGCCACTGAATAGTTAGAACAATGACTGCGGGTTCGCTTAAATAATAAGGCACCACAATCTCATATGATATTTCATGAGCTCTTTTATGCACACCACGCAACGTTTCGCTAAAACAGCGTGCTTCGAATTGTTTTACTAACGTAACCAGAATTTTCTTGATATTGTTTGAATTAAGGATGAAGGAGATGCAGTTTTTGCAATGAATGTTAAATTAAATCTGGTAAAAAATGTATTTCGATTAAAAGTTAGTATTGTTAGAATATTTACGTATTTTTTAAAACTTTATTCTCGGCATTTTAATTTTTTAATTTGTGCCTTCTCGTAAAAGATATAATCGACAAGGGTTTCAAATGCTTTATAAGATGAGATATAGTACAAATAACAGTATACTACTCATAGTGCCTACATATGTTTTGTGTTTAAATATAATCCAAATACACTAAGTAACTGTACAGATAACTAGAAAAGTGTCTATATATGGGTGGTTTCATCAAGCAATCCCAACATACAGAAAACATAGATAAGTGTCTTAAATTTTGGCCAAGATCATGATTTTAAAACTTAAAGAACTATTATAGCATTAAACTCCTATATTAAATTTACCTAGTTAAATTTTTTTTTACTGTCTTCTTTGGAAATGTTTTAAACACAATCTACACGTATAAGATATTCGGTGTTTACTGAAGCTTTAAATAAGTTTTTATGAGTTAGGAAAAACAGTATTTCACAAAATTCTAGTAGTACTTAAAGGCCAAAACAGTTAACAATAAAGCAATTTAATTTCTGAAGGCTCTTATAATTATCTAACAAACACCATGCTTCAGGCTTAAATAACACCTTTATAAATTTAAACAAAATAATTTATTATTCAATAAAGTGTTACGAAAGAAGTATTTTCCGTCGTTCTCAGTAAGGTACAATAGTTCTGACAATTCGAAGAACATTCTCAAGTGAACCCTGTAAAGTTGTGGTACGGATCAAATGGCTGTCATACAAATGTTAATTATTTTATCAAATTACTTTAGTATTTTATTTACACTACGAATAAACAAACATGTATGCAAACATTTTTAATTTTCTGGAAGCATTGAAGTTGGTCGGTCGAAAATTCCGTATCATTAATTAGAACTTGAAACACAAAAAATTGGAAACATCCAGACAACATATTTCGGAAAGCGACACATAACAAAGTATGTAGAATTTAAATTGAAAGTTTTCTCAACATAGAAAAATAGGTTGAGATAATGTGTAACTGAACAAATATCACTCATCATTGTTGTTGTCAAATTATTTCGGGGGTATAATTGGATGTGCCACGCTAAATTATTTTGCACTAAGTTTCATAGAGTAGACGTATAATTTGTTTTGTGCAAATAAATTACAGTAAGTGTCTAAATTAATGAATAATTTGTCTTTTACTCTATTACCTCGTCGTTTTAAAGGAATACGTGGATTAATTACTAATATTACAAAATAACACTTTGGGTGAGAGGCGGCGAAGCTCTGTATTAGAGACGCTGGAAGCGATGTCCTTCATGGTTGCCTGCATTTCCTTCAGCGCCTTCTTGATGCTGTTGTCGTCTTTGTTCAGCATGACAACCTCTAACGACATCGGGGTGCGGCCCCATGTTTTACTGACTTCACTTCCAGTGCACGGGCCAGAACGTCCTGCATGGTGTGAGGTGCAGCCAGAGGTATCACTCCCCGTACCTTTGTGTCGGCGATGGCTTCTATGAAGAAAAAGTCTGCGATGATGTCGCGCGCCTCCTCGGAGCATCCTTCCAGAGATAGTTGAGATAGCCGCATGATGTCTTACCATAGCTCCTGCAGTGGCTCTCCTGGTCGCTGGGTGCGGCTTCGTAGTTAGCCATAGTGGGCATGTAGCAGGTATCGCTCGCATAAACGTAGCTATAAGGCCGACACCAGTGCCGCAGA
Organism: Dryococelus australis; assembly: GCA_029891345.1. NCBI lineage: Eukaryota > Metazoa > Arthropoda > Insecta > Phasmatodea > Phasmatidae > Dryococelus > Dryococelus australis. The sequence continues at coordinate 22,243,046 of CM057000.1, forward strand.
GCTGTCGGTTATCCTCCGAGGTCACTGTATTGTTTACGACTTGCTCTTCTTCCCCACTTTGGTGATAGTGGAACTCTGTTGCTGAAGAAATTCCTGGCATTCCTTCTTCATTGATCTAACTTGGTTCTTGACACTGTCTATCCTTCCACTGACACTGTCCACTACTTTAGATACACTGTTCACTTTTTTAAATTTACACTGTTCATTTTCTTAACGAAACAGTAAGTTATTGTATTTACTAACTCGCCTTCTATTTTCGTATATTATCTATTTTCTTGTCTACTGAATCACTTTCCTTAGTAATTTGGTTATATGCATTCTTGTTTGCATTCTCATTCACACTACTAATTTTATAATTAAGGTCAAAAACACTTGCGCTCACTTGGCTACATAATCTCTCAATTAATGGTCGCATTGCTTTCAGGTCTACATAAATTTTCCTCGTTAAGAATCGCTGCAAAGATTAATCAGAATAGTGTTAACGTTTCGGGTTAAATTTATTACAATTAATAATTTTATATACTATTTTCTAGCATATTGATAAACTTAATTTATCATTGAATGTCTCTATACCACTTCTGACATCAGTGTTACAAGACGCCAGATGAATGAAGGTCTTAATAATATATCTAAATTTAGTCTATATATTATTTACGATTCTAGAAATATATACACAGCTATTACTTACAACACCAAACTACCTATTTCTAATATATAATTTGTTATTCCCATTGAGCCCAGTATTTAATGTCTGTCTCAAGTCTAATTAATGTTTTTACCACTGTCTCTATATTTATGACAGTTACTTTATTCACACTCATCGTTTACACATATTCATTCATTATATTGCCTTAATTCCAAATGTCTGCCTCTCACGCATCCAGTTCAGTAATCCCGCACATTATTCTCACACCTGCCTCTAGAGGCCATACGACGTTCCAAGCTCTATATCAGCGCCCCGAGTCAGTCAAACTTACAGAGGTGGGGACGAAAAGCAGAACATTATTGTAGCTATAAACCCAGAAACTCATTCCGCTCAGTGACGCTTGCCCTGAGGTAGTACCTATCGTTGTTATGGTCCAGTGTTTAGCAGCTAATTGCTGGCGATGTCCTCAGGAAACAAGAGGAGTTAGGATAGGTAGCGGCTAGTATCAGGGAAGGGTTCCTCTGCTTGTTCCAATAGTGGTTGGATAGAATGGGATATATTGGTACGGCAAGTCTGTGCCCATTGTCCATGAGACCTGAAGACAATTATAATTTCATGGCTGAGCTCGATGAATTATCAGGGCATTATTTGACTACGGGTTTCTCACCTTGGCGAACCCGGTTCGATTCCCGGCGAGCTCACTCCCGGATTTTCTCCCGTGGGAATCGCGGCTGACGATGCCTCTGGTTGGCAGGTTTTCCCACGATCTTCTGTTTCTAACGCCCTCGCTTCCCGGCGCTGCTCCATACTCACTGCACTTCACCTTCATCTACTCTCAAGACCCCGATGATAAGAGCAACCCAAAATATCTGAACTCCATTAAATTCATTATAATGCCTAAGATATATGCAGTTGTTAAGGAAACAGATTTAAGTTTGTAAGGGTACCTGGCTTGCAACCATCTGCATACTTACTCACTTAGTCTGTTTTCTCGACAATTATTCGTCTCAGAGGGACACCAAGGCAACATATTTGTACATTAAAGTACACATGATTATAACGTTGTTAAAACCGATAAACGGTCCGAGGGTTACACACATTTACTTTAATAATAAAACTGCACCCCTTATTTTCTCAATGAATGCGGACAATATTACTCAACAACCGTTCACAGATTTCAGATCTCGGTTCAAGACAACACTGTTCATGGAATTGTTCTATGATCTCAAGTAGGTTTAATTATTTTTAATTAAACCCTTATAAATTATTGAATGACATGTCGTTAAGTCTATTAACGGTTACTTCCGACTTTTCTGAAGCCCTGCAAAATTCCTACTTTTATCATATTCCTCCGCCTCATTGAAAATAAGCTAAATAGAATATAGAATATTACCCCAAAAGGACAACGCACCACAATCGTGCGCACTCAGTATAGTAATTGTTTGTACTAGAACTATTTTCGCTAGGCATTACTAACACACCTATTTTCGCACTTCTTTTATTCATACTAATTATAAATTAAATAGCATAATGTACAATTAAAATATAAATTATATTTCAATTTAACCAAATGATGGCACTTTTAATGTTATTACACAAGTTTAAAATGCTTCTGATAAATAACATAAGTAAGAAACAACCAAATACTTCATGCATGTGGTGATTTTTAAAAGTTGTTATTAAAATGTGTGAAGAAACCCCGAATAGAGTATATATATATAGTTTTCTATATTATTTTGCATAGGGTATATTCTCACTGCATTTGTACCAGTAGTTCAGGATAATCTTGTATGAACTTATCTACTCACACATTAGATACGCACATTTACATAGACATCAACTTTATTGTTAGGTGTTAGATTAACATTGACATTCACACTTCAATATTTTGCTCTCAGTTTATTACACCTCCCCTGGCATTCTCTCATGCATCCTCAAGGTGTTAAACCCACAATTTATGAATCTCTGTATTTTAGGATCAGCAGTAAGTCTAGATAGCTGTTATGTAACTGTATTGGGGGTGTGTAGTGCGCGATGGAAGATACGATAGTAAAATAGGCCTGATTGGACGGTTATAAACGAATTTTCACTTCATCCGTATAAGAGAGTTCATCAGCCGCTGTTACTTATCTAAACTATGTTTCAACATCCCCGCAGACAATTTTTTTTACTATCGGCTATATTTCAGTGACTTTATATGCTTTTCTGTATCACTAAATTCACTTATTTCGCTTCGTTTTTGTATTGGAAGACGGTTTGCTATGCATGATGGAAGGAAAATTATCGACATTCCTTTTGCTTGGTGAAAGCCGGTCGTCAGATACAAGAACAGAAACGCGCTATCTCATTTTACCAAATAACCTGACCAAAATAACGTATGTCAGAGCTAGAATTACAAACCCAACTAAGGTTATTACTATGTGTTTGATAATATTGCAGAAATTGAACAAAAATGAACTACCTCCTTCATTCTTACGTCAATATTTCCCTAACCTCCATAACTTGCCCATCAAGTTGTGGTTTCTGCGCGTGACGCTGTTAGTACGGCATTGAGACACAGTATTTAATTTTAGGAATAAAATCAAATTTTTTATAATATATAAGGGTGCATTTCTCATATTGTGGCATTGAGGCTCAATGTTTAATTCAGATTACTTCATTATTAATTGTGATCGCTACATGCGCAAGCCGTTTGTTATCAAACTCCACAAACAATCGTCAGGAAGTGGCTATGGGAGGTGTTTAAGTAAACAAGTTAAATGTATGGCGTTTATAATGTAAAATGCCCGGTGTAAACGTATGCAAATTAATGTGAACCTTAAGTTCGATTTTCAATTTAAATCAATCGAAAGCTGAATTCCCGATTGCTGCAAAGGCAAGAGAACAATGCGCAATATAATCGTGAGTATTCTAGGAGACCTGGACGTGCATAGCTTCTACCAGAACTGCGAGGTGCTGGTGACAAGAGCTACAGGCTTCCTGGGCAAGCTGACTGTAGAGAAGGTCCTTCGCAGTTGTCCTGGCGTCAGGAGAGTGCACCTGCTAGTACGAACCAAGAAAGGACTATCCGTGGAACAGAGGAAGAAGGTCCTGTTGGACAATGTGATAAGTGCAGCGGGCAGCATAGCTGTTGGTCAGTATTTTAAGGATATTTCCTTGGGTTCTGAGCCAACCGCATTTAATTTAACAGAGGCCATGCATTGGAGACCATGTGAATAAATTCCATTATATTTATAATTAATACATTTGCTATACAGATTTGAAAGTTACCCATGTATAAAACCATATATGTCACATTGATGGTTTACAGTCGGATGCTAAGCCGGCAAACAGTTGGCTAACATCTGGCATGCACCTGGCACCATTGCTGATCCTGAAGGGGCACCACTATCTAACTAGCCGCACTCTGCTCATAACTGACCCAGATATGGTGAACACAAATGGCCCAAGCTTGGCCTATATACTTACAACAGTAATGGCCCATCGATATACCACTTCACAGCCACCAGATGGCCAGCTGATGGGTAGCCATGCTTCCGCCATATGTCTAACACTATACCTTCAAAATAATTATTTTTACCAACAGTATCAATTTATCTTGGTTTTCAATTTCCTTTACTTCACTACTAAACACATAAGACATTAAAATTTTATGCTTACCGGAGAAATAAAAGAGGTGCGAACCCAGAACTTACACCTCTTGGATTGACCGCCGAGTATTCTAACCATTACTCCACAGTGTATGTTTGTGTTTGATGAACTAATTTAGAATATATTCGGACTTGAATTAATAATAAATACTAATATAATATAAATTACACCAGTTGTTCCATAGCCTCAAAATTATATATATATATAACTTCTCATTTTAATTATATTCAGTCATACATGTAAAACATTACATATGTCAAATAATTCAATACCTTTCATGAAGTCACACCTAATTCTGTATTTACAAAAAAATTTCGTATATATATATCCATCACTATATATTTACAAATAATCTACTCATTGTATCATATGAACTATAATTATATTAGGCACACATATAGACATATACATGTATGTAGTTTGAAGAAACTATCTGCGAAGAGTGGGAGCAACAGAAATCCAAATAATAAGCCAAATTGCACCAGCAGTGGTCCATCGATGTACCACTTAGCAGCCATAAAATGGCCTATAGATGGTTACCCATATTTTTACTAACTATATGTATAGATTATGAGCGGCCATTGCTGGAATGCCGTTGGTAAGCCATTTATGGGCCATTAATAGGTCACCTACTCTAAACCATCAGTTTCATTTCCATCAACATTCAATTAGTGGGCCATAAATGGCATGTCAAATGTCTTGGTGCCAGCAATTAACCATAGCAGATCCAGTTGTGTAGATCCATAAGTTTTCTGGGCCAGCAGTATTCCAGCCATGCCATCAGTAAAACCACAGTCGGCCGACTCCCTCTTAAGTGCGCGAAATTCTATAGTGAAGTGCCATCAATGTCCCACAAAACATTATTATTTAAGTGATGCCAGTGCTGGAATACAGTTGGTAAGCCATTTGTGGATCGTTAGCGATATACCCACTCTTAGCCATCAGTTTCATATCCATCAACATTCCATTAGATTGCCGTTGATGGCATGCCAAGTGTCCTGTTGATAGCAGTCAGCCATAACAGGGCCATTAGTGTAAACTTACAAGTATTCAGTGCCAGCATTGCTAGAAGTATAACTACAGTTGGCCGACTGTGGCTTCGTACACACTTCTTAAATGTTTCAAATTAAGAATACGCTTTGCGTTTTTAACTTTTGGAAAATGAGGCCTAAAACTTCAGCTTTTTATCAACTCTTTCATAACTGTTTTCCGAATCAGTTATTTCTAGCAAAGCTCAGGAAAATCCATTGTATGTGCACTTAGAGGATTTATTGAAAATTTTAGTTATTGATAAAGTAGAAACCATTACCATGGCGCCTCCAATCAGGTTTTTGGCATCGAGTTACTAGGAAGGTGGTTGGTTTTCTGGGATCGTAGGCAATGTCTCAGGTGCATAGGTATTGCTCGCTGACACAGGGCATTTCATACACCTTGCATGCCGCTACAGATAACTTTCTTTATGATCATTTGCATATCGTAATCTGCCATCTATTTTAATTATACTCTCGTCTTCTGCAGCACTGCATTGAAAACGAATCCTCGAATGCTGACGTTGTGTGTATTGTCCACATTGTGCATCGAAATGCTTAAGTTCTTGAAGTTTCTCAAATATGTCTTATGGTATCAGCATATGTGTCTTGAGATACAAGTCTGAACACTCTCACAGTGTCGTGGAGCTGAACATGAGTACATCTTACTGACTTAGTATGAGAGTATTTTTCAGCACTGATGTCAGTGTCAGTCGGTTGTGGAATGCCTATTTTGGGTGCAACAGCGTCTTTACCAGGATCTCGGCTTTTGCGTTTCAGCCACATCAATGTCGACGCCACTTCTGAAGTTTCCAAACGCACTTCTTTTACAGCTCCAGGGTAGCAGAAATATTCCTCTGAGCTGCACATGACCATATACACTACGGGCATGGTTGAGTTACTTTCTGATTTACTGGGAATGTTGGTCAATATGCAGACTTCTTTCAGCCTGTTTGGCTGGGCTGTTCGAACAATCAGGGAAGCTCTGTTCTATGATGTATGTTCAGTGTACTTTTCGCTGTTTGGGGAGAGTGCTGGCAATAGACGTTACATAATTTATATCCAGATTTACTGTTATTTTTGAAAGGATGCTTTATTATTTCTATGGATTTTCGAATGTACATTGCTTTTGTAATTTGCGATGTTGTCTATTATCATGAACCGGTCAAAATGAATTATGTAAATGGGAAACAATGGGGTGTTATGCTAAAGCTGAAAGTGTATTTCCATGTTTATAGTCAATGATGATTTTTTTTATATTGGTGATAATTCTTCGGACTGTATTTATATGGATACTGTGCCACACGAACAGGAATATCCTGTAAATAACTGCAACATTTTTTGCCAGATTATTATCCTTCACTGATGCCAGAGACCACTCGTCTTTCTTAATGGGTTTGAATATGACTTAGATTTCGTATTTCCTTCCGAGAAGTCGCGCTATTTGACCAGACATCCCTTTCGCTTTACGTATCAGGGCTTTGTTGGTAAGATTTTTGCTGTTATTTTGTCCTTTGGATGGCTTTATTTATTTCTCTCTCCCAGTTTTTGGGTAGTTGTTTGTTTGATGGGTAGTTATTAGGTGCTGGGAGATGGCATGAACTGTAATACAGATACGTATCTGCATATCGGTAAATGGTGGAGATTATGGCTGATGTGGTTACCCTATTTCCTTTTTAGCAATGTATTCAGAAACATATTATCACAAGAATTAAAGAAGACGTAAGTTACTTTATTCAAGAAAAACCATAATCAGCTATAACACACTATCACAGCATTATGTTTCTCTAGTTCAAAGAAAAAAACCAACATCACAGACTACAAATAAAGGTACAGACTAATATTCCGTCGAAATATGAAAGCGTACGTACAAAAAGAAAATTTAAGATAGGGCAGACAGCTACTGTCATGTCAATTGCAATCTATCCTGCACTGCTCTACCCAGTCTGTGCTGACCCAGGGCTCTCATCCGACAGCTGTGTGCATGTTTGGCCGAACGGACTGACAGTCGATTGCAAGGTGACAGGCGATTGTACACTCTGCTGCAGCTGGCAAGTCTGTGGACAGGCGCAACTTCACACATTAATTCCACAAACAAATTATTTAAACACTACGTACTCTATCTGCATGCGATGTGTCCTATTAGTCAATCTCTTTCCATTACACCATCCTCGCTCCTCCTTAATTTTTTCAGTTTTATTTTCTTGAAAACTAATCCTTTTTCTCTGCATCAAAAGAGATTAATGTCATTTTCCACCGTTTTGGTGCCCTAACATCGATAATCTCCCTCTTTCGGGATGTGATCATGATTACATTTACTACCAAGTCACCAGACAACCCTGCTCAGCTGCTGTCCGTGCGTCCATTCCACAAAATTTAACCTGGCCTTATAAATTTAGGGTTATGATCCGACCGACATAGCTACTGGCATACATGTCGGAGGGCCCACATAGCCGTGAAAGGGCCTACCCTGGTGTAATGGGATCTGGGATCGCTAAATTAACATAAAATAGGCTGAGTAGCGAGTTATTCCAATGTCCTGAAGAAGGTGGAGACTGCATCGTGTACCGAAATATTGGGACTCGCATCGATATTGATTCTGCAGAAATCCTGAAGTCCGATATCTGGCAAAGAGGGGCCACGAAAGCCGTAATATCTCTGGCGCACTCAGCCTGCCTGGCGGGGTTTGTTTAGAAGCGCTCAAAGCTACGTTCCACTTCTTCGTAGTATGTTTGCGCCGCCGTGGTCAGGCTAGCATGCTTGTTGCTATACGTAACAACATGATATGTGTTGGGACAGTACGAGGCGCTTCTCTTGATGACATGACCATGGTTGTGGGAAATATCCTGCGAGGTGGCCCGAGCAGAGAAGCGGACGATGGTGGCTGGCTGGCGATCCCACGGCGACGACGCAGAGAGGAGGCGACAATGACGTCAGCGCAGGAAGACGACACGAACACGCGGCGGTTCTGCCGCGGGAGCGGCGTCATCGTGACGGCAGCGATCGTCTTCCTCGGCAAGCTCGCCATCTGTATATTCCATGGCACTCGGAAGTTAACATCCTTGGCCAAAATAAAATATATCTACTGACTGCTATTCAAAATGACAGGGCTTTCAAAAGTGCTCACTTCACCGTGAATATCCCATAGACTAAAGATGGGGTAGACCTATCTCGCTGGCTGCGGGCAACCTATCTCCGTGTCTCAACATTGAACTACTTTTCTGCCAACACGTCTAGCGAAAATGGCGTGGTTTCGATTTAAGGGTAGAAAACTGATTTGTAAACAAATGTTTTGAGATGTGTGTATACTTCCTCTAGCCAATTTGTAATGCAGTTTGATTATATTAAAACTGGTAAAAGTATTTAATTAATATAATAATACCTGTCATTTAAAAATTAAGATATAAACAAACATGTTCATCACTGTTGACCATGTGACTTAGACAGTTGTGTAGGATTAGGGTAGGTGAGTGTTGGGTACATGCTCAAAAGACGAATAAACTTCTTTAGTATATGGAGTAGCCTATATTGGAATGTATAGCTGTTGACAAAGAGGTACAGAAACTACCATAAATCAGATTACCCACAAGGAAGACTCTCCTAGCATATTAAGCAGGCAGTGTACCATGCGTAGTACAGTACCTTTCATAAACATCACTCACATGCAACGTCGCAAAGGTCCTGGACACGGTGGCTACACGGATACTAAATGTGCTAACTATCTGCCAAAATTTATAAAAATATGGGCTGTTCACATTAAAATGTGCACTTTTGGAAGCCCTGCTTAAGATCTACGTGTATACACGTTGTGTATTCCTCCGCCGTATGTAAAATTGACATTGCGATGGGCTTCATCACTTTATTCATGCGTCGGACAAGTGAAACTGCGAAATTATTAGCAAAGTAAATATTTTACAAATATGCTCATTTTTAAACTTCAATGCAGTAATTTAAACAGAAAGCGAAACAAATAATTTAAGTTGTCAACCCAACACTTTTTACTCGACGTTAAGATACTGAACTATTTCCCATCCATCGTTACCAACTTTACTGGGTGCATGTCACTCAATGCCCCCGTTAAAATATACGCAGGTAGGAACAGTGACTTTCTTCTAAGACTGAGTTCAAAAGTGCTCACTTTATCGTGAACTATGACCTTACTCATGATACAGTGTTTAGCTTAAGATACCCGCCTACTCGAAGCATATTTCGGAGTTGGAGGACTAGAAGCGCGGGAGCTATAAGGGCTACACTGGCACGCGTGTCAAATACGTCATCGCCGCTACGCGCATGGCTGTGAGCTTATGTTCAGTGTTCTCGTGGTGCTGCGTGTACTTTGAGACTCTAAGTGGTCACCCTCTCGTTTGATTACTGTAAACTGTAAGTAACAAGATCCAGCGAAAATCTCTCAATTACTTTCAGATATTCTCGGAAAGTGTGTAGACATTGGATGAGCGTTTCACAGTTCGTTAAAAAATAAATAAGGTAAGCTATTTCGCCCACTGTGCGAAGCAATTCAAACGCCAGGCGGATGGCAGGCCACTTAAAACGTATTATTTAGTAGGTAAAATTTTTTTTCCGAGCCGTACGTACTACAATCTCAACAATCTAAATTTGAATCAGTGAGAATTGATCCAGATCAGTGAAAACAGAGCTATTAATCATCACTGGCAGATAACTAATTAATATTGTGGTTGAATTTCACTGATTTTTTAAAATGATTTCCAACTGAATGTCGATATGTCACTGCTATAAATCACTTGTCCCAAGGAAATTTGCTTGATTCCCTGAGCAGCAGCAGCTTATACACTGACTTTCAGTGAACGTTATTTCACTGATTGATATCACTGATTCGGACTCTTGGAGTGAACAGCGCCCACTTGGACTACTTTTTTGTGACTTTCATTTACATTCGTTTCACTGCGTGGTAAATGATTAGGCGTATTATCATTTACCTCCATTGTATGGTAACCAACTCATTAACAAGCGGTTTTAACAATTGAAGGACACGACGCGACACGATGCGGCACGATGAGCTTCAGCCAATCAGAACATTGACACTGGCGACGGGCGCCATTGGTTTTTACGCTCGTTGCCGGCGACTGGGAATAAGAATAATATATCCTTTGTGTATTTATTGATAAATTAACTGTCGAAAAAGCTGAGGTAGAGAAGAAATGAAAATGTACATAATAAACTATTTCCAGTGATACTAAAGGAAGTCAAATTTATACAGATATTTCCTATCAATAGGAAAATAAAGTATAATGTTTTCCAAAGCCTCAAGAGTTGTTCATGTTTTAAAAGATAAATTCGAGCGTTAAAATAGTACTTGTATAAAAGAAGTAAGATTTATATCTGTGTGCATTTATAAAAATTTTTCTGAAATTTCCAAATATATCTGCTAACAATAATACATCACTTCTTAAATACAAATCGTAATATTCGCCCAGATTTTTAGTATTAAATTGGTTCCATACAAGTTTTGCATGCTCATATTCATCGTCAGTTATGTCAGAATAATTTAATTTATTTTAAAATTCACTTTTTGGTGGAAGTCCGGTTTCGTTAAATTTTTTCCAACTATCCATATAATCGTATGGATAAGCAACCTTTCTCATAGCTGAATCTACTTTATCTTTAGGGAAAAGTTGTTGTGTGTGTTTCATTTTATCTTTACTTAAATTTGATGACAATTTAGCTAAACTACTGCCCTTAAATTTAAATGTGTCTATAAATTTAGTTTTTAAATTTTCTGTTTTTTTCCCAAAAGTAATAAAATTTTCTTCATTACTTGCAAGCAAATCTAAATTTTTTTTCACAACAGCCTAGTTCTTTAATAAATAAATGAGCATCATACCCACCTAAATTATGGAGATAAATTGGTACAAAGTTATCCAATTTTAATTGTAGATTACAGTTATTAAATTGCACATTTAATAATTTGGGGGATGCGTAGTACTTAGAGATAGAGTGAATTATGTAGGTTTTCAATTTGTTGTGTTTACATCATGTTAGTTACTACTCGTTACATGAAATATGAGTTAAATCGGAGGAGTTATTACAATATACCTTTATTATTTCGAATTAACAAGAACATTCTAATCACTGTGTCAACGGTCCGAATAGTACGTGACACCAATAACATCCACCACTTTTAAAATCCGTTTTAGAAGAACTTCAGACTTGTATTAGTATTTTTCCCATTAAATTGATAAGGTCCTTATAACCAACATTTATTTCCATGCTCAAAATTCCCGAAATAGTAATGCAGTTTTTGTTTTCTGGAAAGAAAAATTATATGTTCTGTAGTAACATTAGAACCCATTACCTTGCATATCAATGTAATTTTTTTCTTTTAAAATATCTCGCCCAACTGTCAACAGTGCATCTCTAAACCATTAAGAAAATCTTTTGTAAAATACTATGTGTAGCAATTTTCTAGTTATTGCAGGACCTCATACTATACATAAATTACCAAAAAAGTCCTGTTTCACTTACCTATATGTAAAATTGTAAGAGGTATCATAGTCATTACTCTGTTAAGGCATTTCTTTGGTGTTATGTTCCATTCTGCAGTTTACGTATCAACAGCTTTTTTCAAACTGTGTTCACCGGATGGTTAAAGAAGAGTTTTTGTGCCCCACCTATGGCGTTAAAGAAGAGTTTTTGTGCCCCACCTATGGCGTTAAAGAAGAGTTTTGTGCCCCACCTATGGCGTTAAACGATTTGGTGGCACTCATGGAAACGTTTACCAAGCCGGAGTTAGATTTTATTTGTCCTAGGTAAGCATTTTCACTAATGATACAACTTCTTAGTGCTTAGGTTATCAGCCTAACAAGCCTGCAGGCATTGATTTCAAATGGGGAATTATTGAGCTACCTGTGTTTCGTGAAAAGATTCCACGACCAGATGTACTCAGAAACACATTAGTTCAGAACCAACATCGCAGTTGGATGGTCGTAACTTTCATTCCGATAGGCTCAGCCGAGTAGAAAATGCCTCGTCGTGCAGAGACGCGGCCAATAGCCATAGGAAATTTGCAATCATTAACGTAAGAAGTTAATGTCTATCCCGCGCATACATTATTTTGCGATAAACGATTGCCTTACATATTAATGTTAATGGAATTTCTTTTCGTTATATCAGTATTAAAGATAACCATTTTAAACAATAAGAATTTTACGCAAGTGTCTCACAGAATAATGGCACGTTAAGAAATTTTTTACATTTTATTCTAATTTTTTAATGTAAATTAGAATGTTGAATTTAACAAAAAAAAACATTAAAGGTAAAGATTGTGAAATTAAGAAATGTTACGTAGATACTTTCCGGTTGAAAAACCCTTAAGAGCCTTAAGGGGGCTGTCTATTGTGAGACCAACTGAGAAAAAGGAAAGAATAACACGTGTTAAATTATTTAATGCTTGTCTCAACTACCTCTTTCACATTATGGTTTCCAAACTGAAAATAATTCGTGTAATTTGAAGATAACAATCAAAAGACTACAAGGGAACACGCTGGCGTATATTAACAAGAGTAAGTCTCTTTGTGGATTTCTGAATATATGATTATTAATATGCCCGTAATTTTCAGGGTTCGCTAAGGAAAAGATTTTGTCATATCAAGCAATGTTTGTTTGGTGCAACGAAATTAATTGTTTTTAAAGGGCAATGAAGTATTTTGCTGTCGAAACCTAACCATACAGTTCTTCTTAGATTTGATTGCTTCAAGCTAATATTTGGATGGTGAAACAAAAGATTTGTTTGATGTCAGGTGCATTAAACAGTTTCGGTTAATATAAAATAAAAGTTTGAAATCCGGCCACTACACCTTAGCAACCTGAGCTAGGAAAACTAGATAAAGCAACAAAATAAATATTGTGCATTTAACAAAGTACGCGCTTGAATTAACAAACCATCTGTTATGGGCCAAAATAAATTAGACTGTCGAGAAAATTGTCGGTTGAATCAACTTGATATATTTGTTCAAGCACTCGTTCGATTGCCTTCGTTCGAAAATACTACTAGATCGCTTGACAGTATTTTTTTGTGACAGTTGGGGTGGTAGCAATGTTTTTTATTACAATTATCGATACCTAATAATGGTATAAAAATCCTAATTAAACCGGTTAAATAGGAGAACTAAGAAGTGAAGCTGTAAGATAATTATTTACGTGTGCACTTTAAAACCACAATTTGAAATATTTTATACGTATTACAAAATATCACATTTTTACCAACAGTCGCTGGCGTAATTGATGTTTGACACGCTCAGCGATATGGAATCATGCTTGACAAAATCAGACATTTCTGTCATTACGAAAGTTTGAAATGGCGAACAGTTGACGGAAACTAAATAAAGGCCATGAAGGTAATTGATTTATAAAGAATCTCGTTTGGTATGAATGCAATGTTACGAGATTAATTGACAATAATATTATAAACTCAGAGGCATCAAATTTCACTGTGCAAAATTATATATATGCTGAATAAAATCTCAATTCAATAAAGAAACGATAATAAATCACAACATTGGTTACATTTCTTCCTACAGTGGACTGCACAGACACCCCACAGCTCTATCTCACATTGAAAATAAATTTCTAATGCAAATTCAGACTAGATCCCCCTAGTAAAAAATTTGACAGTGTGACACATTTTAAAATACATTCAATATTGTTGATTAAATATGTTGAACAGAAAAATTTAATTGTCACTTATAGTCTTCAAATTTTATTGTCAAATATATATGGTGGCGGAAATTTGACACAGTGAGATGAACTTAACGCTTAATACTTTACGTGGCATAACTATAGATTTTCGTACTTTACGTGTATTCAATAATGTTAGTGGTCACTACATTATTATATATAGTGTTCTTGCACTGGTTATTTGAATAAAATATGAAGACATAAAGCAGCACGTGTGCTAAAGCATTGATATAACTGATTTAAAAATTAAATTTTGTGAAGGGACTATTTATCGAACATCAGGATCGCTAAATCCTCTACACAAACTTGCCCATTCCCCTAGCCTAACCGAACTGAGGAATATTCCAACGCCCTGCTTTCTTTTTGCACGTGTAAGGACTACACACAAAATAACTTCAAAATGATTAATTTTAAATGAAAACAATTTATTTTCCAGAATAATGGAACCCTGGCCTAACGCATGCGTGTTCTTCAAAGCAATCTCAGAGGACGTGGTCAGAACACAGGCAAAAGACTTGCCTTTTGTAGTCCAGAGGCAATCTGTGGGTAAGTGATCACTAAAACTTTTTTTAACGCACAAAAATTTTGTAAAACCTCAACGACACTGATGTATGTAAACACCTCACAGAAAGTTTGGAATATACATACAGAATGCACGAACGTATGGAGTACACCTAACGTAAGCATCGCAAATAGACGTATCTACTGTACAAATACAAAACGTGAAATCCAAAATGTTTCTTACAGACAAATTTTCCAATATCACGAACAAATAAACACGATTGAACAAAATTAACTTAATGGTGTCTCTGACCGGAATGGGTTTCTTTCTTTCCACTGCAGCTTATTAACATGTATGGCCTCCGTGTCTATTGTACAAGTCCCTTACAAGCTATAGCATGCCTGTAATCATTGTGTTGATGTAATCTTCTGTACGAAGGTCCCATTTCATCTGGGCAGCTCATATGAAATCTGGAGATGTTTGTTAAGGTTTCGAACTATTATAAACTACTGTCTTCAGAATGTTCTAGTCATCTCCAATGCGTTAATGTGCTTTCTGTTTATCACAGAAAAACTACATAACACCTACCACCCAAGATCCCATATCTCACTATTTTACACAATTTTTGTGAGGTGTATATTAGTACATTTTTGGTTATGCAGTTGGTGTACACGAGTTGCTTTCGCAAGGACACAGTTTTTCAAAATAGAGAGTAAAACGAAACTACCCGCTTCCATGATTTATATTGACCCTACAATTTCGCGTTGTATAGAGGCATCTATCCAACCTATATCGTTGTATAGAGGCACCAAGCTAGACTACATAGTTGTATAGGGGCAACAAGCTAGACTACACAGTTATATAGAGGCACCAAGCTAGACTATGCAGTTGTTTAGAAGCACCCAGCTAGATTATGCAGTTGTACAGATGCGCCAAGCTAGACTTCACATTTGTATAGAGGCACCAAGCTAGACTATGCAGTTGCATAGATGCACCAAGCTAGACATGACAGTTGTATAAAGGCACCAAGCTAGACTATACAGGTGTCTAGACGCACCAAGCTAGACTGCACAGTTGTGTACATGCACCAAGCTAGACTACACAGTTGTATAGAGGCGCACCAAGCTAGACTATGCAGTTGTATAGAGGCACCAATATAGACTACAGAGTTGTATAGAGGCACCATGCTAGACTACAGAGTTTTTAAGAAGTACCTAGCTAGACTACATAGTTGTATAGAGGCACCAAGTTAGTCTTCACAGTTGTATAGATGCATCAGGATGGAGTAGACAGTTGTATAGAGGCACCAATCTTGAGTACACAGTTGTACAGAGGCACCAAGTTTCAGTACACAATTGTATAGAGGCACCAAGCTGCACTGCACATTTGTATAGAGGCACAAAGCTGCACTGCGCATTTGTATAGAGGCACCAAGCTAGACTATACAGTTGTACAGAGGCACCAAGCTAGACTTCACAGATGTCTAGAGGCACCAAGCTGGACTACACAGTTGTATACAGGCACCAAGCTAGATTACACAGTTTTATAGAAGCACCAATCTAAACTACGCAGTTGTATATAAGCAACAAGTTAGAGTACACAGTTGTATATAGGCACCAAGCTAGACTGCACTGTTGTATATAGGCACGAACCTGGACTACGCAGTCCTTGGCATACTCGAGCAAATTTCATTTGTTCATTAGCTGAACATGAGTGAAGCTACCTTAGTACTAACCAAGTTTCTGAGTCCTGCTGGATGTGTGAGATGAGCCGAAGGTCCAATGAGAAACGAGAAACCAACTTGTACACAGCGCACCTTCGTACTGATTCATAATGGCAAATGTAGGGTCCAAATTGATTTCAGAAAACGCATTTTAGGTGAGTTCGATGATACTTTAATAGAATATAAACGTAATTCATAACTTGTAATACTTGTATTTTCAAACAATGTAAAATAATTAGCACTGACGCAAATTGGGTTTATTATGTTTTGTGTAGCGTTGTTAAATATTAAGAAATCGCTTCTCGTAAAAGTTAAGTTCAGCCCTTGGGCTGCGGTCTTACAGCATAGATGGGATGAAGAGCGATTAGTGGATCGGGCAGTCATAAAGCGCAACGGTAAAGGAAACGGGAGAGGCCGGAGAAAACCCACTGGCCCACGACAAGTAATGGGACACGTTTTGCGGCTGTTAACTATTCAGAGACGACAGGTTGTGCTAGGAGGGAGAGGGTCCGGTGTTTGGCTCGGTTAGAAACTGAAAAATCCATGACTCGCGCGGGTTACTCGACTGGTCGCACGATGGCGCCACATGTAACGAAAATAATTAATTTGCTTAAGTCGATTCAGTAGTGCTTCCAACTTTTCTGAAGTTCTGATGAATTTCTACTGCCAACCTGTTCCTCCGCCTCATGCAAACAAAGCTTGACATTACGTAAATTAAACCAAAAGGACTACTTTTGTACGCACTGCATCAAAACTAAAACTGAACAGTTATTACCAACACACCTTATTTCTCTACTTCTTTAATCATATTGATAATAAATGAGATGTTATAATTTATAAATAAACAACGAGTAAAAGTTCGGTTTAACCCAAAATAAGAGACTTTCATTATAACAGAAGTATGAAACGCTTGGGATACATGACATTTTATGGAAACAACTGACCACATCGTAAAGGGGGTGACTTTTTTTAAGGTTCGTTTCACAAATTTTGAAGATACAGCAAGTAGATTATAGTTTGTATGAAACGAAGAAACTATCTACGATAACGCAGAATAATTCTCGAAGAGATTAGTTTTCTTCATAGCGTTATTTATATTTATTGCCAACCCCCAAACGTCTTGAAGAAAAAAATATAACGTTGGTCATTAAAAGGAGCATGTTCTGAAAAATTCGTTGATTGGGCGAATAATTTCTGTAAATAAATGTTTTAGAAATACATATGATTTTTGCGAGAAAAGGCAAATTAAATATATATAAATTTAACATTTTTATTTTTTTTTTACTTTTATCCCTGAAGAGGTTTAAATAACTAATGTTTAAAGCCTGTCTATGCAGTTTACTTAGTGCTAAGAGAAAAGTGCCATCATATGGGCGTCTAAGAGAAAAGTACCATCATATCGGCGTCTAAGAGAAAAGTACCATCATATGGACGTAACAATATCCCACTATAACAGATCTAATTTGTCCGGTACATAATCACGACGGAAACACTGCTCGGCTTGCGCGCAGGAGCATCGAGGCGCTAGGGGTACGCTTTAGTGTGTGAGTGAGTGAGTGATGAGATTTGGGTGGCCCTTAACATCAATGTCATGGAGCCAATGAGCGTAGTTAGGATGGAGTAGCGCCGGAATGAACTGGAGATCCCCGAGAAAACCCGTCGACCAGCGGCATCGTCCGGCACGATTTCCGCCTGCGAAAAACCGGAGTGACCCGGTTTGCCTAGGTTGTGGGGGGGGGGGAGCAGTCTAGCCACTCAGCCACCGTGGCCCCGGTGCTTGTTAGTGTCGCCCTTATGGCTCCCTCGCTTCTTCAACTTGAACGCGCAACTTCACATACTGCTCAAACTAGCCGAAAACCACATGAAATGAAAATGTTAAGCAAGAGGAATACAAAAAGTGTTCAGATATAAATTCTTTGGGCGAAAGAAACAACGTGGAACTGAGAAGTTATGTTTGACCTGGCCAATAGAATAGAGGCAGAAGCCATTGGTGTGACAGTACTCCGAGAAAATTCATCTTCGACATTTTTTCGTATGCGAGCATCTAGTCTTCGATTTCGTTGGGAATCGAACTCTGCCCGCCATGGAGGGATACCGACACGACAATCATCTGAGCACCATACAACCAGAGCTGTGTGACTGACAAACGGAAAGGAAATGAATTTTGTTCACTAAATCGTCGCTATGGTGCGGTAATAAAACCTTCTTAAACACAAGTGTCAGCTATTATTGAGTGTGTGCGTAGCCTGACATTTGAAACTTCAAACAAAATGACAGGCTTTGAATTGTACCATTTAGTACATTTTACAGAACGTGTATGGGGCTGAACATAAAATCGATCTAATGACTTTCATAGATTTAATTTCTGTGCTCTCTTTGTTTATGTCATGCAGTGGCAAGTGAGCACCGCATTGAACGAACATCGTACCGAAAAGTATATTTTTACACAGTGCGTTGGGTAAATTTCTCATCTCGAAATTTGTTGGAACAAATTTCCTGGTTTCTAGAATTTCAGTGTTTGATTTTTTAAACTGTCAACTTAAAATAAAAACTATCCATGACGTTTTTACCGGCGTTCTACCGACCATACTTAACTTCTCCGTGAGAATTTCGACGCTTTCTGGGACTGGGATGAAGGTGTACGTAAGTCACAATTTGCTATTGTTCCTTCATCTGAGAAAACCTGCATACAACTTTAATGAGGCGTCCAATGAGAACATTCCTATATTGTTTTGGCTCTAAGCCTTTTTTTGTATGGTAATTATCTGTTTCCATGTTTTTGGTAACTCCACAAACGCAACTGAATCAAATACTGCTTAGATGAAAGAGCAGAACAACAGCAAACTTATTATCCTCTTATTTACCTATTTTACATAACCATAACTTTCCCCTAGAAAGCAGACCTTGTGATTTATAATTTATGACGTTAGGGTATAAAGTCATAACATATTCATAAAACATATTGTATTACGACTAACGCAGAAACGAAATACCGTCTCCACTCTGATTTCGTTCTCATCACAATCTGTGAAAACAATACTGAATAGGTCCACCTTGTATTTGCAGTGACTCCTGTAATCAGAGATACGATTCCAGGATGGAAGGATAACATGAATGCACCATTCTGTATAAGCGTCGGGTTGGCCTCTGGAGTTTTGCGTGTCACTGTTAGTCGACCTGACACGGTGATGTACATGGTTCCAGCTGATTTAGTCGTTAACTGCATTTTAGTAGCAGCTTTAAGAGGACAAAGACAGTAAGTAGCGTTATTTAATGAACTATAAGAGTTGTAAATTGTTTCCCATATATTTTAATATGAAAACGGGGTGTTATAAAATAATCAAATTTTATGTTTGGATTTAATTGTATAACAGTAGTATGAAGTTTCCGCTTACCCACGATACACTGACTCCAGTAACACTGTATCCAAATATCACTTAACGTGTGATCGTTATATGAAAACTCTGTCGGCAAAACTTTTACTGTGGCTATTTCAGATATTCCTCTCATAAATATTCAGCCAAAAATATACGATAATGCGGCCATAGTTGGCACGACTGTAAACGTATCTGAAATATGTAAGTGGAAGTACCCCAGGAGTTCTGAACCACACATGTGTATGGTGGCCATTTTGAATGTCCTTCCACTCCTTCTCAAGCCCATCCATATACCTCCAACCTCACAACCCTGCCAATATCTCCACCATTTCGTATTTTGTATGCAGGGTAAAATTTAAAAAAAATTGTTCATAAAAATTAATATTATTAATTGGAACAAATAACCGCTCAAGGAGGAAGAATGTGGAAATACTTTGAGGTTTTCAGTTACGAGTTTCAATTGCGTAGAGTTCCTACCACTTTGCTCGAAACACTGCCATCCAGTTTTATCTCCTGGCGAAGTCAATCCCAGCTTTTCGCATTGGGAAACATGGCGGACACTGCTGTTAGCAAGTGAGTTAACTCGGGTTGCCCCATAATTTCATCAAAGATTACCCCACATTCACCTCGGCGCTAAAGACCTGCCCCTAACCCTAAGCCCAAGCCTGGGATTCCACGCTCCTTATCTATTCCCTTGGTATACTTATTTTCCTGCACCATATGTGATGCCTCGAGTTTCTCCGCTAGTATTATTTCCATGAATGTTATTGTGACAAATTTTACTAACATTTTCTGACATAATTTTTTTTAAGCCGATGAGTGTGGACACGTGATATTCACGAAGAAAGTTCCTGACTTCTTGAGCCCCAAAGCGCTTTAACTCGTCGAGTCCCGAATTCATTTAGAAGCTGAAGTGATGCGTTCGTTAAAATGTTTTATGTGCTGTGTAGTTGTGTCAAGTGAGCTTCTCCCGTGCAGTGAACCACGCACTGCGTTTTCGTTGATATTAACGTTAACTAGTGTGCGAATCAATGGTGAGATGCCAGCGAATTCTCCATCTCACATTATTTTTTCCCCCGTACTTCAATACTGTTATAGGCTGTTCAGAGAAAACTGAAAATTTTTGAAATCCCTACTTATTATCTGCTTGCATGCAAATTGTTTTCCTAAAAAAAATACAGGCAACACTGGGTTATAGCCATAGAACACTCGGAAGGTATTTTGAAAATTTCGATTTGATATATGATTTTGAAGTACGGTGAACAGATAGCTTGCAAGGAGTACGATGCATTTCCTAACTATTGCAAACAGTAAGGAAATCGTAAAAAAATTTATTGAAACTTGCAACGCTTGACAAAATAAATTTTGTACATAAATTTTATTACATTTTAAGTAATATTCTATTTAATAACTGTAATTAATAAATATACACTTATAAAAAAGTTTATTCACTAATGTGAGATGATAAAATTCTAGCCGTATGCTGAAGAAGTCAAGCCTATATTAATATCCCTCCTTACACCCAAGTAATGCAGGTCTGGTCTAATGGAACTTAGCAAAAATAAAACTATAACTTTAAAGACAATATTCATTAATTTTTCCACTCATGTTCTTCAAAAACCTTTCTCAATGACTCACTCAAATTTCAGTTCGTTAAATTCAAAATAACAAAATCATTTTTTTTATATTGGGATTTAAACATGTTGATGCATCCTCAGATTTCTATTAGGGTAAAGTAACGCGATAAGATTATGTAGATTATCAGAAACTAGTACTATATAGGACATGTGTTGTTAGTGAAATATGGAGCAAATAAATGGTAGGCAAGTCGAATTAGAATTTTGTAAAAATATACATAACAAAAAAAAAAAAAACCTTAGATATATAAAATAATGTTTCTTGAATTGGGCTCAATATGTGTGTGTAATTACCTCCCTAAGTTAGGGGCATTCCTACCGCGGACGGAGTATACATCCTGTATACAGGCACTGCCGAAATAGACCTCACAAGTAGGCCTGCTAGTACGTTTACATTTGCAAAGACATTTATAACGGTGCCTACCGTGGCCGCAGCTTAGGAGAGTGTGCAATATAATGGAGTACACCCGTGTGGGGAAGACGGTCACGATCCTGATCTATTACCACGCCCAATTGCCTGACCTTGAAATCCCACCGACCTCTACTTACGGGCTCATGTTTGTATACGTACATATAATCAACTGAAACACGCCTGCAAAGCTGTGTTATGCTAATAGTGCCATTTTCGAACATGTTCTGTAGCACATACTCAGCACAGTGTAATATGTGTATAGTCTATTTGCGGTTTCGTCACACTTTTAGCATCAAACCTGTGAAAATCCACCTCTTATTTACTAAATATGTCATGTATCAAAAGTGTTTTTATTTGTGTTAACATAACTTTTTTTTTTCGTAAAATTAAACTTTACCTAAAAAAAATGATATTTTATAAAGTAATTAATATGAATGATAACTGCGAGAAAAAAAAGATGTGTTGGTAATGAAAAAGATATTAAACAAAATAGTATTACACGGTGCGCACGAATGAGGTGCGCTGTCCCTTTTGGTGTAATTTTCTAGACTCGGTTAGGCTCTGTTTGCACGAGGTGGAATTATATTCTGGAATAGGAACTTCAGCAGTGCGCCAGAAAAGTGTGAAGGAACCCTGAATGGCGTATAACATCCTGGCATGTACAATTTTTTAGGCCGTAAGAAGGCCTGTCTCCTCGGACCCCTATCAGCAATATGTTTGTTGTTTTTATTCTTCGTATAATACACACAACACAGCCAGCCTGTAAGCAGCGTCCATCTTTTTTCGAAACAACGTGTATTGATATACACCTCGAGCATCAATTCTTTCATAAAGTCAGTCTGGTGTCCATTTCTTAATCACGAAACGAGACATTATCTCTATATGACTCAGTCGTTTTTCTTGCACGTTTTACGAGGGTGTGTAGTTCACACCGCTATACGCTTGAGGGGTGAATCGCCCAGGTAAGAAAATGTTGTAAATACTATGTATATTGATATATGACTAAATTATATGCGTACAACAGAAAAAAAAAAATCAATAATTTTTCTTTTAGAAGAATGTGAATCTTTCGAGTTGCCTGTACTATACTATAATTTTACTGTTGTTAATATTTGGACAGTTATACATTTGTAAAGTAAAGGGATTCCAAGGCTTTTGGATTTTGGATAATCCATTACCCGGATTACTCTATAGTGAGAAACAAATTTTTGTATTGCATACTGATGATTTTTGAAATACTTCCAGTTTGATCTTTGCTACGAAACTTAACTTACTCCACTCCAAGGAAACTAAAGCTCAAGTAAAATGATCGAAGTAAACAACGCAAGGAGTAAGGTAATGGTACATAACTTCAAAACGTACGTCTTTCATCTCTCTGATATAATACGTAAACCTAAACAACAAATAAATGTTTGAGACCTCAAATTTTTTTGAGAGCGCTGTTATTTGACGCTGATATTGAAGATAATGCTAGTATCACTAACATATGTGTGTGTGTGTTCATCTACAAGGCTGTTCAGCAGTTATTTGAGCACTTTTAAAATTAACCTTTGAATAATGTCCATGATCATACCAGCATATATTTTAATAATGTCCATGAACTTACCAGCATATATTTTAATAATGTCCATGAACTTACCAGCATATATTTTAATAATGTCCATGAACTTACGAGCATATATTTTAATAATGTCCATGAACTTACCAGCATATATTTTAATAATGTCCATGAACTTACCAGCATATATTTTAATAATGTCCATGAACTTACCAGCATATATTTTAATAATGTCCATGAACTTACCAACATATATTTGAATAATGTCCATGAACTTACCAGCATATATTTGAATAATGTCCATGAACTTACCAGCATATATTTGAATAAGCATACTGACTGGGAGGTGAGAGTACTGTCGGTAAGAACAGAGGGAAAGTAGTCCTACGCCTTAACGTCGAATTTAAAATGTTAGGTACAAATTTGGGAATATAAAGATTTCTTTGACTTTCTGTAATTTTTTTATTTTAATGTGAAGAATGAGCAAATACTGGAAATGTGCATTTTTTTAAATTATTATTCCTCAGTTACTCTTGACCGAAGCGTGAATATTTTTACCAGACCCACGCCAATGTTGGTTTTACATGTGGTTCGGAAACACACAATGTGCGCACACAAGTAAGATCTTAAGCAGGGCTTTCAAAAGTGCTCAGTTTACCTTGAACAGCCTATACCAGTGTGATGCACATAAAGTTGGCGTTTACCTTATAGTTTATGCTGCCACTAAAAATAGTGACGAGGCAATAAACTCAGATCACAATTTTTCCAACAGCGTTTATCTTTTATGTGAAACTCGACATTTTACTTCTATTCCCTTTTGAAATAATGCCGATGTTTTAATATCTGCCATGAAGTGGAAGGATATTTGGTAGTTAAAAATATGTTGTATGAGCTACCAGGAGAGATTTTTTTGGATCAGAAAGGCTGTACATGGCATATGCACCAGTACTCTTGAAGATTTACTTTAAAAAGGGTTGGTTTTAAGGAATCATCTGTTATTTTACTTCAAAAAAAATTTGAATTACGGGAAACTTGATGCGTGTAAAAATAACAATGCTCCACACGAGTTGCTCTGTGTGTGTGTGTGTGTGTGTGTGTGTGTGTGTGTGTGTGTGAAAATTTAACAGTTCTCAAGACAAATCTTGTCTCGTGTCTTCGTTTTCATTCAAAAGTTTTTGTCAAATTCAGTACTGACAACACAACCACTCACAAAGTTCCTCTGGTCTTTTTTATTCTGCGGGTTTCCACCCCTAACAAATTATTTGTCAAGTTGATACATGCACCTGTGTTCCATTATATATTTGTACATTTCCATTTGTCCCTGTCTCTCTGCCCATTAATATTAAGCTAAGTTTGTGGTAGTCTGGCATTCATGTTTGTTGTTTAATACAATTTGCGTGATTAGTAAGCAATAGTACACTGTAGCCGTGAATAAAATATACAATTTTCTCGTATGCAGGTTGCGATACAGCAAATACATTTATAGATTTATGATTATTGTAAATTTTGGCAAAATATTAGTTAAGTTGCATGTTCTCGTTTTCGTCGTTCTCGTTTTATTTTTGCCGGAAGTGGTACGTTTCGTTTTGCTGCCATCATTTGACGTTACCGGAAGTGGTACGTTTCGTTTTGCTGCCATCATTTGACGTTACCGAAAGTGGTACGTTTCGTTTTGCTGCCATCATTTGACGTTACCGGAAGTGGTAAGTTTCGTTTTGCTGCCATCATTTGACGTTACCGGGAGGGGTAAGTTTCGTTTTGCTGCCATCATTTGACGTTACCGGAAGTGGTACGTTTCGTTTTGCTGCCATCATTTGACGTTACCGGAAGTGGTAAGTTTCGTTTTGCTGCCATCATTTGACGTTACCGGAAGCGAAGTACCTGGAGGAACCTTAAAATTTCTACGGACGTTGCCAAATTAGTCGCTATTTTATTCGTAAAATTCTCGGTGCTGTCATCTGTTGTGGTATAATCAATGGTCTCAGAAGTAAGTTTAATTTGTAAGGAAGCAGCGTCAGGTCATTAAGAGGGCGTAAGTTACACCGGGGATTAATTATTTTTGAGTGGTAGATTCCACGTATTTAGGGAAGCGCGGCTAGTTGCCGGCGCCACAACATCATGAGGAAGACGACTTGAAATTTTTCTAGCGAAGTTTCCAGTTGATTCTTACTTATGTGTAGAATTATTTATGTTATGATCTATATTGTGCCTTATACCAGAAGGATGTAATTGACACACAGATATCCGTTTTCCTTTGGTGGACTAAGTTACTCGGAGCCCAAATATCTTAAAGAATCATTTCAATGGAATAAATTTGGATTTGTTTGTGAAGAAAACATAATATTCAGAATTATAAATATTTCAAATTTCAACTTTATATTTTGAAATAATAATTATTAGTTACCTGAGCACATTAGTATTTTTCGTGGAGCAGACATTTAAGACTTAATAGCAGCATAAACTTTTCATATCATTATTTTTTTTATTATTTTATATAATTACTTAAATAACATATTGTAAGCAGGGTGGAATGCCGAACCCATTAAACTCGGATAAAGTTTTGCAAAATTAATTTCAAACATCTTTGATGATGCCTTTTCTGTGTTAAAGTCAGTACGTAAATGAATTTTGTAATATTTAGTTCATCCGTGTGTTGTTTATGTGTAGTTAGTGAAGATTTTTGCCACCTTACTTTATAATTTTATATTGTTTTGTGCTTTCTGAAATTTTTTTTCGTGTGGTTCAAGTGACATATTTCCCCCCTTATTAAATGCAATATAGATTGTTTCACATTTAAGATCCACAATATCATAAGGACTCCTACACTATACACAAATTTTAAATATTTAAGTTAAATTAAAGAATTGAATTTATATGATTACTGGACTTATACATAACTCTCTCACAAACACAATAGAATGATTATGCAGACGCACTTCGCAACACCTCCAAAATGGCAAAATAAATATTTATTTCACAACCCTTCATTGGTCCAGCAAACTCGTTCGCAAAATTTCGGAGTTAATTCCAGAATACAAAAACAAAAATATCCATGAGCTGTTTAAATATTAGAAATGTACTGGCCTCCACAATCTCAAAATAATACTTCATATGTGTTATTCTTTCAGGTTATTGAAGATCTACAGGAAAATATAAATAATTGGGAGCGCCACGGCGTAATTTTTCTGTACGAAGTTGGACGTTTATCTGCTACAATACAGGAAAGCTCTATGAAGAGTTGAGTCAAAGAGATAAGGAAATATTCTTCTTCGACACTAGTCTCATAAAATGGAAAGTTTATCTAGGCACATGCGCCACTGAGACGTGTTAATATATTCTAAAAGAACAAGATTATAACATCGAGGAAGCGAAATCTCGTTACAAAAGGCAAGAAAGCTTTCCCTCATTTTTGCGTGAACCTCGAGCTTTCATATTGTCTGTAGGCATGCGTCATTACACAACCGGTTCGCTAAACCCTGAATATTTCTTAAATTCCCTATGGAAAATCCATTTCGATAACTGTCGTGGTGGTTGCGGTGGCTGCGCGGTTAGCCTGCTCGCCTCCCACCATTGCGAACCGGGTTCAATCCCCGGCCGGATCACTCCCGAATTTTCGCATTTGGGAATCATTCCTTAAAAGCTGACAGCGAACTTCTGAAAGTGCTTTTTCATGACATCTTAGAAAATTATAACGTTTATATTACTTTTATTCACTTTACACTGTTTTACTTGGTAAGTGTACACGTATAGGCGCTTCACGATAAAGTGAGTACTCTTAAGGCCCTAGTTACTTTTCCTTTTCAGCTATTTTTTTACCATTTAAACACACATTTGAATAAATATTGCCATGTAAATAATAAAGACAGAGTTTACATTCCACCGCACTCAGAAGTTAACGTCTAAGGTTAAAATATAATAAATTTACTGTCTATTATTCCAAATGAGATAGCTTTCAAAAGAGCTCACTTTACCGTGAATGGCCCATAGCAAATAAATTTACTCGATAAGTATTTGTTGACGCTGAACAGTATTTTGTTCACTTAACTAATCTGCGCTTGCTCCAAACATGTGAATATGCTACCTAGAAATAAATAACCCCCAGAACATGTGAGAACCATCTCTGTAGGCTGTTCGCGGTTATGTTAGAACTTCCAACACCAACCTTTGAAAAATGCCACAGCCCCAACCTACGTACATTTTAACGACTGCCATACACATAGTAAAGTTGGCAACGATGAAGG
Source organism: Dryococelus australis (assembly GCA_029891345.1). Lineage (NCBI taxonomy): Eukaryota > Metazoa > Arthropoda > Insecta > Phasmatodea > Phasmatidae > Dryococelus > Dryococelus australis. Next base: position 22,270,533 of record CM057000.1, read on the forward strand.
GAAAGTAATTCCGTGTGTCAAAGTTGAATCAAAAGTGTTAGGTTAACATATGTAAAAACAAAAACTTTTTTTTTTTTTTTTTTTTTTTTTTTTTTTTTTTTTTTTTTTTTTTTTTTTTTTTTTTTAAGGCGGCGTGGTAGTGCAGTTGGTCAGGCATCTGTCTAGTGCTAAAAGATGGGCGAGTTCAACCCCGGACACCTCCAAACTGCTTTTTTTTTTTAATTACGGCAAATTGCGCAGTATTAACAGAAAACTATCTTAAATATGTTAATTACGCTCAGTTATTTGGTTACTTAAAAAAAAACAATATTTTATTTGCCACTGTAGTCGGCGGTCACTTATTCAATCAGTGTATTACTCCGCGTCACTAATTCAATCAGTGAAATTTTTCCACTAAAGCAATCAGTGGTGTTCCATTGATTCTAAGTTAAGCCATTTTCACTGATTCGAGTAGTTGAATTTCACTGAGAATCAGTGGTTTTCCACTGATTCGAATTTAGAGTACAGGTCTTTCAAAAAAGCTGAGTTTACCGTGAACATCCTATGACGAACTACACGTTGTGCGGAGTCATTATTGAAGGCTTCTTGAAGTTTGCGTTGAACAAGACGCCTAGCATCGTTCCCACACTGGGAGGAAAGCTATTCGTCTGGCTAGACGATACATTTACAATAATTAGCAGTACACTTTCGTGTGTCTCACCGTTCACTGAGATTTGCGGGCACAATCGAACATGTCATATGCTCTGCTTCGTATATTATTCAAGGCACGCAGTTCCCTGGAGAAGGGCCGGTGTAACATTCTAGCGTCAATCCTTGCGCGATAACAGAAAACTGTTATTCGCAAGCTGTGAATCACGGCAGCAGTCCTTGCCTGTTAGTGACGTTTCGACAAGAATCTCCTATTTACTTGGAATTTGCCATGGTTGGCGTGTCCGTGTGACTTTATGTTATTATATTCCTGAATGGTCAAATGCCTCGTTCATCCTACGGCATTCGGCGTGCCCAAACGCAATAACTCCGTGTTATCTAATCACTATTATCGCCCGTGGAGCTCTTATACGGTTTACAGATTCACTTTGGGCGAAAGGTACAAACTGAAATCGCATTTCGGAAACGATCACCATAACTGTGCTCGTACTATATAACGTATGTCATTCCTTCTTATAACGTTGGGTACCAATTAAGAATTCAGGTGTTACTTTAACGCAATGCTTTTTATTAGTGTTTGAATTGCCTGCTATGTATTCGAAAATCATCCCACTAGAATGTTCTATATTAATTTTTAAAACGTGAAAATAATTACTACTCCAATATTTTGTGTCAGAAAATATAGCAAATCTTTCTCTTAGTGAGATGAAATATAAGACCAATTTTGCTGATGAAAGGTTACAGGATATCATTGTGGTTACAGGAAGTGGCTGGCATTATTTATAGCGCACACACACCACACACACACACACACACACACACACACACTTTATATATATATATATATATATATATATATATATATATATATATATATATATATATATATATATATATATATATATTTAGTGTGTGTGTGTGTGTGTGTGTGTGTGTGTGTGTGTGGTGTGATGCGATTGGCACATAATAGTGTGAAAATAAAATACACTATTGTAACGAAGTTAGAATTAAAAATAACAATTTATATGAAGTATAGACAATATGACAGAATTTGTAGACTAAAACTGATGAGGTACTGCAAACACCATCATTAAAATTTAAAATGTCGCCTGTATAATGTGTTTTTATTTAAACCTTGTGGCATCATATTTTTATCACAGCTGTAATCCTACAAGATCACACACATAGGCTAACTTTTTTAAATTTATTAATATCTTACAACAGCCCGAACGTGGTTTTAATTAAGGTACATTTACATGCTGGATATGTTTCACATATTAAAGTTTTTTACAAATATATAGCATTATTTTAATACTGACTGACCTTCATATCAAAGCTATTAACACAAACCAATTTCGGACAGTAAAATCAGTAATATGATGCCTTGCCCGATCCCTGTTTCAGGTTACGTACAACACACATGGCGTGATGACTCTGCTCGTTGGGATTCTACTGTCGGCTGTGTGGTGTTTCGCCAAGAATTTCGTGTCACCCTTATTCATTTAGCAAATCTTTTACACTCGAAATATTTTTTTATGCGTATGTTACGAACTGAAATAACAAATGGCTGTTAATACGGTTAGCTCCTAAGTCATTAATAGTAAATGGGGATTTAAGGATTTAAGTGTAAAAATGATTACATATAATGTACTGCAAGGAATCGTAGTAAAAGGTGCGTCCACATATAACCGGCTCGAAATGTGTAGCCATGAGGAAAGTGAAAAAATACAGAAGAAGCTCAAATGCATAGAAATAGTATTTAATAAAATTTGCTGCCTACAATGTCTCTCAGAAGTAGATACCCAAGGTGTAGAGGAAGGTATGCTTTGTAGACTCGTATTGATTTCCTTCAGCGAAGAAATATTTTTGTTATACTTAAACCATTTGTGAACTGCGTCCTTTACGTATTTTCCGGTGTCGAATGTTTGTCCTTTTAAGGAACTTCTTCACAATGAAGTGTAGAAGTCAGATGGTGTAAAATGTAAGCTGTGGGTGGGACTTTGTGCAGTTATCATTGTGCAGTTATCATGGTGTTAAATGTAAGCTGTGGTTGGGACTTTGTGCAGTTATCATTGTGTATGAGACTGAGTTAGGAAGTAGAAGAGTCGCAGATTGAAAAAGAACCTCATAACTGAAACCTACACAGCTAATTTTTTTAATGTCTAACAAGCAATTACAAAAAAAAAATAGTCACCAAAATTATTTTTAGAGGCTATAATTAAATTATTATAATTTTAAGACACTAAGATAGTATGTGAAACACACTGTTTAATTATTTATCTGAAAGTTTATAATCAACACACAGTATACAGTGTTTACTTATTTAAATAAACAATGCTTGTACATTTTCACATATTTAAGTGTTGTAAACTTTCTTTCATAATGGACACTAGTTTCCAAAACTAATGTTTGTGTTGTACATAAATTTGTTACTTTTTATGGTGGCAAAGAAATTAATGTAAACCTCTGACTCTTAAAAAAAATCCTGTTTCTAAAGCAGTACCGGAATGGGCATGAAAGCACTTGGGGGAAACTACATACAATGCAGTCGACAAAGGTAGCGACATGTTTAAACACTGTAGTATCGTAGGGGCCGCGGTGGCTGAGCGGTTAGATTGTTCGCCTCCCACAAAGGCGAACCGGGTTCAATCCCCGGCCGTGTCACTAACGGAGGTTCGCAAAAGGGGAATCGTGCAGGACGATGCCACTGGTCAGCGGGTTTTCTCGGGGATATACCGTTCAGCCCACCCTTGCACTCCGGCGCTGCTCCATTCTCCCCTCATTTCACCCTCAACGGCTCTCAAGACCTCGTTGTTACGAACCCCCCCCAAATCTCTCAACAACAATTAACCAACAACAACCTATACTGTTTTAGACCACTTGCGAGCTCACGTGCAGAGTTTGCGGTGGTTCATGTACTCCAGTTGAACATTTTGAACATAATAGGTAACGAAGTGTTGTGGGCGCTTATTGTTGACCGATAGTTTGCCTTTTGTACTGTACAGAGGATTGCATCGATGTGTACTGCCATTAGACGATGTGTCATATGTGGGACTGTACAGTGCATAGTTTACTGCCTTCGTCACAGCATTACCGAGTAGCTGGTGCGGTCCCCCGAACACCATCTTATGCTAGATTCGTGAGTCTGCTGAGACCAAACGGTTGGCCACAATAAATAATCACCCGTATATTTTATTCTTAGTTTTCACTTCTCTTCACAACCTCGGTGCCAGAGTCAACCGTTATTTTTACTCGGTTTATACGTTTTAATTCTAATAGCTGGCATCGTTTTGGTGGCATTCTTCACGATCTGTGCCAAATACAGCGGGGCTTTGCTGACAAAATCGATATCAGCCGACAATTTATCAGCAGCTTTGGGTTCTTTTTTTTTCTTTTTTTTTTTTTCTAGTTGGGCTTTGTTGTTGTGCATCTCCATGTTTAGCCGTGGAAGGCATTTTGCCGCAGTACATCATTTCCTTTTAAGCCTTTCGTATGTCCACCAACCACGCGTAGAGAAAAACCATTCATACACTAACTACCTCCAAATCTCTACTTGGTGGCTGCATAAATGTATTGTGTGCAGTCTGGTCTCTGTGCAGTTATACTTACAGTCTACATTAACATTATGTACGCAGAAAGCATACCAATTATCGAAGCTGACCAGGCCAACTGATCAACGGGCAGGCCGATGAACCATACCGACCGGATCTGGTATCGTAGGCCCACCCGGAGATTTCTCGATATCTAAAACTAGCTACGGTTTTTCCCCAACAACCATTCTGCATTGTCTTGTGGTACACATTTCTAGGCACTACTATTTCTTCATCTGCGATGTTGAACAGCTTATAGATATACATTGGCAACTAGGGGACTCGACAGCAGTAGTATGACCCTGAAATTTATATTTACACAATATCGCGCCTATTTCTCGTCTCTGTCTAGTCCTGGGCTTTTCTATGAAAATCTCCCCAAGTTAGTGTTTAAATTTTCTCATAGGCTATTTACGGTAAAGTGGGCACTTTTTAAGGCCCTCCCAACAGGCATTAATCACTAATAAATATATTTTATTGCAGCCTCGCATTTTAACGTTTGAGAGTGATGAAATGTATACACTGTGTTTATTAGCCACATAGCAATGTTTATATAAAAATGGCAGAAACTTAGAAATTGGCTGAGAAGAAAGATTTTGCGCGGCCTTAAAATGAGCCCACTTTACCATGTACAGCCCATAGTTATAAGCATTCAGCACTTCACCATGCGACTTCGTTTGTCCCTACCGGGAAAAGAGCAAAAAAATTATCGAAAATGTGGAACTAGGTTGTGAACTGTCTGATCAGATCCAAATATGTATTATATATTTACATAGACACGTATACATACCTAGGTGTACTTCGCATAAAAACCTGAATTTAGAGGCTTCAGTTATCTTTTTGCACAAAAGTCGGAAACAAGGTGATGTTGTGCTCCTAATCATTTCAGCGAGTATTTCTCACCCGCAGTCTGTTCTGGTGGAATAACTCTCCGCATAAACGTTGTTCTTCCGAAAATATAATTTCTTGCCCTGGATAGCAGGTTCAACTAATTAAACATTTACTACACCTCACATTCGCTTTTTTTAGGTGTTCTTCTAGAAAAGAAAGGTATGAAATAATATTTACATTGCTAAAGTTGTATTTATGAGAAATTTATTTATACATACAAAATACATGTAACAACATAAACACACTTATCTCACTGCTCCAATATTTTTTTACAATGGTTGTGGAATAATTATAAGTTAAATTCACATCCCAAACATGCCATAAAATTTACAAAATGTAATTGAATTTGAAATCTGCAGTTTTTATTACTTGTAGCTGTGACTTTATTACACTTTAAAAAAAAACTGTTCAGCATATTTCACTTTGAAGATTCAGACTTCGAAAAGTTTGTTTCTGTGTTAATTCTCAAGTAAACGATGATCTCATCTCAAGTTTTTTTAATCAAAGTGTGCAAGTAATTTATCCTAAATCCAAACTATCTTCATACATTCAATATATACTGTAAAAAAAAAAACAAAATATTAATTTTCAATGTAAATCTTGAACAAGTAAAATTGTTTTAATACTACCGACAGTTCAGAATTACATACTAATTAGGCATACGAACAGCGTTATTCCCGTTGGTTTTATAAATATTTTAATACTTGGAAATATGACTAAATAATTTTTATAGAGTGATCATTAGCTGCAAAAACGCGCTAAAATAAAATAAATTATACTTTTTGACTGCCAATCACATAAAGAATATAATGATTTTGTGTTGGTATATGCTGTTTGTACAATTAAATATGAAATCTCACAGCTAAATCAAGTTGAATGGCACATTTTGAGTAATAACTGTCATTTCATAAGAAAAATCTGAAGTGAAATATTTGAATTTAAAGAGATATATTTGTACTGAATACTTGCAGAGAGGCTCAAATCACAAACTATGTGTTACTAAGGGATATAATGGAATGATAGTAGTTTCATTTATACAAACATAAGTAGTGAATTTGTAATGATCACACCCCAAACTCACCAAACACTTCAAGATGATTTCTGTAAAGTCTGAGAGTTTTAAAACATGTCACAGTTGCATCTTCTTGCACTAAAGCCACAGATATTCTACCCCACGTGGTGCAAATACTATCCCGCAAATCAAACAGAGTTTTCAGTATTTTTTCTATGATACAGTAGCCTTCTAAATTGCATTATCCGGTAGTTTCATCATTGTCAGAACAATTGAAAACTATTGAATTTTACCGATAGGAAAATGTGACGACACATTCAGTTCCGTGTAGGAGTATTTCTGTTTTTCGTATGGTAAGACTGTGGGTTAAAAAATAATAATAATTGGAAACGAAAGATAAGGCAATCTTTCGACAAATAAAGATTCTTTTTACTCTCCTGGTCTATGAAGGAGAAGCATTTAAACCATAGACGCTATTAGGAGAGGAGAATATCTATTTTCAAATTATAAAAAAAAAATTGCCACAGAGGAAGATTACATACGAGCAGGCTGAATGCCCATATGTGATGAACAATTTTGAGGAACACTTCTTCGCAGTTACAATTTGCCAAATATACAATCATCAAGTATGGAGTTTTATGGAATCATAATAGCGAAAGTAAAATGCAATCTTACACATTTTTGAGCATGCAATTTTTGAGATACAATTGAGAATTCCAAAACTTTCTACCAGATGACATCGCCGTTAGAAAAGCTAAGTAATGATGCAAACTATTTCGCAGATCAATGTTGTAGCAAACACATTAAAGCTCTTCCATAAAAAAAATATCATGCGTAAAAATTTAGGAAGGGGAAAGATACGCGAGAGCACAGAAATATTATCTGCAGGTGTAACGATCTCTCAGGCGTACTGTTTATTAATCACTTTTGATACCAATCTTTGAAGAAAAAGAATGCGCTCTCCGGAGTCTAATACATTTTAAAGTAAATAGTAAACGTCATGGCTGCAGTGAAACTGGCACCGGCACTGAGAAAGCAATTTGGTTTCTTAACTCCGTATATGAAGAGCGACGCTTAAAATGTATTTACGATAAATGAATTTATTCAGTTAAATTTCTCTTTATTATCAGCATATTAAAGTCATAATTAAAATGTTGGTTGCGTATTTACGTGCCTACAAATTTCACAGTTCACTTCATCAGTGCATGAGTTAAGTGAGACGGTCAAGGGTATTGTTAAATTTACGTGCGGCGGTGGAAGGATACATATTGAGTAGAAAAGTAGATCCTGAGGATGGATAGTTCCATGATTTGCACCAACGTGGCAGCAGAGTCGAATCCTCCATGTCGGCTGAGAAGAGGGTAAGTAAATGAGGGGGGAAACGCGAGCAAGCCTTCAGGCGTCGCTGTCATACAGTCCGTCTCACGCGCCTGTGTGGGGGCGACGGGGGCAGCACTACGCCGCCTCCTTGCTGCTGGGGGCGGCGCGACCCGCTGACGACGGGAACAGGGTGCCAGGCCTGCGCGGCAAGCCGGCGCGGCGGCGGCCAGCGAGCAGCGACGACAGTCTGCCGCCCTCTGGGGGCGACTCCGACGAGGGCGCCGCCTCCGACGCCGGCGGCGGCGCCGTCTCCTCCTTCTCTATGGACTCGCTCTCCTCTGCGAACACAAGGCAAAGGCGCGTTCAGCACCATCGAGTGGCGCTCGGCAACTGAGGTCGTGCTACAACTGACAACATAGTGGAGTGGAGAAATTCGGCAGGCTCTTTACTCCGAAGTCTTGAGAGCCGATGAAGGTGGATCAAGGTGAAGGGAAACGGAAGATCCCCGCGAAAACCCGCTAACCAGCGGCATCGTCCTCATGATTCCCACGTGCGAAAATCCGGAAGTGACCCCGCTGGGAATCGAACCCGGTTCGCCTATGTGGAGGCGAGTGGTCTGATCACTTCTTCACCGCGGTAATTTATAGGTTGCACACAGTATGAAAATACCAGCAATAAATCAAGAAAGGAAAAAAGAACGATGTAGCTAACAAAACCTCAATCTGCACATTATAGCAGCAAGCTTAACCTTGATTCCCACATTGCAAAGACTAACATAACCTCAATCCCCACACTGCAGCAGTTAACATAACCTCAATCACCACACTGTGGAAGCTAACATAACCTCAATCACTACACTGTGGTGGCTAACATAACTTCAATCCCCACACTACGTCAGCTGACGTAACCTCAACCCCACACTGTGGCAGATAACATAACCTCAATCCCCACACTGCGGCAGCTAGCGTAACCTCAATCACCGCACTATGGCATCTAACATTATCTTAATCCCCACACTGTGGCAGCTAACATAACATCAATCTCCACGCTGCGGTGGCTAACAAAGCCTCAATCCCTACACTGTGTCAGCTAACATAACCTCAATCACTACACACTGGCAGCTAAGATAACCTCAATCCTCACACTGTGGCCGCTGACATAACCCCAGCCCGCACAAGCGCGGTGGCGTACCTGCGGTCTCGCCTTGCTCCTCGTCGGCGGGCTCGGGGTCGGCGGGGGCGGCCTCAGGCTGTGGTTGCTGGGGGCGGCGACGCGGCAGCAGTGAGGACACCAGGTTGCGGCGGCCGCTGACTGGGGCGGGAGTCGACTTGGGTGCACGCTCCGTGACGCGCAGGCGCGGCCTGTTGCGCAGGCGCGTCAGTGCGTCAGGCGCCGCAGTTGACACTGCCTCCTGCAACACACGACAGTCGAACTCGTGTGCCAACTATCTAACAAAACACTTTTCAAAATATGACGTCGAAAGATTGCGACATTGCAACAACAAAAGCACAGTCTAGGTCCGTCTTACAGCACACGGATCCATAAAAACAGTCAAACAACATTAAGTGTGAAGCCGACCCTTTAGGGGAACCACTCCCGCAATTTTGAATCCTTCGTCTGTTTAGGCTGGTAATATTTGAAATAATACCCGAACGTACTTCTATACCCAAATATAACCCATTCATGGTTACTTCACACTTTATTGAAGCCCTGCTAAAATTCTACGTCTAGGATAATCCTCCGCCTCGTGCAAACTAAGCTTAACTAAGTCTATAAAATTATACCAAAGGACAACGTATCAAATCTGTGCACACTCGTAATAATATTTTGTATGAGAACTGTTTCTTACTAGGCGGTATCAAACACACATGTTTTATCATCGTTTTTATAAATATTTATTACAAATGAAATATTATAATTTATAAATAATATATAGGTTAAATTACAATTTAATGAAAAATGAGATACTTAAATGTTTAACAGTTGTATAAAACGTTTCTGAAAATTAACTTATTTTGGAAATAAAATACACGTCACACATGGGGTGATTATTCATCAAAGGTTTGATTCAAAAAGTATGAAGAAAAGGTGAATGGACTTACACCTCAATACAGACATAAAGACTCAAGTATGGACCCGTATTAAAATTACAATATAAATTTTGCCAAATTCTGGCAGAATTAAAATTGCGACTTAATTCCCTTGACTTGTCTTCACTGCAGTAAGAAATTAATAGCTATTTGTGTATAGCGGAACTTTCAAATATAATTTTTTTATGATCAACCTATAAAAACCAAGAACGCAATACTGCAGGAGAAAGTTTCCCTTAAAAGTATTTCGGATACCAAAAAATTAGTAATTTTAAATTTGTACCACACATTGCTCAACTTGTGCGCATTGTATGTGATATTTTCCTTGAATAGCAAACGTATACTTTTTTTTTATGTCATATAATATTTTTCCGTTTTTCTGCAGTCAAAATAACAAATTCTAACTTACTTGTACAAATGAAAAATGTATAAAGTAAAGTAATACCATGGCCTTCCGCATGATACATATGGTATCGCCAAATAACAAGCCATATGAATGAAAAGAATTGATAAACATGATGGAATTTTCGAATTTTTTAAAAATATTTTTAATGTATGAACTTTGATATGGTAATTACATATATGTCAAGCAATAGTCCATTGCATTGGTTTATATTGTAAATTTGTCTATTTTTACAACTTAGTATTTGTTGCAGCAAAACAGAAAAATATTTTACTTGACAGCAAATTATTAAAAAATATAAAAAAATTGACTTGTTTTTAATTTGAAGCAAACGTAATCACATGCAATGCGTACAAGTTGAAGAATTGTTACAAATATAAAGTTATTAATTTTTTTATCCAATAAGCCTACCCTTAACACTTCGTACACTATGCTCGAGTGTAGTCCGAGCAAAGCTTTCTTTAAAATTTATTTGTTATTCAGAACAAAACTTGCACGGATGTGCAGTCTTTGTTCTGCTAGTGTTTAACACTAACGATAGAATTTTTTTTGTATAGGCACTCAAAGGGACATAATCGATTGTAAATCATTTTGTACGATAGAGGACATTTGATTGGGTCAATATCAGCTCGGCTCCCTATTGGTTGATGACGGATCGATAATGAACGCTGTAAAGTACAGGGTAGTGTCCTGTGTGGTATGGACCAATAGGACGATGATGAGTTCTAACTCAGACACCAACAGAACCGGTGTTCTTGCAGTTGTGGATATAGATGATTCACTTATAATTTGTCTTAAGTGCCAGTAAATGTGTGCACACCTCAATGTGTTAAGCTGGAGAATTTATTTTAAAGGGCTGGTGTTAAATTGCTTAGGTAACAGCGAAGAAAGTGCAGTGTTTGCTGGCGGGAGATAGGGACGTACCTCGGAGGTCTCGGGGGCGGCGTCCTCGGGGGCGGCGGGTTGCTCGTCGCTGCCGCTGTCGCTCGCCTCGGGGGCGGGCGGGGGCGGCGCGGCGGTGGTGGTGGAGCTTGCCGCCCCCGGCCTCGGCCGTCCTCCGATGTTGATCCTGGGACCAGGCCGTAGTGGCCTGGCATTTCCTCCTCCCAGGCTGATCCTCGGTCGACTGCCAACATTGCAACAACACACTTCCTTACCATCTTTGGAAAATGTCACTGCCTCTGAAGGCTGTTCGCGTTGAAGTGAGCTCTTTAGAGGCCCTTGTTACTTTTATCCTTCCAGCCATTGTTTAAGCTTCAACCACCTTTTTAAAAGATCATATTGCCATACAAGTAATAATCACAGCACGCATATTCCGTCGCACTCAAAAGATAACAACTAAGATTACAATAAAATATATTTATTGCCTATGATGCCAAATGAGAGGGCTTTCGAAATTGCTCACTTTACCGTGAATAGCCTATAATTGTATTAAAAATAGTTCGTACCTGTACTTATTTTAGTGGGCACACTACCTGGCATTTGTTCAGTAAAATTACTAACAACAGAGTGAAGTAGTTCTTTGTTCTATTAAAAGTGTTACATTAGCATTTGTAAATATTTAAATTATTTATTTTGCAAACGATATGTGTTACTCTCAGTCATTCTAAAACACAGGTGATAAAAGATAAGACACCCTGTTGAAATATTTTACAGTAGCAAATATGACCTGCGGAGTAGAAGCCAAACATAATGTATTTAGAAATAACTGTTGAGATATTCGGTATCTACACTGATGGCCCAGTTTTCAAACATTGTGTCTGCAAAATAACTTATGCTGAAATACAGGCAGATTGAAGACATGAAGGGAATCATACACAACAATATACCATAGTCTCTGCATGATGATTTGACGAAATTACTTATTTGCTGTAGTCCAGCTAAATATATTTATTGGAAGCGAAATGTTGTCAAAGGGCACCATATAAGGAAGAATAATGTACTCGGCTGTAAGGCCGGGAAATGAAGTCATCTCTCGCAGTTATAATTACCATGCCAGTTAATTTTTCTTAGGTCATAAACAACTCTTCACGAAAAGTTTTTCGAAGTATAACTTGTATGCCACAACGCTACTGAATTTCGAGTTAATGGTGGATAATGTTTGGAACCCAATTACAAAGCCACCCACACACAAATATTTTAAAAATCTAACCAATCACTAATACAGAACTAAAATAAGTTTTATACTCTCAAATTAGCAATACCAAAATTAATCAATTTACGGAAACTACACCAATTGTATAAAACACAAGTGAATACAAACTACTTGCGCAAGAATGTGAACGAAAAATAGAACACTTTCTAAATTATTCTAGGTAACACGCAAGCCCTTCAGTGCAAGCCACTTGCAGACAAGTTAGCCAGTCACACGATGCGTGTTGACTTGAAGAATAAAGGTGTACATCTTCTTGTACGAGAAAGTGAATCGTGTGTAACAGGCTTTAGATACACTTGCTCCGACTGACCCCCACACAACATTCTGCTCTCGTTGAAAGTCCCTCCTGTACCTACGTCTAGTCAAGTGCGCGCAATAACACGTAATACACCGCCTAGCGCACCGCAGACTAAAGACTGTTCACGATAAACTGAGCGCTTTCGAAAGCCCTGCCGCTAAGATCTCCTTTCAAGCACATGTTTTATTGTCCCGCCGTATGTAAAATTAGCCGCGCCATGGGCCTTGTCGCTTTATTCATGCGTCGGCCAAATGAAACAGTTCAAATATGGTAAAAGGAAATATTTCACAAATTTTCTCATTTTTACACTTCTATGTAATAAAAGCGACAGAATAACGTTTGTTTTCAAACTTGCAAATGTTTACCTAACACTTTTAATGAAACGTTATGACGTGGAACTTTTTTCTCTTCATCCTTACCGAATTTACTGGGCGCATGCCTATCAGTGCGCACGTTAAAACATGTGGAGGTAGGGCAGTGAAATTTCTTAATTGTTGATTTTAAAAATTCAAATATTACCATGGACAGTCTAATGACAAACGACGGTCGCAATGCACCAATGCCATGTGTTACCGCCTCACATAGATGCTCTGTTCCAGAACACCGGTGTTTCCACTACCTTGATAATAATCATCTGTATATAAGCTGCAGTAGTTTTACCGCAGTCTGACTTTCAATACTGCTCACGTACGTACCCAGTGTTCATGTTTCGTTCTTGACCGTTTCAGACCCTACGTCCACGGTGAACGTTTTGCAAAATGAGAGTAGTTTTTGGACGGCACTATCCACAGTGCTTTCCTCTGCCTATAGTTAAACCAACAACACCAGAAAACCCGGCTGTGTTGCGTACAGTGTTGGTCAAAAATACACTAACCTCTGCAGCATGTCGCATCTTGGACGCAGGCCCTGTAAGTTTCCGTAATAAACACCACGTAACATTCAGTCCCACGCCGCTTTTTGACTGATTTTGCGATAAGACCGTGAGTCATAACTAAGACACCTGCAGATTTATCCTTATTATTTGGGGACATGTTAAACTTCAAACACGTGTACCATTGCAATTCATTTGTCATTGGAGCGTAATCTATCCTACACGTCGTGGGGTAACTCTGCGCCAATAAACGAACACGCAAGTTTATGAACCAATCGCGTGCAATTCAGTCATAAACGGCGTGTCTTCATATCTACGCGGCAGCCAATGGAGAAACGAAGCCGGCTCCAGTATGGACAGAACTGTGAAGTTTAGCCTGGTGTCAAATAATAACGCGAATAGTTACATGACTCTAGTCATAACGCAGTACAAATACCGTAAAATGTTGGTTCACAATAAAAAAACATAAAAGAAAACATTCACCTAACGGAAATCTTGGGCGAAATTGATTCATAATTGAGTACTTATGTGTGGGTTTTTAGCCAAGGAAATTATCCGATGATCATGGCTTCAGTTGATAATGTCGGAAAATCATGATTTATAATGTTTTGATCGTCTTTACACACACAAGTTGGAATTAAGTTACATAATGTGATATTGTGTTAAAAGTGGACAGCAAGAGTTGGCATTTTTGCTTTTCATTTTTAAAAACATTTGCTTTTTCAATCGTTAAGATGTGGACAACCTTTACAGAATTTCTGCTAGGACATAGTTACCTGTTCTTTCTTCTAAATTTATATTTTGAATTTTTTTTTTTTTGTTTGTGCGGCATAACTTTGTTCCTACAGTTTGAATAAATAATGTCGTCAAAAATGTTATACTCGGCTTTGATTGACTGCTACCCCATTGAACTTGCGTGATACCTTCAATGCTATGTAACCATTCATTACCTTTATGCAGTATGTCAGGATCTTTCATGCTAACAAACTGTAATGCGCAATTGTGAATTAACAGCTTCGAACACATGGCGATCAACACTTGTGCAAAAGAAATATTTTCTATGGTTACTATTGTGCTCTCGGTTGTGAATTCAGCTTAAGGCTTTCGCCAACCTTGCCCTATTTTCCATGTTTCACTCGGGAATTCTCGTCGTGTTTCGCGTACCTCTCTGATTTTATTAGTGAGCAGTCTTTAGCAAAGTTCAACGCAGATTCGTTGAGTAAATTTTTACTTAAACTTTCTGGCCCGAATATTTCGAGATACGGCACACTGAAATTGCAGTCTTTTTTAGCGATGATGGAGTGGACCTTAAGCCAGTTTCGCAATACAGCGACGCGATGCTGTGCTATACGTTGAGCATTATCCAATTCAGAGCTCAGTCGCCAACGACGAGCGAAGAGTGCGTTTGATTTGTCAGGCGTCGGATGTCGACAAAGAAGAATAAGGAAAGTTTTGTAAACAACGAAGCTTCAGTCTTCGCGGGGTAAGTTAGTGTTAAAGATAAAAGCCCCATAGATTAATTACTAGCATAAAATAAATATTAGATCGCGGTGTTTTCTTCCGTAAAAAAAAGTGAACATTTATGTTGATCCTAGTTTTCAAATCCTTTTATAGGACTTGGCATTTACATGTATGAAATAAGCAGATAGACATAACCGCTTTTATTGTATAAGTTACTTCATTATTATTTGATTAGAATTTTATGCGGGCAGTTTTATAATAGGCCTTTCTAAAAAAAATTGAGAAATGCAAACTTTATGTTTGTAGCATAACAGAACAAACTTACAATAGACAGCCGCACGGACTGCGCCAGCGATTGCCAGCGACATCATGTCGTCCAATTGTGAACAGCATCGTACCATGTCACTGTATTGTGAATCCTGCTTTAATACTGTTTCTAATATGCGCGATGTCTGCACTAAGAGAACCGCTGACAAAATATTTGTTTGTGTAGTGCCAAAAATTTATTTAGATTCACCAACAAAATAATTAGTAGAGTAAACAAACCTTGAAAAGCAACAAAATAAATTTTGTTCACCTAACAAAATACACGTTTGATTGAATTGAACAGAACGTCTGTTTTGAAACCAGGCAACAGAGCAAAGAAGGAAATATTTTTGTTTCAGTGTCTTACCCGCCGGGTGCTGGTCGGATAGTGGCCGTCGTGGAGACAGGAGAGCTTTCCGATGCTGTGGCTGGCTCGTTTGTCTCTTCGCCGTCGGATTTCGTCTCCTCGGATGTTGGAGCCGCCGTGGTGAATGATGGCCTCAATCCGGGCCTCCTCCTCGGAGTGTGCCTGGACAGTTTCATCCAACAAAATATTAACCCTTTGAGGAATACCCATACTCGTGGCTACATTTGTATGGAAATTTCTTTGCTCTTGAAGACAAGACTCACAAGTTTATATCTTTACCGTTTCTCTGAACTCTATAAAATTCTAAGCAAAATATTACAACCAGTCGACAATTCAATTACTCAAATTAACACGATGGATTGTGAAACCGGCTAACCCTGTCACGGGAATTTAATTGGTAGACAGTCAAATCACGACTTGATTGGTCAACGGCCAGCCAGTAATAATCCTTGCACAGTACGGTAGGCGTGTTCGGTGTAGCC
The DNA here is from genome assembly GCA_029891345.1 of Dryococelus australis. Lineage (NCBI taxonomy): Eukaryota > Metazoa > Arthropoda > Insecta > Phasmatodea > Phasmatidae > Dryococelus > Dryococelus australis. Next base: position 22,286,427 of record CM057000.1, read on the forward strand.
AGGACCAATAGGACGATGGCGAGTGGAAATACAGAGACCAACACAACTGATGTTGGTGTAATGGAGAACATAGGCAGCTCACTTCAACATTGTCTTCAGTGATAGTAAATGTCTACCGTCTTCAAAGGGTTAACAAATCCCGCAGCCACACGAGTGCCATAAACATGTCCCTTGTAAATTTGGTCCCGTTTGCTAACAATATAATTATTCGTGGGTTCACCTGTGTGAGTGCCAACTATATGAAATCTTAACCCCCAAAAATTTTTCCGGTTATTATTTTCAATCGCTTCCAACATAAATTAGTTTTGAGTCCTTTATACAATTAAACTAAATTTGACTGTAACAGTAAAACGGATCGCTGGTTGACATTTTTTTTTTTTTATTTATTCCAACGAATGCCGAAAACCCCGTCAATTCAAGCTACTTCATTCATATTATTTATTTATTACCTTGCAGCCAATATGATCGCAACGCAGAAGAAATGTTGTCCCCACAACCAGTTTATTTTGAACGAAACGTTATTGCGGTGGGAACAAGACCTCAAACGAGTTAAGTCGGGCGGAGTTGATACCACCGTTTAGTGAGAATGTGTGTCGTGGTAGTGTACCTACCAAGCCTTATTATGGCATTAATAATTTTCCGGAAAGGGATGTGTAAAGAGCTGTACCTTGTCCCTTGCAGAGTCAATTTATGGTCACTTCTCACTTTTATGAAGCCCTGCAAAAGTTCTACTTCCTGGTTACACATATGCCTCATGTAAATAAAGCTAGAGAGAGAGAGAGAGAGAGAGAGAGAGAGAGAGAGAGAGAGAGTCTATAGAATTACACCAAAGGGACAACGAAACAAAAACGTACGCACTCAGAGTAATTAATATTTTGCATTAGAACAACATATTACTGGGCACTACCAACACAGGTATAACCTCTCCATTTTATTCACATTAATTATAAATTAAATTTTTATATCTATCGATAAAATCTAAGATGAAGTTCAATTGTACCAAAAGTAGGGTACTTGCTCTTTTATGATAACCCACGTATAAAACGGTTCTGAATCATGATGCATATGGAAAACAAGCAAGCACTTAACGCCAGTTTTTTTTTTTTCAGTCAAAAAGTGTGTTGAGAAACCGTGAACAGAACACAGAGAAATAATTTGTTAGTACTATACGCCCTTGGGGCTTGTTGAGTGGTTAGACTGCTCGCCTTCCACCAAGTCGAACCGGTTTCAATCCCCGGCCGGGTCACTTCCGGATTTTCGGAAGTGGGGATCGGGGCGGACGATGCCGCTGGACGGCGAGTTTTCTCGGGGATCCCCGTTTCTCCCTTCCTTGCACTCCGGCGCTGCTCCATTATTACTTAGTGCTGTATTTTTTATAAATAGTTTCATCTTTCTATATACAATAATAAAGTGAAGATGATATTTTAAATGCAACCTTAGTACCCATCGTATTATGTTTTTTTATTATTACTTACATTGGAATTTATTTGAAAAGAAACTTTTTAGGGTTTTCTTATCCGTATGTGCTCGTTTCGTTGACATATGGAAAACGTACCACTGTGAATAATGAGTATCATAATACACACTAGGGCTCATTACAAATTGAAGTATTTTTTGCATACTATAATAAACGTGATATAGTTGAGAAATTCGCGGATTCATTTTGGGACAAGCTATAATTCAAAACACGTGCATGTACACAACTTTAGCCATTGGTTCACACGGTGTTTGACACCACCTGGAGAACAGTGTCCAATTGTCGCCTTCCTCTGTGACAGCAGACAACCAATGTGCAGTTGATATCGGCATATGTGTACATAATACTGTAGAGTCTAGGCTGCAAGTCATTGAACTCGCGAATTTTTCAGGTCTCTGGCTACAGTACATCGTACGAAGCTATAAATTATAGCGTAAATACTACATCTACAGTACAGAGTGGTCCAAATGTCTTGTCATCCTCTCAAATTCTGCATGTCTCAATGTCATTGCTGATTTTCTTGTTTGGAAAATTCTTTGTTAAATGTAATTACCTTAAGTTAGTGATATCAAATTTTATATAATAATATGTATTTTTATACTGATATCATTAATCATTGCTATTTGTAATAATACAATAAATTCATATTATATTTCAACTATTAATACATAATTATTGATTTATTATAATATTATAAAATATATATAATCTTACTAGCTTTTACCCGCTCCTTCGCGCGCGGTCCCACTGGGCTATTGCGGCCACACTACAGGGTTCTCTTCCCACTGAGCTACTGCGACCCCACTATCGGCTTCTTAAGTCACTGGGCTACTGTGGCCCCACTATCCGGTGCTCTACCCACTGCGCTACTGCGGCCCCCCTATCAGGTTATCTAGCCACTGAGCTACTGTGGCCCCTCTATAGGGTTCTATACCCACTGAGCTACTGAGGCCCCACTATTGGGTTCTCTACCCACTGAGCTACTGCGACCCCACTATAGGGTTCTCTACCCACTGAGATATTGCGGCCCCACTATCGTGTTCTCTACCCACTGAGCTACTGAGGCCCCACTATTGGGTTCTCTACCACTGAGCTACTGCGGCTTTTGGGAAGGAATGTAAGATTGCCCAGAGACAAAAAGAAAGGAGAAGTTTTAAAAAAATGCTTTTTTATGCAGCAATCCTAAGAAAATTTAATCCAGTACCTATGTACATCCCTAATCATCATTTTTTGGAACCGTTTGAGATATTTTCCTGGGATATAAAGTAGCCTATGTCACTCTGTGGACCTCCAAATATATCTTTACAAGAAATCACATCGATCCGTTGCTCCATTTTGTCGTGAAAGAAGGTCAATCAAACAAACAAATATACACACTTTCGCATTTATATAGTAGTAAGGAAGTAAGAATTTTTATTAAAATCTTATTAAATTCTTAATATTACTTGTAATAGATGTTATTATATTTAGTTGAAGTAGAAATCTAATAACAAGAATTTATTATACCTAAAACCTCAGTTTGTAAGAACAATCCAGAAAATAAAGGTGTTTCTCTTTACTAATCAAATTTGGGGTGAGAAGACATGTGGACCACCCTGCCACACATGGAGTTGGCGGGTTGTCTGGCGAGGTACCGACCTCTCCGGGAAGACGGGCTTGGTGGAGGCGGGGCTGGAGGCGGAGGACGAGGCGTCGCTGGTCGAGTGCTCGGTGGTGGAGGCGGGGCTGACGCCGCCGCGGGACGGCCTGCTGCCGAATCGACTGCGGCTGAAGCCGGGCTTGGCCGTCGACGGCGACGTCTCCTGGCGACCCTCCGCGGACTCCGCCTCGCGCAACTCGTCCTGCGGCTGTTGCTGCTGAGGCTTGGTCGGCTTGCGTCTGCCGCCGAAACCGCCGTTGCCCGCCCTGTAACGACACACGGCCACTGCCCGTCAGCGACATCACGTAGCACAGCCTCGAGCTCGCGTCCGTCCGTCGTCCGTCCGTCCGTCAATCCGCTCTAGCACCCTAGCGTAGTAACAACAATTTAATTTCACTACACGACCACACGATGAAACATACACCGTGGAATGCCCCGGGAAACTACTCGCCCACACATTACACAGGTAATTCCTATAGGCTGTTCACGTTAAAATGAGCACTTTTGAAAGCCCTGATTAAAATATTTTTGTATTCATAATGTGTATTCTTCCGCCTTATGTAAAATTAACATTGCAGTGGGCGTCGTCGCTTTATTCATGCGTCAGCTAAGAGCAACAGTGGAATTATTACAAAAGAAAACGTTTTGCAAATCTGCCCATTTTTACTCTTCGATGTATTTTTAAAAAAACTTAAAGTCAAAGAAATAATTTAAGTCGTCTTAAATGGTTACCTGACGCTTTTTATTTGGCGTTAAGATATGGAACTACTTTCCATTCATCGTTACTACCTACTTTACCGGGAGTATGTCACTCAGTGTTTGCAGGCGTGGGCGCTGACTTTTTTCTAAGGTTGGTTTCAAAAGTGCTCACTTTATCGTGAACAGCCTTCAGCTGCCCGTTCAAGGTCAAGAATCGGTGGGAGCGATACAGGCGGCACTAACACGAACTCCTTGTGCCTCATCGCCCCTATGCGCAAAGCAAGCCTGCAGTGTTTCCGCCGTGACGCTGCACTGTGCTAATTAGATACGTAACAGTGGGACTTTATTACACGCGATGGAAGCCCAAAGATTAAATTACGTTCGTAGAGCGTACTTTTCTCTTACCGGTTCACGAAACTGCATAGTCAAGCTTTAAAAGTGCGATATTTGACCATTTTCACGATTTTTTTTTCTCCGTGAATACACTTACTATGATATCAGTAAAAGACAGGGAAATAGATAATTGTATTTTTTTTACCTTTGCTGGCAAAATGTCGTATTTGCAGGACATTTGTTCACCGAGATATGCATATCCGCGTCAACAACGACTTCACCGAAAATGTTTCCGTACATAGTAATCTTAAAGGCACTGCATACCAGCTGGCAGTTGCGAAATTCAAATAAGAAATTTCAATTTAATGATATTTCACCTTGGTGCGTCTATTTAAAGAAAGGCTTTTCAAACAAAATGCATTTTTCACGAATTTTTTAGACGATGATCCCTATGAGAGTATATTTTCAATATAGGCAGGCAGTAAGTACTTTTTGGTAAAACATAAATTTCAAACATTCGTTTGCAAGCAGGCTTTACGTATTATGGAAACCTCTCCGATGTAGGGATATTCTCCTAAAAAAATTCGTATAGAATAAATTTTGTTTGAAACGCCTATTTTTTTTTAATTAACGCACCAATGCTAAATTTCCTTAACATGGGATTTCCTGTTTAAATTTCGCAACTGCCAGCCTGTAGGCAGTTCCCTTAAAGTTCTTGCCACACCGTCATTTTTTCCTTCAAACTACTTCCAATAAGTTTAGTCGAATGAAGTTGGACAGTTATGACGTCATTGAAAAGTCATAAACGCTGCCATATTTTCCGGACAAAGTTGGATGGCCTCAGTTTCCAACAAACATTTCAATATTGGACGGGTTCTAATATTTCTTTGATGTTTGACTGTCTCAGCCAATCAGAATCGTGTGCGACATAAATGAACGTCACAGAACTTTAAAATACGAACAACAGCTGGAAACGAAGTAGGTTATGAAGATAATTAATTTATGAGGAAGCTGTGTGGGAATGAATGCTATTATAAGTGAATATCGTATATAATATTAATTACTTGGAGGCATAAATTTAATTGAGCAGGAAATATCTCTGATAAATAAAATTTGAATTTGGTAAAGAGGCGAAAACATATTGCAGCATTCCTTACATTTTTCTCCTGTAATGGACAGCATTGGAAAACAAAAGCAATATTTCAATAAGAAAATAATTTTTAAATAATAATTCAAATTAGTTTCTCCGAGTAAAAAAAAAATATAAATTGTGACATTATCAAACTCTTTAAACAATATTTAATCAAATTTGTTGGAAGGAAAAATTTTACTGCCGTATTGTGTTCAAATATTTATTTATTGTCAAAAATAGTCGCAGGAGAAAATTTGACGCTGCGAAAAGGGCTTAAGAGCCGGCCAAATCTCCCTACTCCACTGCATTTATATTAGTCCTAACTCTCATACGCCACCGGAATTGCTTATGTCGTGAGGCCGGGAGCCTAGACTCCCATAACTCACAGGATGTTTGTAAAATCTAATGCCACCCTAAACTTATCCTAACCATAGGGTTAGGCGGCGGGGCGCAGTGTAGCTGTATTTTGTCGGGCACCGGACCCGTATTCAGGCTGATTTGGTGTTGCCTATTTTAAAGGAAAAATTACGTTTTTGTGAGTTCAGCGGCGGACTGTGGATCCTCTCCAGCCTCCCGGCTGTAGTGAATGTCGGTGTCGTGATGTCTGTCTAACGCGTTGTCCTGTTGTGTGCAGGTGTGAAACTTAATCTCGTGTGTAATGTGTGGGCGAGTAGTTTCCCGGGGCATTCCATGGTGTACGTTTCATCGTATGGTCGTGTAGAGAAAATAAATTGTTGTTACTACGCTAGGGTGCTAGAGCGGACCTCGGGACCATAATCCATTCTTAGGAGAGGGAAAGGGGGAAGAGTGAGTGAAGAAATTTGGATGGCTCTTAACATCGAGGTCTTGAGAGCCGATGAGGGTGAGTGTGGTGAGAATGAAGCAGCACCGGAACGAAAGGGCGGGGAGAACGGGAGATCCCCGATAAAACCCACTGACCAACGGCATCGTCCGGCACGATTCCCACATTTGAAAATCCAGAGTGACCCGGCCGGGGATTTAACCCGGCTCGCCTTGGTGGGAGGCGAGCAGGCTAACCGCTCAGCCACCTAGGCCCTAAACCCCAATAGCATAATCGGCCTGAACCAGGTTGGAATCAAGCTTGCCATGACAAGTCTGTAAGCTTGAATCAAGCTTGATTCAAGCTAACTAGTCTCCACAGGTCAGGATTGTAGTAAGCTTGATTGGTAAAACTTGCCGTAAGCTTGACTTCTGAACCTACAAACTTGATTCAAGCCATCTACAAGCTCGCCATTAGCAAGTCTGCGCCAGTCATTAGAAAATTGCTCGAATGATGCTTGAATCACGCATGATACAAGCTTACTCAGCAAGGCAACTTCAAGTAATATGGCAAGCTTGCCGCAAGTTCACCTGCTATCTGGGAAGGTGGTGGTGGTGGTGGTGGGAGAGAGAGAGAGAGAGAGAGAGAGAGAGACGCACCTGTGGGATCCGAACCTGCTGCGGGCCCTGGTGCTGCTCTCTGCCGGTGAGGCCTCAGTCGTCGCGCTGCTGGTGGCCGTGGAGGAACTGCGGAACCTGTTCCTCGAGCCACCCCCGGCGCCGTTGGACGAACCTCCGCTGCCGCCCCTCTGCCTGTAGCGACCCTGCCCGTCGTCGGCGCCTCTGTCGTCGTGGTCGTCGTCGTAGTCGGCGCCGGCGTCGTCGTGGTCGTCGTGGTCGTCGTGGTCATCACGGTCGTCGTGGTCGTCGGAGGCGCCGTAGTCGTCGTCGTCGCCAAGACCTGCGGGCATCAACGTGGACACACCCGTCACCACACGACACACGACAAGACAATAGGTCAACAGTCCCCGGCTGAAGGCCATTACTAGCGAACCGGAAATTACACGGTTTGGTTTGACGACAAGCCAAACTTCGACTACATGTACGTTTGTACTTGTGCTTCTGTTGGACTATAGTTTGCTAGACACGCCCCGTACGACTTCCAACCAATAACGAACCTGCTAGGAAAACAAGAACCAAATCCCGTTCCCCCTGGTCTGGAGATAAACTGGAGCAACAGCCAATGAACAACTAAGTTAGTCTGGAGTACACAAGTGCTTGTGCAGTCTATCTTGATACCGAAATAATGAGCGAAATTTCCGGCTCTCTAGCCATTACTGGTCGCTGTTTAAAAGGAGAATTGGTCGCATTGTAAAATTAGTCGAGACATAAGATTTTGATGGAATGATATTTAAAATTTTATAAAGAAAGCTAAATTAAAATTTTTGTTACGTTAAAAAAATTAATTATATTAATTTTAAAAGTTGTCAATTAAAAAAAAACTGCATCTGTCTTCTTCCCTTGGACACTTCGTTCGTACGCGAATGTCTTCCCTGATCGGAGACAAAGAGCTGGAGTGTGTTGTGTACTCATCGCCACAGACCCGGAAATTTCGCGGATTCATCGGGCGACAAGCTAGACTCCACAATCCTTTTGTGTATCCCGTCATCAGTTAGCAGTTCATTAGCTGTTGCTCCAGTTTAAGGCCAGACCAGATAGCACTGGATTCGGTTTTTGCTTTCTTTGCAAGCCCGTTACTGGCGTGTGTTTAACAGGAAAATAGAAAACTATAACAGCTCCGAAATAACTATCCTAAATTAAGATATATTTTAGTAATAAAAACTGAAAAGAATAAGAGTTATTATAAATACTTTCATACAAGAAAAGAAAATTTGGTAGATCAAAGTCAGCAGTAGTCACTTTTAACCTGTCACGAATGCCACTAAATGATTGCAGGCTTCAGAGAGTTGAACACAAAGGTATCAATTGACAGTTATTCCACATCAATACAAAAGAAAATAGCTACATACTATGTGCTCGATAGTGTAAGTGTAACATAAATTATATTTTATAATTAATCGATTTTAACTAATGGCTTTAAGAGTACATGTAGTATAAAATACAACATATAATCAAATTAAATACCAGATAAAGATAGAAATGAACCTTACAAAAAAAGTCACTGCCCCTGCATGCATGAATTTTAATGGGCGCACTGTGTGACATTCGCCCAGTAAAGTTGGTAACGATGGGTGGATAGTAGTTCTATATCTTAACTTTGAATAAAAAGTGTTAGGTAACCATTCGTGATAATTTAAAGATATTTCGTTTGCTTTCTGTTTTTTTTTTTATGTACAGAAGTGTAAAAATGAACAGATTTGAAAAGTATTTCCTTTTCTAATAATTTTACAGTTTCACTTGACCGATTCACGAATAATGTGATGAGGCCCACTACAATGTTAATTTTAAATAAGGCTAAGGAATACACAACGTGCATACAATTAGGTCTTAAGGGCTTTCAAAGTGCTCATTTTACCGTGAACAGTTTATAATATAAAGTTCACCCATCCCTTGTCGGGATGGGTGAATGAGTGAGTGAAGAGATTTGGGCGGCTCAGAACATCGAATTCTTGAGAGCCGATGAGGCTGAAGCGAGATGAGTGTGTAGCAGAGCCGAAATAAAAATGGCGGGGTAAACGGGAGATCCCCGAGAAGACCCGCGACCAGTAACATCGTCCGGCAAGATTCCCACGGGCGAAAATCTGAGAGCGACCCCGCCAGGAATCGAGACCTGTTCGCCTAGGTGGGAGTCTAACCACTGTTTGGGGATGAAATGGTGTCGTACAGGCTGGGATAGACTGTTCACAATAAAGTGGGCACTTTTTAGGTCCCTCCAAAGAGGCATTAACTGGTAATAAATATATCTTATTGACGCATCCGGCGTTAAATTTTTTTGGTGGTAACATTACAATGTTTATAACAAAAATCAGCAGGAAGATGAAAATTGGATGAAAAGAAAAATTTATAAGGGCCTTAAGAAAGGCTGGCTTTATTGTGAATAGCCGAGAACAAGACTAACCTCCTCGGTGACGGCCTCATCGTGCTCCGTGCCCGCATCGACGGCGTCCTCGTCCACCAGGTTACTGTTGTTCTCTGCCTGCGCTTGCTGCAGCACGGCGTACAGTTCAAGGGCGGCCTTGTCCATCATGGCGGCTGTGAGGGCCGTGTCCTCGGTCGTGCTGACCACGGCTCCCGTCTCCGCGTCCTCCTCAGGCGTCGCGACGGCCGCTGTGGCCGTCACCTGGGGCGTCCTCGTCGTCTGCATGTCCAGCACCACCTCTTCCTCGACGTCGAGCAGCGGCGCCTCAGGGGTCGTCGTGGAAGTCGGCCGGCGGATGTGCGGGCCTCGCGACCTCACCGGCGCCTCCGTCTCCGCGAAGCTCGCTTCGTAGTCCTCCTCGGCCAGGACGCTGGGGGGGAGCGTGGGCTGCCCGCGTGTCCTACCGGGCCTCGTCAACCTTGTCTCCTCCTCCACGCTCGGCGTGTATGTCCTCGAGTATCCTGCGCAATTATGGTTATTAGGTTCAACGCCTCGTCGACAGCGAGGGGGGTCATTAGAGACGGAGCAAGTTGCACAGGGAAGAGGAAATGGAGAAGGAATGGTAGGAAATCGGCCATCGCCTGGAGAGATTTCGGGAAACATTGAAAACAGAATGGCTGAAACGGGAATCGAACTCGTTTGTGTGAGCTACCATTGCACCGCTCCGCTAGGTAGAGAGTTATGTCACAAATACATGAACTTGAGTAATCTGCAGAAGAAGGAGCAGTTGAGATTAGCCTTAAACACATGACACTGAGTAACCTGTGGAAGAGGAGACTGTTGAGAGTTGTCTTAAACGTATGACATTGAATAACCTATGAACTAGGAAATTACTAGTAACTATTGAAATTCATTGTCATTATCATAGAACCAAATTCGGCCACCAAATGAATTGCATAAGAATTATCTTTTATATATATACAACAATAAAATTTTAAGAGTAAACACTGTCATCAAGTTTTCCCATCGAACAAATTTGGTCAAATACAGTAATCATGAACATGTCTGAAAATGTATCACACTGCTATATGTTTTTATTTCCAGGATTTAGTCTCAATTTCATTTTAATACAGTTTTTTTTTTTTAAATTGCGATTACACTGCTGTGTTTACATGCAGTTCAATACAAGAACGGGTATTAAGAACTTTGCCATATGTTTACTTCTAAATTAAATTTTTAATGATTGTGTATACATAATGCGTATTTCCTGCGTGATGAAAATAGTGACATTGAGATATTTCACTATTTTTATTCAATGCCCACTTTCAACAGCATTCGTATCGTAACAGAGCTTATGTAAATTAACTATCTGCATACCTTTATTTTGTTTTTAGTTGCCGCTCGACGTTTTCAAAATTGTTTGACTTGAAAATAACAGATTTTTATGTGCGCTATTCTAAGTGGCTAAAGTTAAACGTTAAAAAAAAATTGCACAACACATCTTTTATATTAAATATAAAATGGAAACTGGAGTTATCATACTTTTTGAGACGTATCGTAACGTATTTCAACTATATTTGCCCATACTTATTGAAAGCAGTTTGGCGGAAATATTTGACAATGTGACAGAAGCTTTGCAGCTCTTCCCTTGTCCGCTGACTGGAGTGTAAGGAGTGCAAGAGGCGCACCTGTCTGGGAGGTGATGTCCTGGTCGGGCGAAGCGCCGCTGGAGTGTGTGCGGAAGGAGCTGCTGTCGACTAGCTCGAGGCTGGGGCGACGCACGCTGCTGGTGGCGGAGCGGCCTCGCTCTTGAGTCGCTGGGGGCGGCGTCGTGCTGCCCCCGGAGGCGGAGCGCTGGCGTGGCGGGAAGCGCGTGTTGGCAGGCAATCGCTCCTCTACCACCGGCTCCACCTCCTCCGGCTGAGGGCTCAGCTGCCTGTTGCGGAACCTGCCGGCAACACGAAATACTTCGTTAGGTCGGTACGCCAGTAGGCAGATAGGTACATCTTTAGGTTACTAGGTTGATCGGTAGGTAAGTCGGTAGGTCGGTAGGTAGGTCGGTAGGTCATTACGTAGGTCGGTCGGTAAGTCGGTAGGTAGATAGGTCGATAGTATGTGGGTAGATTGATAGGTAGATAGGTAGTCGGTAGGTAGGTCGGTAGGTAGGTAAGTAGGTTGGTAGGTAGATAGATTGATAGTAGGCGGGTAAGGTTGATAGGTAGATAAATAGGTCGGTAGGTAGGCCAGAAGGTAGGTAGGTAGGTCGTTAGGTAGGTCGGTCGGTAAGTCGGTAGGTAGATTTGTCGATAGTAAGTGGGTAGATTGATAGGTAGATCGGTAGGTCGGTAGGTACATCGTTAGGTAGGTAGGTTGTTAAGTAGATATGTCATTATGTAGGTCAGTATTTATGTTGGTAGATAGGTAGGTGGGTAAGTAGGTCTGTTATCAGTCATGACATGTAGTTACGAACCATCCCAGCATTCACCTGGCCATCCAGATGGTCGGAACGGGAATAGAACCCACGTCCTCTCGAGTGCGCATCCGAAATTTTACCACTGTGCCACCTCGATCGGTACCGAAAACGCGACACTTCCTACACCATACCCCCTTCTCGCGTGGCCTTTTAGTGTGACTGTACGGACAGAGAATACACTTCAGCCCCCGAAAGTGGCCCCGCCATTTGATAAACACTCAATAAACACTCTTTTTTTCCTGTGTATTTTATGTGAAACGTTTAATTTGTACGACACTGACTTAAAGGGCAAATTGGCCTCACCATTTGGAAGTATAGACAGGAAAAGTGCCTGCTTGATAGAAGTACGTGAATTTTTGAGGCCTCAATTGGCAACAGTTTAGACTTATACACTTGTAGTCCTTTAGGTACCCGGGTCACAAAATCATATAACCATTTTGTATAATCTCTCTGCACCAATTATAAATGTTACTATAGAATGTTTGAGTTTTGGAGTCCAACCTGCCATGGAAAGATTGACAAAATCCGTGTACTTCTACTTATAGATTGTGACCCTGCGTGATAAAATAAAATAGTTAATGCAGAGTCAAAAAAACAGCAAAAAATTCCCCCGGTTGTCTTGCGTTCCCAGAAAGCAGATTCTCAGACGTAAGTGCCCAGATACTTCGTACATTTTCCAGATATCGAGCAGGCTCAAACGTGTGCATGAAGTTTGGCCACATTTTCTTCACATGCCAGGAGTTATAGTTGCGAAGAATGGAATCGTATATTTGACATTTTTTTATAGTTTGCAATTAATCTCAGTTAAGAGTTAAGATATATTTACATGATGCAGTCGTGCTATTACGAAAATAAACGCATTACATTTTCCTCTACTCCCTGTTTCATACTTTATTACCACATTTCTCCGTAACTCGAAATTCGTGCATGCTGGAGCCGCTACATTCATGTCAGGATTCTAGATTCGGATGTCAAAATGTAACTGTAGAATGAAAAGTTTTGCAAATTCGCTGCCGTGGAGACAATTAAGCCCGTCATTAAAACTTATACGATTCCAGATAATTGTATCATTATAGCAATATATTTATTACAAGTTTAGTAATTATTTTAAAATTGTAATTTTTATAGAATCATAGCGAACAGAGAAAAATACGTCAAAAAACTATATCCATCCCCTAGAGTGAATACAAAACTTATCTTCCTATAGTCAAATTATGTCACCGGGTTCCGGAAATGTAACGTGGATAGAAGTAGCTCCATCTTGCAGCTATTCCGAATTATAGAGAACCGCACAATAGTATATGAAGCAGCCATTACAGGGAAGTGTTACTTGTTCATATCCACCATTTTGACGTGTATTTTAAATACATACTGCGCTCTAAATTTGAAACAGTGAAAACTTAGTGACTGATAATTAGCGCCAGTTAACTAATATATATAATGGATTAATTTCCCACTGAATGTCGAGAATTACATTGCCCTAAGTCACTTGCTCCCAGTTCATTTGCTTGATGCACCAGTCGGCAGAAGCTTATCAAGTGACTTTAAGTGAATGTTGTTTCACTGATTTATATGACTGATTCATGCCTAGAGCGCTTATAAGGGGAAGGACTATACTAATAACGAGCAGAAGTAGAAGCGAGAGTGATACCTGGAGCCAACACGCGCGGGGATAACTTCGTTGACGGCCTCAGGAATGATGGTGGTAGTGGCCTCTCCGCGGTGTCTCTCGATGGTAGTGTATCGTCCTCTGCCCTTGCTGCTGGCTGCTGGTTCGTCGCCGTGGGTGGCGTCCGCCGCAGAGTTCTTGTTCCTTCCTCGTCCTCTCACCTTCTCCGTGGACACGTGCTCCTCTTGGGACTCGGCATCCTTCCGAACCAGGTTGCCGGTCGGCAGGTAACGCTTGTTGGTCGCCGGCTTCTCCGTGGTGGTGGTGGTCGTGGTGGTGGTGGTCGTGGTGGTGGAGGTGGTCGTCGTGGTGGGGGCAGCTTTGGGGATCGTGTTGGACCGGTCCTCCGCCGAGCCTTCAAGGTTCTCGAACGACCCGCTCAGCGTGTCGTTGTCGCCGTCGTCGTAGTAATAAACATACTCGTATTCGTAGTCCTCCCCGTTGGGACCTTTCTTCACCACGATCCTCGACTGCGTGTTGGCGGAGGAGCCGGCCGGGACCAGAAGCTTGTCGTCGAAGGGAGAGTCCACGAAGTCCAGGGACTTGCCGACCACGTACTCTTTCGTGTTCGTCTTGATGCCGTTGACCGGGATCACGTCGAAGTTCGGGGTGTCTTTGGGACTCGCGCTGGTCAGAGGAAGGTAAGTTGAAGTTGTCGTCACTTCCAGCTTCGCAGGTGAAGCAGTGCTGGAGAACAGATGGAAACTGATGTCAAGTTTTCAGGCGCATTCAAAATGTCCTCTCTTGTAAAGTGAAAGAGATTTACACATCTTACAACACCTAACCACCAAAGAAAATCTTACATTATCTTACAAAACACAATAATAAACCTACATTATACTTACTCTTTCAGTTATACTTCAAATGAAAAAGGATTTACTGTCTTATATGAAATTTGAAATATATATGTACAACATTTTATATTGAAAATAACTATTATGTCTGAACAATACTAAATTTCACTTCAATAATTTTAATTTCTTAATGTGATAAATTGCTATCTGTTTTGGGTTAAAGTGTTTCGATTGCGGTTATATGTGTTCGGAGAGTGTATATATACATATTTTCTAGTATCTATCGTTATAAAAATGAAAATAATTTATTTTTATTTATACATTTTTCTAAGCTATAGTTATAGGTCTTTATCCCTTTAGTTACAGAGAAAATATAACCAGTGAACAAAAACCTGGGTGATAGAGAATGAATTTATAACAATTTTAGGCTGATTACGGTAAACTGAGCACTTCTAAAGTCGTATTTAAGTTCTAGTTGATTGCACATTGTGTATTCTTATGCCATATTTAAAATTAACGTTGTGATGTGCCTGATTTGAAACTATGAAATTATTACGAAATTACTGAATATTTTACAAAGTTGTCCACTCTTTCGCGTGTACGCATTTATAAAAATCAGACAGCAAAATAAATGATTTCAGTATGAACTAATGTTTTACCTGACACTTTGAATTCAATGTTAAGACATGTTAAGATAGTCAGTGTGCCCATTTAAATGAATGCAATTTAGGTCAGCGGCATTTTTCGATGTTACATAATTCTAAAGTGCTGACTTAACCGCGAACAGCCTATACATGTTGACAAACGTGACATCGCACATATTTTGGGCGCTACCTCGTGATGACTGTTTCCTGCTTCATCACAGGTACGGCGATGTCGCCGTTCTTCATCTCGAAGTGGGGCTTTGTGACGCCGACCTGGGCGACGGGTTTTATCTCGACGCTGCTCAGTAGCTCCTCATGGTCCTCCTTGGCCAGATCCTTCAGCAGGACCGTCTCGATCTTGTCCGAGCCCGCCAGCTTCTTGAGGATCGCCTTCTTCTCGTCCGCTCCCTCGGCCATCGCCTCGAGGAACCCGGTGTCCCCGCGTGGCTCCACGTTGACCTCCGGCACTCCCTGGGTCGCCCCGGCCACCTTCCTCGGCCTGCTCGTCACCACGGAAAACTCCGTCCTGATACCTCCTCCTTCTTCTCCGTCTGAAGGACGTGCCGCGGGCTCGGCGAGTCCTCCTTGCTGGACCATGCTCGGCGACTCTGCGAACTCCTCGTCGGCGGAGCGCTTCGAGAAGTCCTCGTGCACGGGGATCCTGTGAGCCGTCTCGAAGTCCATCGTCTCGAACTTCTTGTCAAGGAGGGCCTTGCGCAGGGGGATCTTGTGCGACGTCGAGAATTCGTCCACTAAAAAAAAAAAAAAAAAAATTGTTATTAATTATGGAAGAATGGTTTTGGTTATAGGGGCAACTGTTTTTAACGAAACGATAATGGGATAAGTTGTGTTACAAAACACTCTAGTTCAGACCCACTTTGGTGATTGGATCATTTTAATTGTTACGTGTCTTCTCTTTCCGCCCGCGAATCACGGACGGTCAGTATTGGAGAAACTTAATTTTGATTTGCACACTCTTGTGACAAACTCTCGTCGTACAAAGAAGAGCGACCAATAGCAAAACAAAGACAGCAAATATGCACATAGGATGTAAAAGTCTAGTCTCCGCGTAAATATTTCCGCGTAAAACAGGTGTCCTTCAGAATTGGTATGGTCTTTATTGAATTTATGATATTTTTTACAAAGACGATAGATATATCAGGAAAGATGTAATGAAATGATATGAACATTTTTCAGTTGAAGAGGAAGTAAGTTACTATAGAAGACATAATAGAACATACTCTGATATAGCTCAGAGGAAAGAGTTAACATTTAATGGTGATAGGGGCCACGGTGGGTGAGGGGTTAACCTGCTGGCGTCCCACCAAGGCGAACAGGGTTCAATGCTCGGCCGAGCCACTCGTGGATTTTCGGATGTTGGAATCGTGCCAGAGGATGCCACTGGTACCCGAGTTTTTCTCGGGGATCTCCTGTTCCCCCCGCCATTTTATTCCGGCGCTGCTCCACACACACCTCGCTTCACCCTCATCGGCTCTCAAGACCTCGGTGTTATAAGTCGCACTAACCTTTCACTCACTACCTCCCCAATAGGGAGAATCTGCATTATATTCCAATACATTGAGTGAGTTAATAAATTTGGGCGGATCTTAACAGCGAGGTCTTGAGAGCCGATGAGGGTGATCGAGGGGAGTATGGAGCAGTACCCGAATGAAGGTTTCGGAGAAATGGGAGGTCTCCGAGAAAACTCGCCGACCAGCAGCATCGTCCGGTTTTCAATATAGAATATATATGTATATATATATATAGAGAGTGAAATGTTTTTGTACGTTTTAGGAACATTCCATTCGATACTAGTCACCAAAAAAAAAAACTTTAACACAAGTAAATTTTTGTATTTTGAAATTTAACCCTTAAGAGCGTCAAAAGTTTAAAAATGTATTTTCGGTGAACACTTTACCATCGTTAATATCAATCCTTCAAATGCTACCTACAATAACGCCTAGAAATTAATTTCAAAATTTAAATTTAATTTCGCTCTTTAGAGGGAGAAAGGGAGTCGAATGTGCGTTCGAGCACTTTTCAATAGCTCAGTAATCCGATAAGATATAATTATGTCCTTTGCTTTAAAAGTATGGCTATGAAAATACCCAAAAATTAATTTCATGATTTTCTTAAACTCCCCTCCTTAAGAAGGTGAAAATGGTTCGAATACGTTTTAGATTATTTATTACCTATATTGCATCGTTTCTATTCCTTCTGTCAGCGAAATAAATTACCTGCTTTCCACCATCTTGCTCCATTCAACGATCAGCCGGAGCCTACCACAGACGTCATGATTGTTCGACCATTTATGAACTCTCATTGCTGTGATACCCGGTTCTATCACAAACCTTGGCGAGCGGAATTTTTCTGCCAGGAGCTATCATGCAGGAAGTAATTCCAACACTGTGTTTTTTGTTGAAGTTTCCTCGGGGTGATCCCATTTCCTCATTCGCATTCATTCCGCAGCTCCTCTACTGTTGCACCGCCCTTGCACCCGATCCTCTGGCTGGGTAGGGATGGCAGAAATGTCACTCGAGTAGGGACCATTCGGCACCATCTTCTTTTCACCATTGGTAACCCTGTCTGTATGCGGAAACTCCATATGTATTTAAATTTGCGAGTTGCTATTGTTGCAGCATTATTCACCTACACGATAGTTTCTGTAATACTGTTGCTAGCGAAATTAAATTCCAAATAGGCTATGCTGCGTCTCGAGATCTTAAATCGTAAACCTCATCCCAGCAGCCAACAGTATAAGGGTTAAAGTAGTTACCTGTCCTCCTGTATCATGACCTCTTTTTCACTTACAGCAGTTGTACTCTATTTAAATGTTGTGGCGTTGAACTTTTTAAATTACGTAGCATTTCATATAATAGGTGAAATTTAATAAGCTGAAAATTAAGGGGAGAAAATATGCTAACCTCGCCTATTAAATAAGATTTTCGAGATTGGCAATCATTCTAAAAATTTTCGCTGATATGATTTCATAGTAGCGATATTCTGTACGCTGCCTTCACGCATGTAATGGAAAATAAATACAAACATAACCTACATATATATATATAATGTGATTTTACACTTCATCATTTTTTTCAATAAAAAAGTTGCAATTTAAAGTCCTACACAAGTGTAAATATTAAATTTAATGATTATAAAATTTAATTTACTACATGTTAAGTGCTGTTAAAACATATATTTATAATTATGAACGTATTAAAAACATTAGGTGTAGCTCATAAACGTGGCTAAGTAATGGATATTCAGAAATCAAATAAATTGTCTCAGAAAAAGTATACGTATTACTTGATAATTCTATATAATACCAGAGAAAAGTGTTTATTATTGTTTCTAAGTTCTCACATTACTGCTTGTTCACAATTCAAAATATTTTTTGGGTTGTAATATTTGATGATTCGATGTTTACTTCATTTTTACAAATAATTATTCAAAAATAATTCAAAATTTTTTCATGTAAATATGTGCTGTTCAGTTATTGAAAGCTAAGTTTATTTTTAGAAACACAGGTGTAGAAATTTAATGTACATGCAGCGAATAATTTTCAAGTACTTTCAAAATTTTGCAAACAGATTTCTTTCTACTTTATATATAAATCTGAGTTTTCATACCAGTGACAAATCCCACGAGTGCAGTTACATATATCTTGTTGTTGTTGTTGTTTGTGTACCCTTCTGCGAGCGCAGGAAGCAGTTCTTACCTGGCTTAGCACGTGGCTCCTGCTTGGAAACCGACCTGCCCGTTTGATTGGCCAAGCCGGACTGCAACAGGACGAACTCCTCCCCTGGGCGGGGCTCCGTGATCAGTTTCACCTCGCTCTGGGGCCGGGCATTGGACAGGCCCGCAAGCGCCACGAGCACCACCCACATCCTGCGACAGAACCACACAACTTTCTCTACTAACTTTTCATACTCGGCATATCAGGCTTTTCCACCCGTATTCTCCAGCAGAATCATACAACTTCGTCTACTAACTTTCCAATACTCTACACATGAGTAGGGATGATGTAAAATCGCGTAAAAATTTTGAGCCGACTTATCTTTGATAACTCTATAGCTGGTCTATCTTTATATATATAATTCTTCTGTGCGTGTGTATGTCACTGAACTCCTCCTAAACGGCTGGACCGATCTTGATGAAATTTTTTGTGTGTGTTCAAGTGGATTTGAGAATGGTTTAGATTCACAATTCGGTAAAGAGAGGGGGAGAGAGAGGGAGAGAGAGAGGGGGAGAGATTTAAGACATATGTACAGGACAACGTCTGTCGGGTCCGCTAGTGCTTTTATAATTGGATAACCAAAGTTCTGACGCGGCAAATTTCTTTGCCGGACAATAACAAACGTTTTGCTTTAGAGTATCAGAATTCTCATTGGCCTAGTAAAATGGGATGGTAGCTTCATACATTCATGACGGCCAATAAGAAAATTGATCTGTTGAAAATATGTAGAGTTCGTTGAATCCCAGCAAACTGTCAACTTCTTCAGCGATAAACCATCATCACTACACATGAGGCATTTTTTCACACACGTTCAGTAACAGAACCACGCAACTTATATTTTACTAACTCCCCAATACCTAGAGCGGGTCTTTATTTCCAGCACGTAATATTTTGTAATTAATTAATTACTTGTTTAACTAAAACTACATTCTCTACTGCCAAAAAATCCGTTGGTGATCAATCACTTGCCTCACCGTTATGGGTAGGGACAGGAAAATTTCGCGAGTTCAATGACCTGCTGGCTAGACTCCACAGTCCTGTGTACACTCGAGACTCACGTATTTGTTTATTGGCTGCTGTACCACACAGTAGCCAGTGTTACTACACACCTGGCAGTATGGCACTCGCTACGTGTTTCCTTACAAGTCTGCTATTCGCTCACAGTCGTCCAGGGCGTTTCTAATTAACTGTTATACGATTGGGAAAGTTGAATTCAGTGTACACGTTTTTGACGTCTATCTTGTCCTGAAATGAATTTGCGAGATTTCCCTATCCCTAGTTATGAGGTTCCAGAAACGAAATACCACTAACCGAGCAAGGGTATTTTTGGAAAAGCATTTTCAGGAACGTGAAATTTTCTTGGATCGTATACTTTTCTTATCCATTTCTACGTTTTGCAAATACTCAACGCCCGTCTCTCATCATTAGAGACCTGCAAAATTTCCGTTATTATTTCAGGACATTCAAAACTTAAAAAACACATTTTATTTGCAATACGTTTGCCATTTGATCATTCTTTATTAGACGCCCCGCAGGTAACTCTACGCCAATAAACGAACACTTCACAATCGTGTGCCCCAATCACGTGCAGGTTACTCGAAAGGGAGTGACTTCGTATACAGGCAGCAGCCAATGGAGAAACGACGCCTGCTCAAGTATACACAGTGCTGTGGATTTTAGCTTGTTTGCAAAAAATAACGCGAATTTTGCAAGCCCCTACTCATCGTACATTTCTACAGCCTGCCTACTTACAGCGATTATTCCACTTTGTGTCAACTTCGTTTCGACAAATTTTAACTCTCAACTAGTGAAAGATTTTGTAAGAAGCTATTATTACGCCAGTTCTTGATCTAAAGAGCCCCGAGCATTTCGTGAATCACTTCAGCAGTAGAGTAAATTTCAAACTCTTATTGCTGTGCTCCAGCATTATGATCGGATCGCAGTTTTGCAGACATGCCGCCCAGTAAAACTGTGAGCCAATGACAAATAGAAAGCAGCTATGGAACCGAGTCATGGACAGTGCCGTACAAAGGTTTCGCACTTGGGCAAAAGCCAATATAGTCTATTCGCAGTTTCTTTACACTTTTCGAATCAATACTTTGAAACAGCACCAAAGGTAGGGCGCGTTTAGATATTTTTTTTAACATGCCATGTATCACAATTAGTGTTTTATACTTCTGATACCATAAAAACATCTTATTTTTTGTTAAACTAAAGTTTTACCTGTATTTTATTTATACGTGTTTATATTTAATTTTTAATAAATGTGAATAAAAACAATGATTAAACGTATGTGTTGGTAGAGCCTGGTAAGGAGTAGTTCTTATGCAAAATATAATTACAACTGAGTGCGCACGAATTCGGTGTGTCATCCTTTGGTGTAATATTCTAGACTTGGCTAAGCTTGTTTTGCACGAAAAGCAGGAATATCCTGTAAGTAGAACCTAAGCATGGCTTCAGAAAGGTGTGATGTAACCGTGAATGTATTATAGACAGACCATATCCACTTCACTACATCAAGGACTGTGTTGCCTCGCCTACTGGTAGACCAATTCATCAAATACTGGGGTCTCTACTAGGCCTAATCTAACATGTATACAATAAAAGTAAAATTAATTTTAGCAAACGGAAGTTTTAAAAACCCAACACTTTTTTTTTTTTTAACAACATGTCGGCATAAAACTTATTTACCTTAATTGCTGCAAACATAACAGTGTTTACTTTATAAAGTATTTCCAGTAATTGGCAGGGGTATTTTTCAAAAGTTGGTATCAGAATATTTCATTCCATCTACTAGGTATAGTAGATATTATCAAACAAAACTTTAAAAGAAAAAATCTAGGATCGAGAGGGGTTTCATTCAAAGGAAAGTGCAGATATCTAGATATCTTTGAATCCTGCAGGACATCCCAGGTCGATCGTACTGTACCGATAAGGTTCGATATTGTTTCTGTGCGAGAGATCGTCGGTTCGCTTTCATTGTTCCGTCTGTTATTGTTCCCCCTGTGTGTAGCATTCTTAGCACACACACACACACACTCACACGTGCTAAGCAAGCGGAATGGAAATAAGTTCACAAACAATGCGATCGCGAAACTCGTGCGTGAAAGTATTTCCGTTTCGCGGAGTGCTGGATGGCTGACAGATTCTCACACCGCAGCTTTGTTATATCCAGTTTTCCGTCAATTGAACTTTTCTTAGTGCTCTACTAAAGTGTAGGCTTCATTTCGTTAGGTGTCATTCAGCCAAAAGAAAAACATAATATCCTACTGGATCAAAGATTGTTTACAGCAGTGCGTCGACTACATAAATCACATGCTGCAAAAATGTAGTTATTAAGCAATGCCAAAACAATGAATACTCTGTCTGTGAGTAATAAAATAATAATGTTTATAGGTACTTCACATATATTGAAGCCACTGAAGTTATAATTTATATAATTGAAAAACAATTTAGATAAAATCAATCATTAAAAATATTTCTAACGTTCTTAGAATTTTTTCTTACATGCACTTTAATAATTATTATGTATAACGGTTTTCTTGATGGTTTACTTGCAAAGTTTGCTTTCTGAATCATCCAAAATTGACATGCGGTTAAATTTTGATAAAAAGTACTTTTATTAATTGATTATTTAATAATTTAAATAAATACCTATTAGCCAAAACATTTTGCGGTGCCACAAAATAAATGCTTTTTTCTTTCGTGTGTAACATAAATAGTACTTGTCTGGCCATTTTTGTAGTGTCTGTACTACTTTTTTAGTGAGTCCTGTACGTCTTACCTAACGGTTTCCGCCTACATTCAAAATTTCTTGTGCTTAATTTCACCAACCGTTATCTGGTGCTTACAAAACGGCAGGAGCGTACTGATATCTTAGAGTTTATGTTACGCTTTCGTGACAAAATTTCGCTTCGACATTTCGAATTACATGTATTTACTACCGAGTAAGGCAAACAGCATAACTTGTATGGTAGAATTTATAATTTATGATTTTCCTTCGTAAAAACTTCAAGTCCTCCCGGCCACTCGGTGCTAGAACCAGGTCGCAGAGATTTTGAAATACGCGTTTTTTCCCTGAAAATATTGGGTAAACGAGCTCCCAATGTGCTGATCTACGAGAAGAACACGTACTTCAGAAGAGAAAGGTCGAGTAGGCTACTCCCAAGACGTCACGGGCATTGGAAAACCCCTTTAGGGGCACACCAAAATGTTTCAAAAATTTGATTTTCCAAAACGTGGTATCTCAAAATATACGCGTCACGTACAATTCGTAACTACTTAAGGATCCTGTACTGAATTTTCCTACGGACTTCCCACCCGACATAATAATAGGGTCACCGATTAAGGCCCCCATTCTTGCATACGGCACGACGAGGACACTGCAGCGTAGTTCAGAGCCTTGTGCTTAGCGGCGATGGCGCACTGGTTGCTCATGGCAGTGTCGACTTTATCGCTCACGTGCTTCTCGGCCTCATACGCGCGGGAAAGAGCTGCAGGTAGGCGCGGACCTTAAGGGGGTAGTATTGATTCCATTTTCGATTTTTCTCGCAAATCTTCGGAAGGAAAATTAAAGGCAAGGCATAAAAAATCAACGCTAGACTTGACATAGATGACTAGTTAAAGAATTGTATAAAATATGTAAGGTATCAATTATACCGGTGTTTGCACATGTAGGATTAACGTTATTGGGTAATTAAGTAATACTTTATTATGCGTACAGATGTGAAACTAATCGTCTAAGAAAACCCAGCTTTATTTCGAAATAACTGTTAAGATGTTCCCTATGCCCTGACTAGCTTTTTTTTAAATATTTACATAAAAAATTAAGTTTATGAGGAAAAATGCTTAAACCCTATATGGGAAGGATACATTCCCTTTAAGGTGTTCGCATACTGGGCACTTGAAATGTGTTGCTGTGTGTCGGGAAATCAGTTTTTTGACGAAACTATTCCGCGTGCACCCAACGTGCTAATGTACGAAAAGAAAATAGACTTCAGGCGATTACTGTATGTCTCTTTCAAGACATTACTCATGTTAGAACCATCATTTACAAGCCCTACGACATAACTAAAAATTGCATTTCCAGAAAGTTTCAAAATGTACTCTGCGGATGTACTCAGATAAAATCCTGCGTTGAACTTTGGATCAGACTTTCCATCAGTAAAATAATATGGTCACTGCTTAAAGTCCCATAGAAAAAAAGAACGGTTCGACAAAAATCTTGCGAGATAGTTTAGTGCTTCACGCGTAGTGGCGATGCGGCAGATGATGTGCGTGCCAGTGTCGCCCTTAGCGTTCACTCGCTCTTGTGCCATGTCGCATCAGGTAGGCGGGCCCCTTAAGGGGGCAGCCTGCCTGGCGCTGGAACACTGCGGTGCAGTTAGTTAGCAATAGAGTATTTTTTTTTTTTTTTTAAAGGAAACCTGTAAACGTTCGCCGAAGCAACAATGATTGTAAAAAAGCTTTTCATTCGCCAGCCAGTAAAATACCGCAGCGCTTCGTCATAGATTTTACGTCGCACGCGCGCACAGAATCACCAATCACCGCTCACTAGACGGCAGCCTTAAGCGCGTGTGCCCACCCGTCATATTCCATTTTTTTTTTGTTTTTTTTTTCTTTCTAATTCAAATTTAGGATGATTTATTGAAAACCGTTTCAATAGAAACTTAGCTAATTGTCTTGCCCACTATTACAGACATAATATGTGAACTACTAACGTATATTTGCCCAACGATTAACTTAATACAAAATGTTATATATTAATTCATTCTGACCTTTTAATGACAACCAGGGAACGCCTATTAAAAATCAGGTACAAAAATGTGCACAGAACTGAGAAATGTAATGGGACTAAAATGAAACATTTTCATTTATGGCCTTGACATTTCTGTTACTACACTTAAACTAATTATTTGTGCATAATGTGTAAATACATGTAAAATTTGCGTTATTATTTTGTAGAAACGTACGATTCACTGCACTATACCTACTTGAGAATTGTTCGTGAATTCATTGGTTACTGGCAACTATACGGCGTCATTTTCATGTGTAATCGCTTCACTGCAGATTGGTTACTCTACCGTCGATACTTTTCAATTGGCTAAACGCGACCTTGAAACGTGTTATATGAGTTTTCGACCAATAGCAGCAGTCAAACTAGCATATAGTGTGTTGGAGTTGAGCCTGCAGCGAAAAAAAACAATGCGGATTTTGCAGGTCCCTAGTAATGGGTAGAGACCCGAGAAATTCACGAGTTCACTGACATGTTGGCTAGAATTCACAGTCTTATACACTCTCATACGTATATCGAAAAATTCGCAGTCATTTTGGGACAAGTTAGAATTAAAAACACGTGCTTTTATATAATTTTAGCCCTTGGTCCACATGGTGTTTGACACCTCTTGAAGAGCGCTGGCCCAATCGTCGCCTTCCACTGTGACGGCAGACAACCAATGTGCAGTTAATATCAGCACATTTGTACATAAGACTGTAGAGTCTAGCTTTGCAGGTCACTGAACTCGCGAATTTTTTAGCCCTCTACTAAATTTATCTCCAGGAGGTGTCAAAAAACACGTCGACCAATTACAAACGTAACAAGAATGTACAGGTGTGTGAATTCCAACTTGTTTGGAAATGAACCCGCGAAATTCTCGGGTCCCTAGTGATGGGTGATGCATAGGAGCACCTGTTTTCCGCGGAAAAAAAATTTCAGGACATGTTGTGTTCCAGCGCACTTAATATAAGAACCGCTTTCGTGATTGGATCATTTGCATTGTTACGTGTCTTATCTGTCTACCCGCGAATTACGGACGGTGAGCATAGGAAAAACTTAATTCCGATCGGCTCAACCGTCTAACACTGTACTCCACACAAAGACGAGGCCGATAGTCAAACGAAGACTGCGAGGTGCGTACATCGGCTATTGAAGTACGGCCTCCGCGTAAACCTTTTCGCGAAAAACAGCTGCCCCCCCTAGTGATGCAGCTTGTTAATAGCTGCGTTACGCCGGTGCAAACAATACGTGCAGCTGGAGAAAAGAAAGTTGCAGTTCGGAGGAGCAGCTGCGACACACGACGGCGACGACCGCCACCTCGGCCGTGTTGCGCAAAGCCTTGGGTGGGTGGGTGTGTGTTGGTGGGGAGGGGGGGAGGGGACTCGATTGACCGACTGTCGAGAGGGAAAGGTCGTCTTCAGCCGTTAAGTGGCGGTGAAAGCGCCGGTGGCGACTTTTACGTAATTTTTACGGCGCCCCGAGGAGAGCGCTGAAACATCTTCTGTGTTTACCGCGAGTTGCAAGGCTCTTACCGTTAGGTTAGAGCGGTAAGATGCTTGCTGTTGCGAAGGAACGGTTGGGGGGGGGGGGAGGAGATCCCCCACCACAAAATGTAGACGTGTCAGGTATAGGCGGTTCACAATAACCTGAGAACTATTGAAAGCCCTGTTCAATATCTACTTGTACGCAAGTTTTGTATTCTTCCATCACATGCTGAAATTAATATCGCTGCGGGCATTCACGCGTTAGTGAAACCAAGCTGTGAAATTATTAGAAAAAGTAAATATTTTATCGATTTTTCTTAATTTTCCGCATTTCAGCATTTCCAAATGTTCACCTAAAGCCTTGTCCACGCTGGCGAACCGATCACCGTACCGTAACGTCGAACATGTTCGCTGCAAACCTGTGCTGGCCGCTTGGCCGCATCGCAAACGCTGTTCTGTTTGTCACACTAACATTTCAACTATCCAAATGTTCGCCGAAACACTAGGCGCTCAGTGATTGAGGTCGAGGTAACTGTAGCACCATACCTTTGTGTACACCGCAGCGTGTGTGAAAGAGCGAAAACGTAAGATAATGAGGTGGTGGCAGCTGAGTACACATGTCAAAAGACACGAGTACAATAGGGCTTCGTTGTTGGCGGACCTGGAGTTTCAAGGTCATTACAAGAACTTCACAAGAATGTCATCGTCAGATTTCGGAGATATTTTCAACTTGGTTGGGCCCTAAAGTTATGAAGTTTGATACACATTTACGAAACGCGATAACAGTCATCGAAAGAGTCGATGTCATTCTAATGTTTCTAGCCTCTGGGAATCCTTTAACTAGTTTGCAGTATTTGTTCCGAGTATCAAAGTGGGAGATACGACGCAATCTGATAATGTGATTTTGTGAAGCACTGCAGTAATATGTGATCGAGGTTATGTATGCAATGATGTTGGCTCACAGATATTTTATTGCCATTTTTGTACGAAATAATTATTTAGCAATAAAATAAATCTGGAATGTGAACAACACATATAGTTATCTAGCACTATACAAATGTAAATTGATTGTATACTGTTGGTCACTTCCCTTTAGCACTGTTCTAGCTATCAACAAGTACTTTATTTCTAATTCCGCGCTTTAATTCTGTAAAGACGAATCAAGGTTACCTACCAACACCACACGCACATAGTTATATAGAACTATTTATTTGTAAACTGTTTTTATATTGTAAGGTTCTTCTCATAGACGATGTTTTAACTTGTCAACGACTCCGTACTTTTCTCTCCATGGTATTTAACTCAGTAAAGAACAAGTGAAAATAAAATCATTTATAGTCTATCCATGGTTTCTTCACATTTTTCTAATCAAACCTTTGGAAAATCACCCCACGTATAACGTTATTGGTTTTTTTTCCTAAAACTGCCATGTATCGCAAGCGTTTCAAGTTATACTTCTGTTAACACGAAAGAACTTTATTTCAGCTCAAATTGAAATTTTACTTATATTTTATCTCGAAATTATAATATCGCAGTTACAGCTAATACGAATAAAAACAGGGAGAAAATAAGTGTGTTGGTAATGCCCAGTATAGGCTATTCACGGTAAAGTGAGCACTGTTGAAAGCCTTCTCATTTCGAATAATAGTCGAAAAATATATTTTATTTTAGCCTTAGACGTTAACTTCCGAGTGTGGTGGAATATACGCACTGTATTTATTACTTACAGAGCAATATTTATTTTAAAAATTAATTGAAATTTAAACAATGGCTAACAGGATAAAGTACCCAGTGCATCAAAAGTGCTCACTTTACCGTGAACAGCCTATAAGAAATAATACTTACGCAAAATATTATTACCCTGAGTGCTCACAAATACTGTGCGCTGTCCCTTTGGTGTAATTTTCTAGACTCGTCCAAGCTTTGTTTGCATGAAGCGGAGGAATATCCTGGAAGTAGAACTTTAGAAGGGCTTCAGAAAATGTGAAATTAGCTACCGTTAATGGACTAAAGTTATGCTGCACTTTTCTAATATAATCTGCTTTTATATGATCAGCCACTTCTCTTATCTTTTCCGGGGCAGCTCTGGTGTAGTGGTTAGACTGTCTGTCTCCCACCTAGGAGAACCAGGTTCTATTCCCGGTAGGGTCGCCCCCGGATTTTCTCATGTGGGTTTTCTCAGGGATCTCCCGTTTTCGGCCGCCATTTCATTCACTTGCTTCGCTTCACCCTCATCGGCTCTCAAGGCCTTGATGTTAAGAGTGGGATGGAACTGCGCGTTTTTTTTTTTGTGAAATGGTTTGCGCGAATACGCGTATCTCGGTAAATAAATGTTCTGCAAATACGACTCTTCTTCAGAAAAAAAAAAAAACAATTATCTATCATCCTACTTTTTTACGTTTGTCATATTAACTTTATTCTGGGAGAAAAAAATTCGTGAATGTGATCAAATATAGCAATTTTAAAGCTTACGTATGCAGTTTCCTTGAGCGGCGAGAGAAAAGTACAAAGATACGGGCGTAGTTTAATCTGTGTTTCTTTCATCGCGTGTAATGAAACCCCACTGTTACAGATCTAGTTTACACAGTAAAACGTTGGGACGGAAACACTGCACCGCCTTGCGCGTAGGAGCGATGAGGCGCTGGGCGTGCGTGTTAGTGTCGCCCGTATCGCTCCCTCGCTTCTTGACCTCGGACGCGGAATTCCCACGGGGTCCTTCTCACTCTTAAAGGTGGGTTTGCGATTGACTTAACAGAATAAGTGCGCCGTGTGCTTAAGATATGATTCAATATATTCAAGGGCATTAGTTCATGACTGTCGTGTGCGGGTCTTGACGGGTCGTGTGTGTTCTTGGCTTGACTTAAAAGATCATTATCTTTTAAATTTTAAGGACAAGTCAAGGCTAAGTAGCCAATCAGAGCCCAGTGGCATTTGTTTTTGGCAGGAAACTGTATTATCATCTGGGATTTAGGTTATATCGTTTTTGAAATCCTTTGCAAATAATTATTTTAATCGAGAGACAGTATCCTCTTAATTTAAAGAACAGTTCATGGTCATGTTTTATTTCTTAGAAGAGGTTATTGAATTCGGTTTAATTAACCTTTTCAGATGTATTGATTGATGCAAATGGCCAATTCTGGCATCGGCTTCCTCCTTTATAAGATATCACGAGTTTTGAAAACGTTTACACAAGCAGTAACAAAATTAATTAAATATATGCAAATAGTCTTCACTCTTCTACATATTTCCAGGTTATGTCGGCTGCTTTCGTATCCTACGATTCTGATTGGCTAGACTTAACAGTTTCTAATTCAAACATAAACTGCTAAGTTTTTTACTATTCATTTGCCGTGTGCTTATCGAGTCATTAGGTACAATTCTTAATTCTTCGCTCACTGTTATCCCTCCGTGCTCTGTATCTGATATCGTGTCTGTAGCTATGAGGTAGACAGACGTCCCCGCGGTGCGGTGGTATGGGTAATGGTATCTCGGGGGTGGGGCGAGGCCACCCGGGTGATGAAGGAGGTCCCCGTGCGCGGCGGAACGTGTGCTCGGGGCCAGAACAGCGAGGTTGGCAGCACTGCAGGCCGCCCTTCACGTATCGCCTCTCGCGCCAACCAGAACACAGGCTTCCGCAGCTCATACCCACGGCCGTAGAATGCAGGTCTGGACAGTCGCCTATCTAACAATGTTAGCGAATTTGCCGTCTCATGGACTGATTCAGTTCATGCAGTTGAGTCACCCTTGTCTCTTAAGGGGGCCGCCTACCTGACGCGACATGGCACAGGAGCGAGCGAACGCTAAGGGCGACATTGGCACTCACATCAAGTTCCGCATCGCCACTATGCGTGCAGCACTAAACTAGCGTGCAAACTTTTTATCGAATCGTTTTTTCTAAGGGACTTTAAGCGATGACGATATTATTTAACTGCTGGAAAGTCTGATCCAAAGTTCAATGCAGGATTGTATCTGAGTTTCACGTAGATCCAGTCAGCGCATTTTGACATACGGCAGTCTGCAAATGCTGTTTTTAGTTATGTTGGAGGGCTTGGAAATAGTGGTTCTAACATGCATGGTGTCTTGAAAGCGACATTCCGTCATCGCCTGACGTTTGTTTTGTTTTCCTAAATTAGCACATGGGGCACAGGTGGAATAGTATTGTCAAAAAAAAACGGATTTCCGAACACACTGCAAAACATTTCGAGTGCCTAGTTGGCGGCCCCTTTAAGGGCTCCTCGTAACGATACAATCGCCACAAAGTATCCGCAGAGCGCTACAAGAAAACTAGTGTTGTTAGCGTAGCTGGTATAGTGATAACACTTTAGAGATGTGAACGTAATTTTCCCATTTTAAGAAAAAATTGCAATTCCCCTCCCTATGCTAGCCATGTCAGCAGCGCCCTGTGGCTAGGTTCATGAGCTAAATGGGTCAATAAGGGCGTCAACTTTTCAAGTTAGTTCCACACCTGTCTTCTACGGCCGTGTCTCATGCCCTAGTGCGCTAGTTGTATGCAGTGTTGCCTGGTCTACTGATTTCGCAGTTGATCTCCTGTTTAAATAGCAATATACTGATCTACTGCTGAAATTAAAAAATGATTCAGGTCTACTGTCTTTTGCCCTTTCATAGCCAATTTTCAATCAAATAGATTCAAACAAAATATTGCGATTTCACTTTGCACATATCTAAATTGAAATTTCATGTTTTAAGTTAGCAAAACTATCAACGTAAGACTAAATTTTCAATAACGTCAGATTGCGGGAAATCGAGGAACTCTGTGATAATGGACATTCTATCATCTCAGAAGCGACTTCCCTTACCCTTCAGTTATTTATTTTTTTTTGTTTGCGGTGTTCTGAAGTTTTAATTGTGAAGAGTATTGCGTTGTTAGCAGCTGTAACAGGTTATAAGTATTTAGTTGTTTTCAAATATTTTTGTGAATAGGCCTACATACAGTTTTATCGGGTTATCTAGCTCGAATTAACATGTGTATATTACTTACTTTTTAAATATATTTTATATTAACTGTCTGGGAAGATAAATTTTGCAATTTAAAACTACTGCGTTTTACTGATTTTTCTATCGTTCAATCTCCTGCATTTAGAAGTGGTAGGCTTGGAAACACTGGTCGCAGGCCTGTCCACGCTAAACTGATCACTTTCGAAAGCTCTGCTTAAGGCCCCCGCCTACCACGAGCTCTTTTTCCCGCTTCCCCTCCAACAGCACCGAATGCTTGTTCTGATTGGTCACCGCCACGTAAGTCTTACGGGCCGCGGGGGCTGGGCGGTTAGACTGCTTGCCTCCCACCTATGCGAACCGGGTTCATTCTTCGACCGGGTCCCTACCGGATTTTCGCAAGTAGGAATCGTACCGCACGATGGTACTGGTTGGCGGGTTTTCTCGGGGATCTGGCGTTCCCCCCGCTCTTGCATTTCTTCTCACCTAATTTCACCTACATTGGCTCTCAACGCCTCATTGTTAAGAGCCGCCCAAAGCTCTCCACACAACGCGAGTTTTACTTAGAATACATAAAATATAACTATTTATTTTAACGCTTGAAGGAAGTCCCAACACTGCACAATACCTGCCAAATTCTATTAGTAGAGCCGAGTATTTCGCGGATTGAGTTGGCAACAAGCTAGACTGGGCAGCCCTTTATACACTCTAGACATTATCGTTTGCTTATTGGTTGCTGTGATCAAGTAAAGCCCCTGTACAGGACTGTTAAACACACACTCGCACTACCCCTTCCTGCTTGATACTGGCTCACAGATTAACGGGGCGTGTCTAAACAACTGTCGTCCAATCACAACAGTAGGAGAAAACAACATGTGTTTGGAGTCTACCTCGCCTCCGAATAAATTCGCGAAATACTCGTGGCTCTACCTATTATAAACCAGTGTACAAGATAACACCCTTTCAGTGGTAACGCATAAGTTAACGCTTAATGTTTCTATTGTAGCGCCAGCTTTATGATTCGCGCGCTGGCGAGGTCGACAACTCGGCCACACCCGACCTGAAGGTTTCAAGTCCGTCACGAGCCAGCGGCAGTGCAAGTAAGAAATGTAAATGGAACTAGTTTTCTTGCCCGACAGC
This sequence comes from Dryococelus australis, assembly GCA_029891345.1. Taxonomy (NCBI): domain Eukaryota; kingdom Metazoa; phylum Arthropoda; class Insecta; order Phasmatodea; family Phasmatidae; genus Dryococelus; species Dryococelus australis. The sequence continues at coordinate 22,318,196 of CM057000.1, forward strand.
CATCTTGTAGCCAGCCGCTGCGCCTTTGTCGTTTTTTACTTTTATGGGCCCTTGAAGTAGAGCGGTCACGTATCAGCGTGGTTTCACTCGCGGCTCGAAGGAGCCAATGAGTGAGAGAGAGAGCGAGAGAGAGAGAGAGAGACAAAGAGATTGGTTAGTGCGGTACTGTATTTTTTTACGATGCACTGTTACTGCATGGCCAAAGACGACCAGGCCTGGATTGTAGTGGCTCACGTAACACTCATAGACTAAAGATGAGGTAGACCGCTTATTCTTCTTTCTGCGCATGAGAGACAAGAGAGAAAGAGAGAGAGAGAGAGAGAGAGAGAGAGAGAGAGAGACAACGTGGAATGATAGAGCATGAATAATCGAGACAGCATGGTGGTATTACATCACGATCGTACGTGTCTTGAAAAGACGAGTCCGGTGATATATAACACTTATACTTATGCCTTTAAATTGTCTAACTATAAATACATTTAAATTTTAGGAAATAATTATTAAAAATAATTTAAATTTATCGACTTCTCATCATGTAGGCTAGAAGCATTAAGGACTTCTATCCCCCCCCACCCCTAAATCATCTGAATGGGCTTGTTTTTGCAGAAATGGGACGTCGGTGAGGATTGGTGCTTTTGGGGGGGGGGGGGGGGGGAACGAGATATTTTTAGAGGAAAAAGGGATATTTTAAGGCATTTTAGTGCTAAAACGTAAGTTTTTGAGTGAAAATGAGGGAATTTGTGAGAACAAAAGCAGGAAAAATTTTTGGTCGAGGTAATTTAAGGTCGAGCTACAGAGCCACAGCACCCTCGAAACCCCCTGCTTGTTGGTTTATATCTTAATTTTAAATTACAAGCAACGTTATATTATTAAAACATTTACTAGCTTGAATTCAATCAAACTGCATTCCTAATTCGTTAGAGGAAGTGCACAAGCATATCAAACCCCTTGTTTACTAAACAGTATTCTAACCTCAAAGCCAATCCACGCGGTTTTTGCCAACCGTATTGGCAGTTCAATGCTGGGACGCGGATAACAGTTTTGGGCATGCAACAAGATCGGTCTACCTCATATTTAGTCCACGGTAACACTCCATAACTGACAGGACGGCCACGAGCCGATCTTCACAACGCTATGAGCTCTTGTGTTGGCGGCCACGTCTCTGTAGCAGGCAGACTCACTATTGCTTGGCCTGGAAGCTGCACATTGTGCATGTTGCAGGTTTCGCATCATCGGCTTAATTCATTTTACTACTACGTTGTAAACACGGCTTCGTATTTTCCCATTCGTAAACAATAATACTAAGGCGAGAGTACAGTTTGAAGCGACGTATTGCATTTAATAAGTCAATCACTTTGACATTTCATGGCCAGTACGTACTTACAAATGTGATAATAGCATAATTATCACTTCTAGAAGAGAATCATTAAATAATTATGTAACTTTTGTCAAACATAATAATTGTAATAATTATCACAGGGGCAACAATAGGACAAAAAAGAACGCTTCCCTTCCCCATATGAATAATTTATTTTATGATAATATCTCACTAACTTGAGTAACTTGTAAATATGGTGTATAATTTATATAATAACGTCATACAACTGAGTCGCGTGTTTGTTCTTGATTAAAATACATCTAAGATCATTGAGAATTGTATACGATTAGGGGAAATAGAAGCAATTATATTCCATCAGTGAACTGCATGTTTGGGGCTTCAGCTATACTTATTCAGGCAAGAGTAGCCTACTTATTTTGTACTCACAACCAGTCAATGGTATGATTTCTGTTTGGTTGTAGTGATATGAAACAGTAATCGCATACAGCAATACAATCTATTCGAGGTTTGTTCATAGTTTATTAAATCAAACCTTTGAAAAGTTACCCCATGATTGTGTTAGCATAAAAGCTTATTTTTCTTATTGTAACTAACGTTGATTTATATCTTACGTACAAATTAAAACATTTCATTTATAACTAATATAAATAAAAATATTTAGGGGACAGGTATGTTCGAAATGCCTAGTAATAAATAGTTATCATGCAGAATATTACTTAAAAGAGTGCGCTCGAGTGCGATGGGTTGTCCCTTCGGTGCAGTTTTCTAGAGTCGGTTAAGCGATGTTTCCATGAGGCGGATGAATATCCAGGAAACAGAATTTCAGCAGGACTTGAGAAAAGTTGGAATCATTCAACGTGACTGGTGTATAGTAAAACTTGCGAATCAGTTACCTTCAGCGAGATTATTGGGCTCTGGGTATTTTAGTGTAAAATTCCGGCCCAAATATAAACTTCCTGTCCCCACGTGGACACGATTGTGCACACTGGGTATAAAATGTAAAATGTGGTTGCCTTAACGCCTCAAGTAGACTATGTGGGAAGTATAGGATAGTGGTTGGTTCAAGCATGTTACGCCTAGGATGTAGACGACTCGCCGGCCATCTATGCTTTGCTAAAGACTGTTCACGATTAAGTGAGCACTTTAGAAATGAACCTTAGAAAAAAAATCACAGCCTCTGCATGCATAAATTTTATTGGGCGAACTGAATCACATTCGCCCAGTAAAGTTGACAAGGATGGATGGAAAGTAGTTCCATATTTTAACGTCGAATAAAAAGTGTTAGGAAACCATTTGTTATGACTTAAAATTATTTCTTTCACTTTCTGTTTTCTTTTATTCATCTAAGTGTAAAAATGAACAGATTTTTAGAGTATTTACTTTCTTAATAATTTTTTAGTTTCACTTGACCGACGTATGAATAAAGTGATGAGGCCAATGGCAATGTTAATTTTACGCAAGACAGAGGAATACACAACGTGTATATAAGTATATCTTAAGCAGGGTTTTCAAAAATTCTCATTTTGCTGTGAACAGCCTATAGTTGTGGGCATGTCTGTCTGTTGATATACAGAAAATGATTTTGCTATTTACTTTAAACTGTCACAAGGAAAAACAAACTGCTTCGTTTTTGGACCCCAGTACTTTTTTATTTATTATTTTTACATGAGAGACCAGTTAACGGTTTCAACGACAGTGATTTTAATATATCCTCCGTATCTGTGAAAACAAGCATGCATTCGTTTGCCACTATTTAATGCAGAGAGCAAAAAAAAACTGCATTCGCGTTTAGCAATTTGCAACTTGTATGCATTGCAGACAGTCGTATCTCAAGTGGAAAATAGCGTCAAATTCAATACTCTTCGTACAATAATGTTTTATGTGTTTTGTAACAGCGAAAAAAATAAACCAAACCGTTGACAAGAAACTGAATTAGAGGTTGCTTAAAAGTCTTGTTACATTATATTTTAAGATGTGGTAAGAAAAAATATTTTACAAAACTCAAAAGCAAATAGATAATTTGTCAAATATTGCTAACAAATAATTGTTTTATAAAAGTAAATTATATTATTTAGTAAATTAGTGAGTAAATTTATATTTATGTGTATACCAAAGACGATTAATTTTGAATGTAGAATTTTTTTTCTTCTTATTTCATGTAATTTCATCGCATGTTAAAGAGCGCTGTGCAGGAATGTATGTAAAACGATTACTTTTTTTTTCCTTATAATTATTTATTTTATTGTACGATCACGATAAAAAGGACAGAGGAAAATATTCTCCTTCGGCAGCGGATAAAACGAACAACCTAATAACGGTAACTATAGGGTCATCGTCCTGGTCAAATACTTTTCACTCTATTACGGTCGAAGAAGGTTTTTTTTGATGGCCGTGAAAGTTAAGGCTTTCAGCTCGTCCAGCGTGAAGTAAGTAAATACCCGTATGCTACAGCCGCCTTAAGCTGCACCAGGCTCTGGAACTGGTCTCGTGTCTTATTGGATACTGCGAGCTGCGGAAGATACGCTATTGGCCGGGCGGTCGGATGGCGAGTTAAGTTGCGAGGCGCTGATTGGCGATCGTCCTTCCCATGTGCTGCAGGTCAGAGACGCGGTGTAAGGATCTGTCCGCGATAAAGCGAGCACATTTGAAATGAACCTTGGAAAAAGTCACTGCCTCCTACCTGCACATATTTTAACGGGCGCACTGAGTGGCATGCACCCAGTAAAGTTGGCAACGATGGAGGGGCAGTAGTTCCATTTTTATCGTCAAATTAAAAGTTTTAGGTTATCATTTGTGATAACTTGAAAATTATGTCTTTCGCTTTCTGATTTTTAAATGCACCGAAGTGAAGAAATTAACAGATTTTTAAGACAAGTTTTTCCCTGATAATTTAAAAGTTTTACATGACCTACTTATGAATAAAGGGATGAAGCCCATAGAAATATTAATTTTATATATAGTGTGAAGGTTACACAATGTGCATACAAGTAGATCTTATGCAGGGCTTTCAAAAGTGCTCAGTTTACTGTAAACTGCTTGTACACTTCTTTATTATTAACAGTGGGTTCACGATTGGCTTAAAAGAAACCTTAAGCAGTGCGCTTAGAATATAAACCAATGTTTTCAGGGGGTATTGGTTTATGGCTGCAGCGTGCGGGTCGTGTGCGTTCATGGCTTGACTTAAGAGATCATTATGTTTTATATCTTAAGTAGAAGTCAAGATAAAGTAGCCAACCAGAGCACAGTGGCAGTAGTTGTTGCTGGGAACCGGTATTTACATTTTGGATTTAGGTTATGTCGTGTTCTGAATTCGTAGGCAATTAATTATCTTAATCGAGAGACAGTATCCTCATAATTTAAAGAACAGTTCGTGGTCATGATTTATATCTTGGAAAAGGTTATTGAATTCGCCGTATTTAATATTTTCAGATTTTTGCAGTAATTGCGCAATATTGGCATCTGCTTTCCTTTCTGTAAGATATCGCGAGTTTTTCACAACGAATACACAAGCAGTAACCACAAATAATTAATTATAAATAAATAATTTTCACTCTTGTCCATCTTCCCAGGTTACGTCGGCTTCTTTCGTCTCCTACGATTGTAATTGGCCATACTTAACAGTTACTAAACCAATGATAAACTGCAAAACTTATGACACGTTGAGTAAACTGAAAATAAGTAACGTCTTAATTCTTCAGTCTTTAATCGTATTCCCACCTTTAGAGTGTCTATACTCTCGGGCAGCGAAGTTCATTTCCAATCTACGCCCGGAATTTTTCTGCAATGTTCTCTACGCATCTGCGGGTTTTCAAAACAAAATCTGATGCAAGAGGTTCACGCTTGATTGAGAACTTTTGAAATCAACCTTTGAGAAATCTCACCGTCACTACCTGCAAATGTTTTAACGGGCACACTGTTTGGTAAGTACCCAGTTAAGTTGGTAACGACGGAGATAAAGTAGTCCCACATTTTGAAATTGAACTAAAAGCATATTTAGGCTACGATTACTGATACTGTTTATCTTAGCGTTCTGTTTCTTAAATTAATAAAGGTGTAAGAGTTAGAAAATTTGCTAGTTGGTTTTTTTTTTTTTATTTCACATTTTCACTTGACAGGCTCACAAGTAAAGTAATCAGACCCACGGCGACTCTAAATTTGCGTACCGAGGAAGAATACACCAGATGCAAACCGGCAGATCTCGGGCACAGTTTTCAAAAGTGCTCGGTTCACGGTGAATCTCCTACACTTCGGTTTCCGTTCGCGAGCTAGCCTGTCCCTCGCCGCCGTGACACGTAGTCGGTTCGAGGCAGAACCCATTCCATACTCTAAATGTACACATTTTTTTTAACGTCTGGTAAATTAACCATGTCCATTTTTCACCGCTCCAAAAAAAAATATATATATATTTTTTTTTGCCGCGCGTTTTTCCCGTGGAACATTTCAAAAGTAATTGTTTTATCACCATGTTTATAACTTAACGTGAAGTCTTCGCCCTTTCCTTGTTGGCCTCTTGACATAATACCCCGAGTATACTCGCCCATGTCTGACATGTTGCAGAATATGTGTGATATCATGGTTGATGTCCATAAGCTTATACCAATAAGGACGTCGCCTACCCTGGCCAATGATATTGGTTTATGCTGTGATAGCCCAGTATGTATATGTTTTACAATATGTTTTAATGTCACGACTATGTAATAAGGTTAGGTACATTCATTGTATACGTATTATAGATATAAAATATAGTAATTAAATAATCATGAGATATAAGGAGTCAACCTTCATCAAAATTTGATCAGAGTATCGCACAGTATCCGTATTTGTCAGTGTGGTGTACTATTTGAATATTGACTACGTGAGGGAAGAAAAGTCATTCCAAATGATTTTTTGTAAATATACAAAAGAATTTTACTCTGTAACGTGAGGGGCAAATGGCGGACGTTTCTAAATATGAATGGATTTTTTTATGGGTGCTCACACTTTCCCAAAATACATTCCGTCGCTGCTATCTACTTAGAATGTGCAAGCTTATCATTCTCAACCACAAACTCTTGATATTAATAAATTTAACACAATAATAATACAACAAATTCATCGCACGCTCTGTGTATAAGACATCTGGCTCTACCCAACATTTGTTTCCCTATCTTCTCATTCCACGCGGCTATGGGGGAAGATAGTCGAATATTATATGTGATGAACGGTACACGGATAGCGAGAGTATCTTCCTAGAACATCACCTAGTCCTTTCTCGCAGAATCTCCCTTTATCCTCTGCCCCTGGACCATTATGCCATTGTCATCATGCCTCGAAAAGTTGTTTGAAGCTTGGCAAGCCTGGGTGGAGGTCATAGTTCTAAATATGTTTCTGCCATAGCGAAACGATAATTTCGACAGTCTGGCAGTGGCAAGACTCCTCAGTAATAACAGAGAAGCGAACTTTGTGTTTTAATCGTCTGTAAGAATTTTTTTTGTTTTTTTTTGTTTTCATAACGTTGGCGATAGTTCGTTCATTCCATCGTTACTGGGTCACATATTCTTAGAAAATCCCTAGGCGTTCATTTATACGGTTGTACAATCATATAAGTAACTGAAAAGGTGGAGGGTTTTAATGCTAGAACTATTAGGCTGTTATGGTTTCCTCTGCTGTGGAATTAGCGAGGGAGAGATGAACTGAAGAGATTTTGGGCGGGTCTTAACATCGGGGACTTGAGAGCCGATGAGAGTGAAGTGAGGTGAGTACGGAGCAGCTTTCGATTGCAAGAGCGGGGAGGAAGAAACTGCAGAATCCCGAGTAAAACAGCCTACCAGCGGCATTGTCCGGCACGGTTCCCACGTGCCAAATCTTGGCAAGTTGTTGTATAAAGATATCATATTTTAAATAGGTTAAATTAATCCTATTTTATTGTAATTACTATATTGTGCTGTGACCAAACAATAACATTGATTACCTCAACTTGTTAGTATTATTTCAGTAGTATTGTATTACTTATTTTATTATTTTATTTCAAATGTGTTGTTTTGTTATAGTATTCGTATGTAGCATATATAATGTAGCTGCATTTGTATCATCTAAGTTGAATATGTATTGAAAAATCCTATATTCAGTGAACTAAACGTTTCCCGCCTGAATCTACTGAATACACAAAAAAAAAAATCTGTTGGTCTTGGTGGGAGGTGACCGCTCTGCCTACAGAGCCACCGCGGTGGAGAGGAGACAAAAAAAAATGTTCAGTGCTAAGAGAAATTTTTTGTGCTGCAGTAACGCAGACAATATATTTATGCTTAGTCCCTCTCATGGGAGACTTTGGCCTTGTAGGTGATCACGACTTGCGTCGTTGCTTTATCCGATCTCCAGAAGTCGGCGGGCAGTGTGGAATGTCGCTGGTCTGGTTCTATTGTTACCAGCTCGTATCACCTCGCTGCAGGGAAGTAGAAGGTCGAAGCAATACACCGTCAGTGGGTACTCTGCAAGTATTTCAATGGATATTATGAATGCGCTCTTTAAAGGGATTCCCTACTCGTCATATTAGTCTCGTTGTAAAGAGATATGTCAATTGAAATATTTATAAAATTATCGAATCTTCCGTCATTTATTTTCTCTCAGGACAGAATGAAAGTCGATATTTTGTTTCCAACTTGTAATTGCGGTTACTGAGAAATAAATGTGGTGGTTGTTGTAAAGTGATAAAGTAAGCGAAAATTGCAGTACGTACCCGTCTGTTTACGATCTATATTGCAGTACGTACCCGTCTGTTTACGATCTATACTGCAGTACGTACCCGTCTGTTTACGATCTATATTGTTCTGTAAAACAGTGTTTAAAACCATAGCGACGATGCTGTATATTTACTTAAGATATCGCGGTATTAAAATCCTTTGTGTCACCGCTTAAAACTCTGACGAAACGTAACACGGGCGAAGACTGTTTACGCTATTTTCCATCGCCGTTGTAACGCTTCCGTAAGTGACCTTGAAGCTTTTGGAATTTTTTTAATAGACAGACCCCCTTGACTTAGGTATTCTGTTATCTTATTATTTATATATATGTTCAATACCTTAGAAAACTAAAATTCTTGATATTCCGGTGCTCTTCGCTATTCGATACTTTATTTATAGAAATGAATCCAGTTCCTGTGTCTGAAGGGGTTACCACCTGTTAGTTTAAAGATGTTTCGTGGCCTGTACGTAGTCGCTGTTGTAAATCACTAAATTGGCTGCAGTCGTGTGCAATCGGGAAGCGCAAAAGCAGTCTCTCAAAAAGGAATACGGTTACGTCTTTAAAACTTTAAGGTCTGTGTACTGAGCGGTTAGCCTGCTCTCCTCCCGCCATGGAGAACCAGGTTCAATCCTCGGCCGGGTCAATCCCAGATTTTCGCACGTGGGGGGGGGGGGGAGGGAGGTCGTCCCGGACGATGCTGCTGGTCGGTTGGTTTACTCGGGGATCTCCCGTTAATCCTCGCCCTTTCGTTCCAGCGCTGCCCCGCGCTCACCTCGATCACCCTCATCGGCTCTCAGACTTCGCTGTTCAGAGCCGCCCAAGTCTCCTCACTCCCCCACTTTAAGGTCTGTGCGTGTTTATTGGCTGACACAATAAGCAATGCTTCACTCAAGTTTGGGTTAATTTCTAGTGTGGCGCTGGACCTCTGTTCAGCCAGCACGTCGTCAGCGACTCAGTCCGAAACCGTAACAATAATTTAGCACTCGAGTGGTTTAGATTTGTGTGTCTGAGTCGAGCAGTAGTGTGTCAGGGACAGTAGCCAACAAACAATTAACCTCCGTTTAAGTGTGAACACGGCCAAAGAATAGGTAAGTATACAGAAGCGAAAAAAGCTATTTTAAGGTGGCCGCCTGGTAGAAGGAATTTTCCACGTGTGTGGCCTAAAAGCGTGGGAGCGCTAGGGGCGACCAAGGCATGCGCATCAGTTCTCTCGTCGCCTCTACACGCAAAGCACTGAATTGGCGTGCTTCTTGCCGTCGATAAATGCCTCTACAAGGTATTCAGCGGAGACCCTACCATCTTATAACCTAATGATAATAATAAAGGTTTGATGCACGTCCCTATTTCTTCCTTGATATTTTGTACCGGAATGGTATTACTTCAGGAATGACATCCGGTCGAGCTAATGTGACTATCACAAAAACATGATCTAGAGAGAAATCGATAGAAACCTCCTGAAAAATTCGCGAGTTGAATTACCTGTAAGCCAGACTCTACAGTCTTATGTACATATATGCCGATATAAACTATACATTGGTTGTCTGCTGTCACAGTGGAATGCGACGATTGGGCCAGCGTTATCCAGGAGGTGTCAAACACCATGTGGACCAATGGCTAAAGTTATACAAATGCACGTGTTTTGAATTCTAGCTTGTCCCAAAATGAAATCGCGAATTCTTCAGGTCTCTAGAAATCGAGGAACTGAAAAGACGTATAGAGGCGCTTAACGTATCTTAAATGCTACTCGTAAGTAGGCATCACTCAGACATGTTGGAGAGTTTTTTAATAGAACCTTTTTATCTGTCGGAGCTCTGCACAGCGGCCTACCCAGGCGACCTGACACCTTCATGTGAGCTCACCCGCTCGCTGATTCTCTGCGCGAAGCCTCTGGAACGGACCTTGTATCTGGTTGGTTACCGCGTGCTGCGAAGGATTCCCTATTGGCCGGGCTGCGACGATGAGCAAGGCGCTGATAACTGCTGTTGCTTCTGTATAGTCATCTATTTCGTGTCATGCTGACAAATCCTTATCTCACCGGCAACCTTCTTTAAAGGCTGTTCACGATAAAATGAGCTCTTTTGAGATCAACCTTGGAGAAAAAAAAATCACTGCTCCTACTTGCGTATATTTTAACGGGTGCAATGCGTGACATGCGCTCAGTGAATTTGGTAACGATGGAGGGAAAGTAATTCCATATTTTAACGTCGAAAGAAAAGTGTTAAGAAACCATTTGTTGTAACCAGGGACAGATATTTTTCTCGAAAATATTTCCATTCCGGTTGTATTTCAAAATACATTTGTTCATATGCACTTTTGTGGTTGGATGATTTTTAATGTAACGTGCCTCAAAAAGAATGACCACGAGTCATGGACGTTCAGTATCGGAGTACTTTATTGCGATTGGCTCAGTAAAATAAGAACATGTCTTCTCGCATAGAAACGCAGCCAATAACCAAAGGAAGTCGTGGTTCTGGACGTATGATATTGAAGTATAGTATGGCCAAAAACATTTTCGAAAAAAAAAAAACACCTGTCTCTATTGGTAACTTAAATTATTGCATTCGCTTTCTGTATTTTCAAAGCATCGAAGTGTAAAATGAACAGATGTGTAATATATTTTCAAATAGTTTCACAGTTTCACTTGACCGACGCATGAATAAAGTGATGAGGCCCATAGCAATGTTAATCTTACATAAGGCGAAAGAATACACAACGGTCATACAAGTAGATACTAAGCATAACTTTTCAAACGTTCTCATTTTACCGCAAATAGCCTTTATTTCCCTAAATACGTGCTAAAGATTTGCTCATACTACACGTTAAATTTAAGTGACCCGCACTTTAACACTTTGAGTGCGGTACGGATTTATTGGCAATCAAGACAAGCCAGAAGTGAGTCTCCTATGTGCATGACTACCCCACCATCAGTTCTGCTGTTTTCTATATTCCCATTTACAACCGCCCTATTCGTCCATACACTAAACAAACGTCAATACTGACTGCCTCTCTGCTAATATAATGCCGAGTCGGGTGTGTCACAATCAATTTTTTTTTTTTCATATGTAGAATAATGTACAATCCGTCCTGTTCATTTCAGCAACTTAACACTTTGAGAGTTGCTCACTTAATATTACATTGCATGGAACCTTGGCGAAGTAATGTTTTCTCGCCCGTGTCTGTGAAGAATACGGATGTCGAAGTATCATGGGAAACTCCGTCCAACTCAGTTGGATTTAGATGACGTAATATGACGTCGGCATCCCTCAGCGTGTCAAGAAAAATTGTTGACGAAGTACAGATGCCAAAGAAGAGCAAATTGGTGCTTGTTTGAAGATGAGGGGAGGGGGAGGGAGTTAAAATAAAACATTTGTTATGAGGAAATTGGGCTTCTTCTCCTTGCCCCCAAATAAGTAGCTCTGCCGTTTTAAAGTAACATAAGTATTTTGCTATTAAAAACTTATGTAGGGGTCTATATGAAGTCGTTCACGTGTGTGTGTGTCAAATTCTCCAGCATTGTCCTAAGACGCTCTGAATACTACTTGCTTTACAGAAACTAAATTTGAATTGCGAGGAATCCATGTACGCCAATTAAAAAAAAATGCAAATAATAGTAAACGGAATCCAAATGACTACGGTAGCTAGTCAATGTCAGTCAGAAAGAGGACATTCGGACGACTATCCATGATCTCTCTTGTACAAGTTTGGATCTGTTCCAGCGTTTTTCCTCGGGAAATTACGGTCTTGTCCGAGTTCTTTAGTTCTAGAGCCCCTTGCTCACATAATTCTTTGGAAACGAGTTTTAATCGCTGTAATTTTGTAGGCCATTCTTTGCGTGACTTACCACAGGATCAAGGTCCTTAATATGGTCCACAAACTTGGGACCACAAGGTTAACACCTTGGACAGTTCTGAGAATCAGATCAATGTCGAGACCTTGCAAACTCAGACCCTGTTACTACCCAGCTAACCGCTTATACTTGTTAAGATTTTAGCACGATTTTTCATTTGTACTTATTATATTTTATTATGTTTGTGTAACAAAATTCGTTATATGGCATCAACTTTTAGCTTATTGTATATTGTGTTTTGTGTGTTTCATAGAAAGAGTAAAATAATTAATTTATACATTCTTCTCTAAACAATGTGCACTGCATAATATCAGTAGACGTATATTCTGTAATTTTATAATTTGGCATTGCTTGAAATTGTCTAAATAACGACTACAATTTAGATTGAAACTTTTAAATTTTTTAGAAGCGGAAGAGATATGGGCTGCTACAAAATAATTTTTATCAGTGCAAGCTAAAATTAGTTGACAAAACCAAACAAAAAAAATATTGGACAGTGAAGTTACGTTTAGTTCAATGTTGGATTGGGATTCCAAGTTATAGGTTATAGGTAGGGGTACCCGATTTTCGCGAAAAGATTTCACGACCAGTTGTATTTCATAACACTTTATATCAGATCCACTAGAGTGATTGGATGGTCTCCGTGTTATACGTCTTAACCGTTTGCCCACGAATAACTAGCGAACAATATTCAAGTTACCTAAATCTGATTGGCCTGTCAAGTAGGAAAATGCCCTCTTTCAATAACACGCTGCCAATAAGCAAAAATAAAAGTATCAAGAGAGAGAGAAAGAGAGAGAGAGTATCGAAATCTAGCATGCGCAGAAATCTTTTTGCGAAGTTCGAGTGTCCCTAGTATACGTCGTATGTTATATTAGCTATCTGCTCATTAAAGCTGTAACAGTATAAATCACTACAACTTAGTATGCTACGACTGCAAAGTAATGAGATAGGCTCGAACGGATTCGCCAGAAGAACAACGATTAGTTCAGTGACTGTAAGTCATTTATTTCTCAATGGTATGTTACAATGCACTGAACTAAAATACCCTGATAGGGCGATCCACTATCTGAAGTATTTTTATAGCCCGTTCGCAGCTAAACAGCATTTTTTTTTAAAGTCATGCATTGCATCTTCATTCTGCCCATTTGCTATTCTTCCGTAGTCAAGTGCAGAATTGGGGACATCTTTATTAGAAGAAAATAGGCGTGTACTCTATTCACGGTTACTTCGCACTTTTCTTTAGCCCTGTTAAGTTTATACTTGCAAATTATTTCTCCGCCTCGTGCAAAACTATGTTTAAATAATTATAGACAATTCCGCCGTAGGACGACGGAACAAATTCGTGAGCACTAAGTTGTAATAATATTTTGCATGAGAACTATTTCTTACTGGGCGTTACCAACATACATGTTTCCTCACTATTTTTATTCTAATTTATTATAAATCAGACATAATTTATAAATAAAATATTGGTCAAACTTTAATTTAACGAAAAATTAAGATAATTTTATGTTAACAGGGGTATAAAACGCTGGTGATAAATGACATATTTAGAAAGTGACTTAACACAAGCATACATGTGATGATTTTTTTAAGGTTTGTTTAAAAAAGTGTGAAGAAACTTCGTGTCTAATGCTAAGCCACAGAAATATTGCCGATAACGTTTCTGCAATAGGTAATGGGAAATACACGTAGCTACGGCATTATTTTTTTTTTTTACTGTGATTTATTTCAGAAGTGTCGAAATTACCTAACGTGAGTTAGGTTCGAGTGAACGCGGAGTGGGAGACATTCGCATTGTACACTCGCTACTCCAGCTTCTGTGGCATGTTTCCGTCGACAATGGCGGGAAGTGTTTCGCCACAGACTAGCCGGGAATACAGAAATGAAACAGCTGCGTGTACCGCGAACCCCAGCCGCACGCGCCAGCAACGTGGCGTCGCTGGCCAGAAAAAACGTGTCGGCGCGCCGTTCGCCAATCAACGCGTGGCAACCCTCTCGCCAGCCGGTGGCCTAGCCAATAGGGAAGCTTACGCCACACGAGTGTCGCCAATCAGAACAAATGTACATTCCAGATCCTCGTGGTACCCAATCAGCGAATGGGTACTGTTACGATTGTAAAAGCTGTTCACGATAAAGTGAACACTTTTGAAATCAACTTTAGAAAAAAACTACTTCCCCTACCTGCATGTATTTTAACGGGCCACCTGAGTGGGATGCAGACAGTGAAGTTGGTAATGATAGATGGAAAATAGTTCCATAACTTAACGTTTAGTGAAAGTGTTAGGTAGCCATTTGTGATAACTTCAATTATTTATTTAACTTTCTGTTTATTTTTATGCATCGAAGTGTAAAGATGACCAGATATGTAATATATTTTCTTTTCTTATAAATCCACAGTCTCACATGACCGACGCATGAATAAAGTGATGGGGCACATGGCTTTGTTAATTTTACATATGGTGGAAAAATACACAACGTACGTACAAGTGATCTTAAGCAGAGCTTTCAAAAACTCTTAGTTTACCGTGAACAGCCTATAAAAGGAAATGCCATGCTATTTCACCCCATTATACTTACCGCCGCAACTAATATGGTCTTATAATGTCGTTCTTCTAGGACAGAAGAAGTGTGTGTGTGATGAGTGGAGCCACTGTTGAGAAGAGACTAACGAGGAGATGTCCACAAGGGTCAGTTCTCGGACCACTACTCTGGAATATCCTCTTCAAGACACTTCTTCGAATCAACTTACCACCACGCGCTAAAACTTCGATCTCAAAAGAAAACGAAAAGGATTGTAATCGTGCGAGGGGCGATACACACGACACTCTAAGCAGTGTGGCAACGAGCGAATAAAGGGTGCCGTAACGCGTCACAGAGCATAAAGAGATCGGGGCTCGGGGTGATGGGTGTTGGGCAAGACCCCGGCGTGCTAAGGCGTGACTCGCCGTCTTGCTCGTGGTCTCAGCGGGTTCCTTGTTGCGATATGTCGGCCGCGACAGTCAACTGTCTTGCGGGAACCCGCTCTATCACGACCACCAGCCCGCCCCAGGGGGAGATCGTATCCGTACCAAGGACTCCTTATCCACCCCGCGCCACAAACGTGAGCGTGTGAGCGAAGTGATCTGGGCGGCGCTTAACAGCGAGCTCTCGAGAACCGACGAGGGTCATCTAAGTTGGTATGGAGCAGCACCGGATTGAAAGGGCGGGGGTAAACCGGAGATCCCCGCCGAGAAAGCCCGCCGACCAACGGCATCGTCCGGCACGATTCGATCATGCGAAAATTCTGGAGTGACCCGGCCGGGGATTGAACCCGATGGGGGGACGGGCATGCCAACCACTCAGCCACCGTGGCGCCCCCAAATCACAAAAGCTGAACACGCAGGTTTCCGCCTTCAGGTAGAGAAGAAAGCGAGATTACGACCGATGCTTCGGACCTGGCTATGAGCGCAATTCTCCAGAAATATGGGGGCCGCGATGGCTGAACGGTTAAACTGCTCGCCTCCCACCAAGGCTAACCGTATTCAATCCCCGGCCGGGTCACTCCCTGGTTTTCTTACGTCATTTCACCCACATCGGCTCTCTAGACCTCTTTGTTGTGACCCGCCTAAATCTGCCAATTCAACTCCAGCAATATGTGCAAGGTACACGACAAACTTTGCTTTCTTCTCCTAAAAACTAGTCCAGCGCAGCATAAATGTGGGGTCTATGTTCAAGAGCTCCTTGCTTTTCATTTGGGAATACATCATTTTTGCCATATGGTCATGAGATGGTCACATGGACGATAAAATAAGCTGTGGGGACAGCATTTCTAAGAATACAGCAAGCGGCGTTGCTGGAAGGCAAACGCGTCGAAACACCGTTTGTCAATCTGCGCCTGGTTACTTATTCGCAAGCCAGCACCCGGCAGCCCATCCCATAGCGTATTTTTCAGTAGCATGCATTAGCCAATCAGGGACAAGACCGGTGTCAGAGTTCAGCCTAGCCAATCAACGAATGGGTTCGTGCACTTCAAACGAATTTCATTTCTGTGGCGTGGAGAAGAGGTAGGGTTGGATAATCAGGAACAAACGGAAGTATGCTGAGAAAACCTTCACTCCCCACATGATAATATGATCACGACTGTAAGGTAAATAAGCACCGTGCAAAATTATTATTTTTAAACATTTCTTTTATGAGGTTTATGTATCCTAAGTACAAGTTTTGGCCCAATCACAAGTTGGCATTTCAATTCCTTAGAAATACACATATTAAAATATTTTCTGGTTAGAAAATGTAAATTGCGCTGAAAAATAACAGCATAGATTATCTGCAAATACACCCGAATAATAGTAAAGAAGGTCATAACGTTTGCCTGTGCCTTCAAAGGGGGACTAAGCTGCAAGATGCGGCATTTTTGTTGTAGTTTTCATTTTTTTTTAACGTGTAAATATCCCCTTTCCCTTATCAATGATAAACTGGCGAGTACAAAGGAGAACGTTGATACGCAGCAGTTAAAAGTGAATTTTCATCGGTACGGAGCTGTGGAGTCAGACCCTCGGAGTAGTACGGTTGTCAATGATGTTGAACGTCCAACCCATCTCTGTTCTGAAACTGCAGTAATGTTACGGAGCCCATGTACTTGCAGCAAAGTAACGTTGCATAAAATATTATCTCAGAATTACAAATAACCCTATAGTTAGGGATAGCAAAATTTCACGAGTTCATTTCATGACAAAGTAGATGTCAAATATGTGTACACTGAAGTTGAGTTTGCAATTGGATCGTAGTTTAATAGATATGCTCTAGACTTCTCTAAGCCAATGGCAGACTTGTAAGGAAACAAGTAGCAAGTGCCATACTACCAGGAGTGGGCTAACACTGACCACTCTCTGGAGAAGCAGCCAATGAACAAACAACTAGGGCTCGAGTGTACACAGCACTGTGAAGTCTAGCGTTATGAGCCAACTATATAGCACTGGCCTACAGGTCATTAAACTCACGAAATTTTCCTATCCCTACCTATAGTGCGCTAAAGACAGTATAACATAACTTCGTCACCTATGCTATATCAGTTGAGGTGCCCCCCTCCCCAACACTTTAAGATATAGCAGCTGCTTCGCCTGGCTTTCGGGTTGTCCGTCCTTGACCATGGATGCTGAGACGCTGTAACCTTCAAAATGTGTGGGACTGTCTGTCAGACAGTGCGTGTGGTTCTCAGCCTACGTGGATAACTGCTTCAAACTTGTCACGGGAAGAAGAAAGCACGCCTTAATTGTTAAAGACTTAGTCTTCTGTGGTCGGAAGATACATGCATGTACGTTCCTCCAGCTTTCTCCAGTGGCTGTTCTCACAGACAGCTATCTCAGGCTCACTTTAACTCCGGTTCTGGTCTATTTCCTCCTTGAGATTGCGTCCTTCACTACTTCCCCACGCGACCACCACGTAGACAACACACACGCTCACAGAAGCCCGTAAGTGGCTCAGGAAGTCACGGGGGAAAAATTCACCTCCAACACGGCTCATGAGAGCGTGGAACATCCTGAAGTCAAGAAATCTTACTTCTTAAAAATTACATTTATTAACACAACTTTTTGCTATAGAGTAATTAGTGCTTAAGACGTCCCTATAGATTAGTTTCCTTATATGCAGGGCCGGTGTTTTTTCGCTTAAAAGTCGGAGCGCACAGTATGCTTGAATACTATATATATATATATATATATATATATATATATATATATATATATATATATATATATACACACACACACACACACACACACACACACACACCTCAGATGTTGTTGAACTTCTATTGGTTGGTGGTGTCGTATCAGCATTTCACCAAGCCACTCAGGAATCTGCAACTCCGACACTAAACCTTCTTGAATCATGGACAAACAGATCCCGCGGACCAGAACATGTTTCAGACAATCAAAAAATGTGGGTGGCCTGTATCTTGTCTTTAATTCTTTTCCCAATATATCACTGCCCGTAAAGATACCTTGTAATTTATCTATATAATTTTGTGACATGCTAGATGTTATATAAGTATATGTTAGTTTCACATCGTTGGACCTTTGCGCTCTTCATCAGACATACTCTTTGGAGAAGTCTGAACCAACAGTTAATATACAACAATCGGGTTGCTCAACTCATGTGTGCGCGAGCCGTGTGTGATGATGAGCTCTGGCTGTGGTAGCATAGCAGATGAACAAATTACATCTGCTCGAATTAATAAAGCAGTAATGTGAAGCCTAGCCTAGTGCCTTTTTACAAACTTTTATTTAACTTCACTTGCTTGTATTTACAGTAAGTGTCTGTGAGGTCCCTGTCCGGCGCCCAATCAATTACTAGCAATCGTCGCTTCTGCCGGCAGCGCATCACTGTTCGACTTGTTGCAGCCCCAAGTGTGGAAGGGGCCACCAGTATAAATTAATGTTTAATGGAGTAAGAATTATGTCTTTGTTCCTTTGTTTTCTATTGGCGGTTATTGCTGAGAGCACTGAAGTCGAGCCTGGCGTCTTCAGACAATGGAGTGATTAGATTGGGTAGGCTTGGAGGCGGATGCGTTCTGAATGATTGTATGTGGGAATTAGTTTTTGGATGCCCAGAGTGGAACTTAGCCTCTGAACTAGTGAATGCGGGACTTATTCAGGAAGCTCTGCGGGATTTTGTATCGAAAGTTTGGTTGTGTGTGTAAAAGACCATCCAAACTTTGAAACACAAGAAGGAATTCAAATCGTCGGCCTTGTGTGTGTGTGTGTGTGTGTGTATGTGAAGTACTATTTGAAGATTCCGATCTGCATGAGCTATTATTAAAATTTCAAATACATCGACATACATACGTATGTAAGATGAATAATGAATATTCAGAATGCCGGTTCAACTTCACGAGAAAAGAGTGCACTGAAACTCGCCTAATCGCAAGCGATAAGGATGACAGACGAGTCTGTGAATGTATAAATTGTCTCTCTCTCTCTCTCTCTCTCTCTCTCTCTCTCTCTCTCTCTCTCTCTATATATATATATATATATATATATATATATATATATATATATATATATAATAACAAAAAGGTGAGACTAAAATTGAAAAATAAATTAACTGTTAAAAGGCCTTTTAAAACCAAGCTTTTATTTATAAATGAACTAAACAGAAAACAGATAAAAATAACTATAGGAATTGTTACAGATTTGTAGAACTTGTAAGGCGTGGTCGAACAGCCGTAATAATATTTACTACAAACTAATATTTTTGTATCAATTTATATTTTTAGTATATAAATGATTGGCGCAATTTAAAACGTATGCCTCATTTGCGTAAGCGTAGTAAGCACATATCTTGCGTAATGCTCTTAATTATTCTCACCGAGCTTTTATGTACTAAATATAAATTGATATAAAAATATTAATTTGCAGTAAAGTTTATTACTGCTGTTCGACACGTCTTACAAGATCTACAAATTGTATAACTACTCATATGATTAGTTTTATCTTTTAAGTTCGTTAACTGCATAGATTTAAGAGGTTTTTTACAGTTAATTTATTATAACCCGTAATAATAGGGTATCTACTTATAGGACTCTAGTGAAAAGTACCACAGACCAAATACGAGTTTCCTTTGTTCTCAAAGCTGCTATCTACCTCTGCTTTCTACCTCATATCGGTGGCGACTGCATTCAGTCAATGATAGCTGTGCTCTACTTATAGGACTCTAGTGAAAAGTACCACAGACCAAATACGAGTTTCCTTTGTTCTCAAAGGTGCTATCTACCTCTGCTTTCTACCTCATATCGGTGGTGACTGCATTCAGTCAATGATAGCTGTGCTCTACTTATAGGACTCTAGTGAAAAGTACCACAGACCAAATACGAGTTTCCTTTGTTCTCAAAGCTGCTATCTACCTCTGCTTTCTACCTCATATCGGTGGTGACTGCATTCAGTCAATGATAGCTGTGCTCTACTTATAGGACTCTAGTGAAAAGTACCACAGACCAAATACGAGTTTCCTTTGTTCTCAAAGCTGCTATCTACCTCTGCTTTCTACCTCATATCGGTGGTGACTGCATTCAGTCAATGATAGCTGTGCTCTTGCTAATCTACTCTGCGACGATTATTTGCATCAGCGCGTTAATGCCAAAATGTCTGCCCGCGAATCACAGACTTTCAACACCGGAGCAACATAATTCTTATTGGCCCAGTCAAATACACCAATGTATTCTCATGAAGATAAGTGGCCAGTAACCTAAGGAAAACTACATGTGTGCAACTAGGACACTGAAATGTAGCCGCCGTAAAACTACTTCCCCGATAATCTTGTGTTTACGCTAGTAGACAGCAAAAGTTTCTTTACTTTGTTATCTTTCACTTCTTATAACAGAATGAACCTGAATAATTTAGACATTTAAAAAACGTACGTTTTAGTAATAAACGTTTTTCCTATGTGAAATCATATTTATATTCTTATGTTTAACTAGCGAAGCAGTATTGCCTTCTTGATTTCTCAGCCTTCACTGAAGCCACCATTGCACGTATATTTCTATCCATAAATGTTTTACTTTTTGTTTAAATGTTATTTATAATTATATTGCACTTCAACCAGGTACAAGATGTATTTATAATCCTTCAGTGTAGCAACCTGTGGGGCCGAAATCCAAAGTTGTTAAAGCGTTAGTTTTCGGACTACAAGCCTTAAAGTCTGAATGAAGAAAGACTAAAAACACACCGCTTCACTACTACCATTCTGAGATGAGCGTGGGTCATAAATAAACAATAATAAGATATGTCTTTACGCATTTCGTTAACTCACTGAAAATTAAGCCTTAGTGGTATGTCCGGGTAAGCTAGTATGACAATTTGTCAGTCCGTGAAGACAAAATTCGCACCCGTGAACTTCCGCTGTGTAGCTAGTTTCTGAGTCGCGTTTACGTCAACACTACGTCCCAAATATTAACATTTTCCCGAAGAAAATATTTAGTGTTGTTTGGTTGTATAACGTGCTACCAACTGCGTGCTACCAACTGGCGATGAAGTTACCAGGAGCTGATGGCACGCCGCAGGCCTAACCCATCCAGACCCAGTGTACACAACTGTGTACATTACGCCCGTGTATACAATTGTTGGTCTGTGCTGAACACTGCGAAGCTCAGTGACCAATGATCTTACCTGTGGGTAAATTATTCGCAAACCCTCTTACTGTTCGAGGTCATAACTGGTTCATATTAGTATAGCCGAACACATATCCTACAGCCTACTGGCTGTGACAACGGAACAGGTGTTGTGTGGACTGAAGTACAGTACGCATCATAATTATTTTTGTCTGTAACACCTGAAACCGTAAATTGATATTAGAGATGATCTAAAACCGCGGTAATTTTTTGAGCCAACATATCTTCCATGACACACTAACTGGTTTATTCTTTCATGATTGGTTGAACAAGGTTTTGACTCGGCTAAGTTGTTTTCAGACCAATCACGAACGTTCTGCGTTATAGTACCAGAATCCTCATTGGCCAAATGAAATGGGGTAGTGGCTTCAATCAAGCACCTCAGCCAATAAGGGATGAAAAGTGTCTAACATTTTTACAGTACGTTGAATACAAGAAAACAGTCAACTTTCCCGCGATGAATCATCATCTCTAATTAACATATATTTGAGAGGGCTAAGAATGGGCTTGGCCAACGCCTACCCAAGTGAAAGAGAGCGGCAGAACGACTTGTGAAGCACCGACCACAGGTAGCTAACAGGTGGGCGGACGAATATGCAGGCGTTCCTTCACACCCGCCCTGCCACCGTAGTTCAATTGTTTCCTTCCCCGGGGGAGAAGCGGCTCGACATTGCCAGAGCTCCCAAGTCATAAGTTACAGCGTGGATATTGTATTTGGCGAACTACGTTGCGACATGTTGGTAGCGTGTAAGACTGGATTTCTCTGTACAAGCAGAGCTTTCACTCCGGTGTCCTTGAGTATAAGCTGTCCACGGGCGATTGCGCACTTTTAATATCAACCTTTGAAAAAAAAAAATTACTCAGTGCCCTGATTGAATGAATTTGCTGAAAAAATTGGATTTGGCTGTGTTGGGGACACGGCCTTTTGTTTTCCGTGAATACGTCTACGTTGACGCGCTCGGACACCTCGATATTTATTATACGTTCCCGGCACCGCTTCACTCGATAATATAGGGTTTTATAGGTATCACTGGATTGCTTTTGAGATGCTCTTTTCAACCGTATACGATTTCTGTATTTTGACTTGGCTTTTTGACGAGTATAGGCCGAAATTGTTTAAGTTTTCTTAATTTTTTTATATTAAACGCATACAATTTCACCATAACCACGCCTACACAAATGTTTTTATACACGCAATCGATTGATCTTTGATGAGAGCTGTCGATTGAAACTCAAACGAGAGTCGTAGCTTCTCCCAGCCAAAAGTTATACTACGCGGAAATTGTAGGACGCGGCGAAACGAACTCAAAATTGAGCCCCCCCCCCCTCCCCCTTTTTTGGCAATCGAGTCTTGTAATTGAATTTTGAATGTAGACTACAGGTTAGGAGCTGCAATGCCAAACGTTACCCCCCGATTATGTCATCATCGGATTTTTTTTATTGTCGCCCACTGTTGTCGCAAACTTAAAGACGTATACACGTCAATAATACTGTTCTTAAAATGTTCATTCTATATTAATTTTATACATGGCGGAAGGGTACGCAATAAGCAGAAAAGTAAATCCTGAGTGTTGAGTTCAGAAGAGTTCAAATAAACGCGAAGCACATGTGTATATTCTAGTCCATTCAAAATTACATCCAACTTTTCTGAAGCCCTTCTATAGTTATAATTCTAGGATATTCTTCCGCCTCGTGCAGGTAAAGCTAAACTACGTACGTCCAGAAAATTATACGAAAGGGACAACGAACCGCATTCGTCCGCAAGAACTATTTCTTATTCGCCATTACCAATACAGATATTTTCTGACTGCTTTTACTCATATTAATAATATATGAAATAATACAATTTATTATAGATGAAATATAAGTAAAAGTTTAATTTGACTGAAATGGGGTTCTTTTATCTTAACAGAAGTATAAAACTCTTTTGATAAATAACACATTTAGAAACAAGAAAACACCTTATAGATGGTGTGGTTTTTCACAGGTTTGTTTCAAGAATCGTGAAGAAACCACGCACAGACCATATAAATGGACCTCCTCGATGATTACAGTCCGGAAACGGAAGCTTGCTTGTCCCAGAAATGTGACCGCCTCTCCACAACAGCAGTCGAGGCCAGATGTCATCTCGTAGAGCCGTAGGGCGTGTTGCCCACCCAGCCAGGGGTGACGTCAGCTATGGCATTTCACCTCGTGTCAAGGTCACTTTCCACCGCTGCCGGTCCTAACAGTGTCCGCCCGACTAACGTTTTCTCTTTCTGTTGCCCCTGTGGAACACGTGCTGGTCCCCCCCCCCCCCCTTCCGACTGAAGACAGGCCTTGGCTGCAGAATAGTGAGCCCATTCGGTCGCGTTTTGACGTTAATACGTCTAAAATTTGGATCCACAGTGGGAGGCAATCCAGAAAATCCGATAATAACAAAATCGGGGCGTACAGTTTGGGATTGCAGCTCCGAATCTATCGTCTACATTCAAAATGCAGTTACGCCACTCGATTGACAAAGGATCTAAGACTATGTTACGTTGGGTAAGAACTGTGAAGCATCGCGCGTTGCGGGTTAGGGGGGGGGGGGGGTAAGTACAATTTATAGCGTCTCATTCTCATAACTTCCGCGTAGTATAACTTTCGACCAGGAGAAAGCTACGACACTCGTTTAAGTTGCAATCGGCAGCTCTCGTCAAGATCAAGTGATTACGTCTATAAGAGCATTTGCGTGACGTGGTTATGGTGAAATTGTATGCGTTTAATGCAAAAAAAAAATTAATAAATCTTAACACAATTTCGGTCTATACTCGTCAAAAAGTCAAGTCGAAATAGAGAAGTCGTATACGGTTGGAAATAGCATCTCAAAAGCAGTCCAGTGATACCCATAAAACCCCATGTGATCGAGTGAAGCTGTGCCGGGAACGTAAAATAAACATCAAGGCGTCCGAGCGCGTCCACGTAGACGTATTCACGCAAAACAAACGGCCGTGCCCCCAACACAGCCAACTCCTATTTTCATATTTGTAGCACGTGCTTTCAGCTTGTAGACACTATCCGCGACTCAGTGGTGTGGGGTGAACTGTTGCAAGGGAAAGACACTTACACAATAGAAAAATTTAACGTCTGACTTAACGACTTGACTATACGTTTGCTTTCCGATATGTTGTTTCTTATGGAACTTGACACAATGGAACTCTTAAAGTTAAAGTCAATCACTCTTGATTTTACCATTTCGAAAAGTTGAAATTTAAAGTTAAATTCAAGCAGCCATTTGTCGAGAATCTAACACAGGTTATGTGGAATGCGCATAATTATATTGTGAGGTGATTTTCATCTCCGTGGGCTATATTAAACGAATAACCTCTTAAAATAAATAAATGGCAAACGAATATTATGCGAAGAGGAACTATACGAACTGCGATTATTAATAAAGTAAACCAGTGAATTATTGCTTTGGAATTAACTTTAAATATAAATGTTAATCCTATTTTAAAAAGTGCTTAGAAGACAGTCCATGATAATATGATAATGATTAACATAACAAGATACAAATTTTCACGAAGCGCGCAGAACCGATGTTAAATTGTCTGAACTCTGACTTCACAGTTGAATTATGTGCTGGTGGTTTCGTCAAATGAAAGCAAATGTAAAGTCAAATGCTAAAGTTTTATATTGTCTATGTACCCGTTAGATGGTTTCGCCTCTGTGCTGTACCCTGTCGCTTGCTAGTTTACATTTCCACCGATAAAACGTAGTTCGGTAGGTGACGCCACAGGAAGTGTGCAATGGATCCTTCTCCTGCTTGTCGTGAATGGTCGAGACACATTCAGTCTCCGCAGACTCCACTCTGGTGATTGGATCCCGCTGCGCGCGCCGAGAATGTACAGCACTGAGCAAACACTTGCTCACCTAGCAACAGTTGGCCACATGCCACCGCTCCGAATACTTTTTCCATGCATTATTATTATCAATTTTTAAATCGCGTGGTGTTTGTAAAATTACATTTCGAAGTCAAACTGCACTGTTCTTAATACGTTTAAATAAAACCCAACTGTGTGCAGAACATTTAACACGGGGAACTCAAAGGTTGTTTTAAAATAATTCTGGGACCGCCGTAAATAACAAATATGCAAGAATTCCCATATTTACAACAATTTTTTTCAGCTTCCAGAAAAAAAAAATTCCTCGTGGGATTTTTTAGATATCTTGAAGTGGCTCTCCGCGTTTACTTTCAGTGCGAATCATCTCCTCTCTTTGCATAGGTTAGTTTCAATAATTTGTAAATTTCTAAAACAGTGAAGATGAGATTTGGACACGTTTTTATGTAAAAACATTGTGCTCAATTTTTTTGCGGGTGAAGATTAATGACTGATAATACATAAAGGTATAAAAAGCATCTAGGCCCTACTAAAAATATTAAAAAAATTGATTTTCTCCCGGGAAAAAATTGAAGATAGGGTGGTTACCTTTTCAGTACTAAATATCAGTGATGAAAATGTCAAATTATAAAAAGGTCTTGAGCTAGTTTTGGGCTCCGTTTCATAGTGTTCGAAATACTCATTTCCCCGCGAAACTATTCAAGGCGCGTCCAGTGTGGTGATGTTCGAAAATAACGCACACTTCAGATGAGGCCTGCATCGAATGCATTCAAGACGTGACACACATTAGAAAAATGCAATTTTCGAGCACGTCAAAATGAGATGAAATACATGAATACCCTAGGAGCCAGCATTGAACCTTGCAACTGACTTCCCACCAATTAAAACCACAGCTATTAAATCCCATTGGTACACGCGGCGCGACGAGAACGCTGCACTTCAGTTCAGAACCTCGCGCTTAGGGTCGACGGCGCGTTTGAAGCGCGTAGCAATGTAACCCTTATCGTCCCGGCGCTTCTCGGCCTCGGGAGCGTTAAAATAGTTCCAGGCAGGCAGACCCCTTAATCACACTGAAGTGAGCCGGTCTCTGGCGCTGTGAATCAGTTCAATGGCGCACACCGTGCCAGGTGACGCAGTGGTTAAACTTTGGGATCGTGGAGGACCTGGGTTCGAATCCTAGTTCGGTCATCCTGATCTCGGTTTTCCGTTGTATCCCGAGATCACTCTAGGCGAATGCTGGCGTGGTTCTATACCACGAGCCGTGGCTGGAGACCTGCGGAATTCGCGTGGTAGCTCACTAGGCTTCACTGCCCTATATACGTTCGAGTCAGCGTCATTTGTAAATTGGCTTCTGAATAGCGAGGACCCATAGTTAGAGACAAAGTTGATGCGTCTTGTAAAAGCCAAACTAAGGAAGACTATAATTTTCTACACCTTAGCTAATAAACACAAAAACAAAATGTAGGAGAGGCTAAACATAAACAATACTTAATCAACATAAACTTCTCTCACCTAGTAAAATGATACCACAAATGATCACAATGAACTTAACAGCAAAAAAGGAAACGAAAAAAATATAAGAAAATTATGAAAGTAATATTGTTTAGAAATGGAGTTAATAATGACTCTGTGAATTTCGTATAAATTATAGAAAGGAAGATAACAATGAAAACGTTCTGGAATACAATGTGACGAGTTGGGTTCGTTTTCTGCCACTCTTGGATATTCGTGACGAAATGATAAATGTCTTTAGGGGGTAAAGAAAGGCTCGGCACCCCCTAGACCTTTCCTTTATATATATATAGTTATTTCACCAACAACAATCACCCACCCTATTCCTATCGCACAAAGGCTCCAGAAGCCTCGGTTCAGTATGAAGTAAAGTTGTGAACATAAGTTAATTCGTAAAGCTGCATGAATCCATGGATTATATCCTCGTAGCATGTAATCTTTATGCAAAATGTAAGGGACATTTTTTTTCGATGGTTTAGTTTGCTCAAAAAAAAAAACTAGGCGATAGTACAGTAGCTATTTATGTTACCCTTTGCTTTAAAAGAAAATTAAACTTTTTGTGTGCATTTATCCCACGTGGAAAGAGTCAGTTATATATGAAAAAAAAAAAAAACTATCATTCACACTTGCAAAATTAGTGAGTAGATTATATCAAAAATATATCCTCGAAATACTTGGAGCAATGGATAAACAATGAAACGATTCATTGATATTAAAATTTCACTTACCACAGTTCTAAACAGATATACGAACACCTAATGTTTTTCTCCATTACATCGCAGATAACCATGTGAAAATAATGACCACGGAGGTGGAACTGCTAAGTACAATAGAGAGAAGGCGGCATCTGTAGAAGGCAACACGTGAAATAAGTGATGTATGTATCTGACACGTTCTGGGACACGAAACCAATTAAGAGCTATTACAAAATCTAGCATGGCTGGAAATAACTTTCAAAGAGTAGGCCAAGGCCGGCTTGTGCGAAGCAGATCATGGAGGACAGAATGAGCGGTACTGAATGAACGAGAAATAGTAATGCCAATGAAGAGCTGCTGTCTGTAGAAACGTTACCTACTTGCGGGTCCATAGAACGCATTACGAACTTGTGCCTTCAGAAGGGAATTCACTTCTAATCATTAGCAACAGCAGTGAAATCGATGTTCTTGAATAACCTCAATAATTAGTACAATTTCTGTGATTCTAGCGGAGCAAGTTTTATTGTCAGTTAGATATTTCTACTGTTCCAAACCGACAGTGATAATAATAGCGCAGTATTGTGACAACTGGAGAAACTTCACACAATCAATCTCAGTAATGATTACAATGTAATCGTACTAAGAATGCAGAGACATCTCTAATACATTAACATTCCTGCAAAGCTAAGAAAAGCACAAATGTACCTTGAAAATAATTTAAATTTGGCACAATATTATTTTTTTACAAATTGGAAACTGCTTCCATTTATTTCAATGATTGAAAATCGCATATTAAACGGCATTTTACGCTGAATCATTAGCAAATCATTTGCCCGCTTTACAGTGAGTCGCATTTCGTCGAATGAACAAAAAACCGGATGGGCCATTTTATCGTCATTTGATTAATCTGTCCCAACCAGATCTCGAGTTGGTTTTGGTGAATTGTGTTTTTTCCACAAATACCGACACGTCCTCAAACGTGTCACAGTATTTCTGAGGCTGCTTGGTTTATCCTCCCTAAGCCAAAGGTAAATATAGTGGAACACTTAAGTTGCAGCATGACTTATGTGTACTATATCCAAATAATACAACTTCAAAAGGCCTTCTTTTAAACAAGGCTTAATATCTGCCACATGCCATGGCATGTGTAGCGTGTCCGAGGACTGGAAACGCGAGTTGGCGACGAGTCAGGCAAATACGTTACATACCTCATCATAGTCTCGACGTTGAAAAGGCTTTTGACTGTCAATTGTAGCAATTCTGTAAGTTCTTCTTAAAACACGCTTGTAATCACACTGCGTGATAACTTCGTCCATGCGTTGGTTAAGTGAAACTGTGAAATTATTAGGAAAGTAAACATTTTACATGTGCTCTAGCACTTGCGCTTGTCAGCATAACAATACAGAAAGCAAAAGAAATAATTTCACTATTCACGATCTTTGGGGCCGTTGTGGCTACGCGGTTAGACCGCTCGCCTCCCGCCAAGGAGATCCGGGATCACTCCCTGGCCGGGTCACTCCGGATTTTCGCATGGGGGGAATCGCGCCGGATGATGCAGTTGGTCGGTTGGTTTTCTCGGGGATCTCCCGTTTCCCCCGCCCTTTCATTCCGGCACTGCTCTATACTCACCTCAATCACCCTCATCGGCTCTCAAGATTTCGACGCCAGGAGCCGTCCAAATCTCTTCACTTCGCTTCACAATTGTTTACCTAACAGGTTTGATACAGGCGGCCACCTTAACCGCAGACGTCAGACCACTGTTCGCCTACTTTCCAGGCGCCGAGAAAACACAGCGGGAAAACAAAAGCCTGTCTTTGGCCGCGTGTGTTTTTCACGTAGGCCGCCGGCGCTGCAGCGATTTCACGCTCCGATCGCCCGAGGGCCGGCTGGAATCCGGCCCTCGCGCTCTTTTATTTACGCGTTACGTGACGCACTGCGGTAACGTAATTCCACGGGTGGCAGCCGCAGGTAGGCAATACCGCGCGCTGCATGTCCCAATCTCAGGCCGTGTCGAATTCAGGTAAAGGCTGTTCGCTATAAAGTGAGCAATTTTGAAGTCAACCTTAGAAAAATTTCACTGTCACTGCCTGCATATATTTTAACAGGTGCACTGAGAGGCATCGGCCGGGTAAAGTTGGTAGCGATTGATGGAAAGTTGTCCCTTATGTTAACGTCGAATAAAAAGTGTTTGGTAACCATTTTTTAATATTTATGATTTCTTATACTTTCTGTTTTTATGACTCCTCAGTGTGTAAAAATTTGGAGATTTATAAAATGTTTACTTTTCTAAGAATTTCACAATTTCACTTGACCGAATCATGAATAAAGCGATGAGGGTCTTTGCAGTGTTGATATTACACAAGGTGGAAGAATACACAATGTGCATACAAGTAGATCTTAAGCACGGCTTTCAAAAGTGCTCATTTTACAGTGAACAGCCTATGTATATTGGTGTACTTCCGTCCTCGCATACTGTACTTACCCATGGCACCAAACTCGATGAATTCGGACAGGCAGTCTTGTTGACTTCTATGAGCCAGCTGATCAATTTTAATGAATGTGCATTTCTTAAACAACTTGACAATTGCCGAAAGTTAGATTGTTAAATAACGAATTAAAAATATATTTCAATTTTATTTACATAACATCTGTTGTCTTGCTGATAGTACCTGAGTTTGCATATTTGATTGCTGAATTTTACCTTAGCTTTTGTAGGTCATGAACATAGACGATAGTGCGAATGTATTGTATAGACATTTATTTAAGGTGCACCTCACGATAATTATTTCCTAAGTACAAAACTCTAAGCAATCAAGCAATATTGTTGCCCTACTATAACACTCAGGAAATAATTACGTCGAATATCAATTTTTACATACAAATTACTTTTCAAAATGGTGGCACGTTTGCCGCAAGTACGCGAGAAGTATACGTACCTGTACACTTGCGTACTTCATTTGCGATTTAGACAGCACTTGTGATGTCGCTTCCGGGGACAGGTACGCACAAGTATGCACTTCAAAGAAATTTGGACACAGCTTCAAAGGTTTTTTTTTTCTTTTTCTTTTGGAACGATCTCACGATATAGACCATTCGCGATTACTTCCAACTTTTCTAAAGTCATGCTAAAGTGCTACTTTCCGAATATTGATCCGCCTCGTGCAAACAAAGCTTAACCGAGTCTATAAAATCACACCAAAGGGACAGCGCACCGCATTCGTGTGTACTCGCCTTAATAATATTTTGCATAAGAACTATTTCTTACTAGGTATTACCAACACACGTATTTTCCCACCGTTAATATTCATATTAGTTTGAAATGGAATATTATAATTTATTGGTCAAATATCTGTAAAAGTTGAATTTAATTTTAAAAGTTTTTTTTAAAATGATAACAGAAGTATCAAACGCTTGTGATACATGACAAATTTAGGAAACAACCAAGCCCGTCATTCATGGCGTGTTTTTTCAAATGTTTGATTCAAAAAGTGTGAAGAAACCCGAATAGATTATAGTTTACTATAGGCTGTTCACTGCAAAGTGAGCACTTTTGAGGACCTAGTTACTTTTTCCTTTCAGCCTTTTTTTCCCCCCATAACAACTTTTTGAAATAAATATTGCCATGTAAACAATAAGCACAGTGTGTATATTCCATCGCACTCGAAAGTTAACGACTGACTAAAATAAAATATACTTCATTAATATTATTCCAAATGAGGGGGTTTTCAAAGGTGTTCACTTTACTATGAATAGCCTATATACGTGGACCGACTTCAATAATAAATAACCCAGAGCAACGATTTACATTTTGAATTCACCTGCATTATTCATTATACTGGCGACTCATTGGAAAGAGCGTTTCGGCACAGCCGTATAACTTGTGTTCTGCGGTGGAAATATTCAGGTAGGAAGAGGTTTCTATTTTTTTTTTTTTTTTGAGGCTGTAGGAATGTTTTCTTAGGAACTGTTATTTTGCGCTGCCAATGCCAGCCAGGAGGTTACTACGTCAAGCAACAGAAAAATATTATGTCTTGAGAGATGTTTGACACCCGATACATATCTGAAAAGAAAAAAAACAAAAAAATTCCTCCTGGCATGTCGTGTAAATGTAACATACTCTAGATGTATCGCTCTACAAGGTGAAGGTATGTATAGACCAGTGATGGCAAAGTGAGCACTTTTTTAAGGCCCGCCAAAATTTTTCCTTTTGACCATTTTTATCTTTCCACCCCTTTTTAATATCAGCATTGCCACATGACTAATAAACACGGTGTATACTTTCACCACTCTCAAAAGTTTATGACTAGGGCTGTAGTAAAACATCTTTAGTAGTGGCTAATTCCCGGGGGATGGCCTTAAAAAGTGCTCACTTTACAGTGAACAGCGTATATATAGGAAGTGGCAAGTACATTCCATGAAAACACTTTGAAGGGAAAGAAATATCCATTCCTGGTGTAGAAACTAGACACGAACTAAGAATAGTCTGTGCTTGTTATTTTTATTTGCATAATTTTCTTCTTCGTGTTTCGTGAAAATCGGGAAATCAGAGTGTTCTAAAGACGTTTTATTCTCTATTAAATGTTTTGTATTCATCCCAAATTAAACAAAAAAGAAAAAGATAGAGTTAATGGAACAAACAATTAAAATTAAGGTCTATACATTGTACCGGATAGTTATTTATTTGATAAAAACTATTTGCTGAATTTACCAAGGAAATTTTTGCGTCCCGTGTTTTGAGAAACTGTTTTTTGTCACATAAATCACGTTGACCAATGTTCGCTGAATTCTGCGCCCTGCAAAGCTATTCTAGACGTCCTCCTACAATTATATTTTCTCTGTGTCTGGACATAACCATACTAACTGCCATACACATTAGAAACGAGTATCAGTATTTTTTTTTTTACTATTCCCCTTTCCCTTAATTTTTTTTTTTTTTTTTCCTTTTACAGAGTGAAAAGCGGAATTCTTTGTTCTTTTCTTCCCTTTGTAGTGTAAAAAACTTGCTACAAACTATTTGCCTTGCCTTCTCAGTTACTGCTTATGTAACGATGCAATTTTAATCGGCTAAATTACACAAGATATACTCATAATTCTTTGCACGCTAAAACCAATGTCCAGAGAAAATTGTACAATGGTTGTAAAGCCATGTCAGTGCATATTTAAATAAAATATATTTAAAAATTCCACCGTTAATAGCGTGTATTGGAGAGTGTTTGTCCACTTCTGCCTTTATCCCGCTCAGCTGGCACGCTACGCTCATGTACGTACGTACACTGACAAAAATGCTGAAAAAGTGATTAAATATTTGACTGCTCTTCAAGAGTCAAAACACTTTGTGATTGGCCTTCGACTAAAATGCACACATAAAATTGAGTCATATTGTGCAACTGAGATACGCAAGTGACAAGATGCTAGGAAACGACACTGAAATGAGCATCATGTTCTGAAATAACCTCAATTGCATTGTCGTAATATATAAGTTTATTGAGTGCGTAACGGCAATTTATTGTGTCGTTGAATTATGCGTGGCCACCTACACAAGTTTCACGTACAGTCAATTGGGTAAGATTCAAGATCCCAGAAAACGGTAATGTTGACTATTTTTAGATGCGAATACGTCTTTCAATTTGCGACCATAGTGGGAGGCAATCCAGAAAATTCTGTGATAACAAAATCGGGAGATAAATGTTGCCATTGCAGCTCCGAATCTATCGTCTACATTCAAAATTCAATTACACCACTCGATTGCCAAAGGATCAAATAATATGTTACATTGAGTGAGGACTGTGAAGTATCGCGCGTGGAGAGCGAGTGATGTTGAAAAAAAAAAGGGGGGGGGGGGTAACTGTTGCCGCAACTTTGAGTTCGTTTCGCCGCGTCTCGTAACTTCCGCGTAGTATAACTTTTGACTAGGAGAAGATACGACGCTGGTTTAGGTTTCGATCGACAGCTCTCGTCAAGATCAATTGCTAAAAACCATTTGTTTGGCGTGGTTATGGTGAAATTGAATGAGTTTAATGTAAAAAATTAAGGAAACTTAACACAATGTCGGCCTATACTCGTCAAAAAGACAAGTCAAAATACAGAAATCATACACGGTTGGAAAGAGCATCTCAAGAGCAATCCAGTGATACCAATAAAACCCCATATGTCCGAGCGAAAGGCTGACGGGAACGTAAACAAAAAATCAAGGCGTCCGAGCGCGTCATCGAAGACGTGTCCGCCGTGTTCCCAACACAGTCGCCCCCTCATTTTCTAATGGGCCTGTCAGCACGCATGACGCAACCAGGCGGGCTGTTCTTAGATAAAGGGCG
This sequence comes from Dryococelus australis, assembly GCA_029891345.1. Taxonomy (NCBI): domain Eukaryota; kingdom Metazoa; phylum Arthropoda; class Insecta; order Phasmatodea; family Phasmatidae; genus Dryococelus; species Dryococelus australis. Next base: position 22,351,637 of record CM057000.1, read on the forward strand.
ATGAAAATATATCCACTGTTTTATTCTGAAGCTTTTAAGTAATTTTATTTTAGAAAATAAACGTGTTCTTCATCGGGTGTACAATTTTGTAGCATATGCGTGTCAAAGTCTTAATTCGTTTGCTTTTGGATGAAGCAATTAAAAAGCTATACGCGACTGGTAACTGAACGATATTTGTCAAATCTGTTTTTAAATGGTGACAAACTGTGGTTTTTTAAATTTTAGGTGTGTGCAGATATTATGTACGCTTAAACAGTACACAAGTTAATATTTTTAAGTCATAGTTTATTTTGTTCAATATTCATTTGCGTTGATAACTGTGGACATGACATTTCTGCATGGTGGTTTTTGTTTGATTTACGGCCCGCGAAACAAAAAAAAAAATTGTGATTATGACAGGAAATTAAGAAAGAACTAATACAGTCCAAAGACATTGGAGTGAAGATAAGTATTTTACTTGTAGCGACTAATATTCACAAACAGTGAGTAGTATCTTGAGCATTTTTAAAATATCATATTTGAAAGATCACCATATGTGTTATATGTATGGCTGTTTGTTTGTTTCGTTTAATAAATTAAACTCTGAAAGGAAAAAATGCGCCCTTCCTAGTATCTCTGTGTAGCTTGACAAAAATATTAATTTACATCTACAACAAAGCTGGTAGCAAACTACAGCACAAACAAAAAAATAGTTTTATGTGTTAACGTCTTTTGAGATGAACAACGGTGAACGTCGCAAGCAAACACAAAGATATTTTCTTGGTTTCACAGAAACGATAAATCTGATATACATTTCGGAGCTACGAAATCTATTTCTATTCGTAGCAACTACACCCGTGGCAATTTTTACACGCTGCTACAGAAGGCCAATATAAATACTTAACTGGACTCTTGGAAAATGCTAGCTGAAACGCGAGTTAACTATAATAAGTTGTATGTTAGTGAGATGAACTTCTAAGGCCGTTCTTGAAATGGTTTTCATACTTTACTGAAAGGTCACGGACCGAATGTAAAATTACAGAAGATGATGACGAGGCATATATATATATATATATATATATATATATATATATATATATATATATATATATATATATATATATATATATATATTAGTTTAGGTTTTAGAAGGTAATGGAATTCACTAAATACTGATTTACCACAATCAAATTAGCAGATATACGTGGAAATACATAATCAATTTATTCTGCAATAAATAACTGTGTTTTGCGATGATCAGTGTTCGAATGTTGTCACGAACGATGATAAAGTGACTGTCGACAGCATCCGAATGTAAATCTACCCAATGGCGTTCACAGTAATTTCAAATATTTTTTTCAAAGCTTTGAAAAACCATCCCATTTATGAACCGTTTGGTTGTTTCCCGAAAAGTCATGTGTGTGTGCGTGTGTTTTTTTTTTTTTTTTTTTGTTAAATTGGAATTTTTCTTTTATCACAAATTATAATATTTCATTTTTAATTAATATGTTTATATGAGTGAAAAAGGAGAGAGAGAGAAAATGTGTGCGTTGGTAATGCCTAGTAAGTAATAGTTCTCATGCAAAATATTATTAAACTGCGTGCACACGAATGCATTATATTGTCCCTTTCGTGTAATTTGCGGGAATCAGTTAAGCTTTTTTGCATGAGGCGCAGGAATGGACTGTAAGTAGAACTTTAGCAGTACGCAGAAAAAGTTTGAAGCAGCACTGAATGGACTATAAATAACGAAATGAACAGTTCGAGCGAGGCATGGACGTACGACCAGGACAATTATTTCCCGCGATGGGTAAGGCACTGGTTGACGACCTTGTCTCTCTCTCTCTCTCTCTCTCTCTCTCTCTCTCTCTCTCTCTCTCTCTCTCTCTCTCTTTCCAAGGAGCAGGCCTGTAACCGGATCCAACACTCGCGCCATGCGACACGTCCAACGCCGCTGAGTGGGAGGGACAACATTCTAAATATGCCTGTCGGCCGCGGACGCACGTGAACTCCGACCAACTCATGAGGGCGAAGGTCCTATGATTCACCCCTCCTAACACTCCCCCCCCCCCCCCGGTCCATCAACCACTCTGACCACACACCGGGTTCCGTGATGGTATGGCTGGCCTCTTCCTTTCTACCTCGGGAGGTCAAATCGTGCTCGTTCGTAGGCTGGCATCCAGTTATTGTTTGAGGGCAGATGTGGCAAACTGAGTATGGGCCGCTCACGTTTGTTGGAGCACTTTTGAAATCGACCTCTGAAAAATGTCAGTTCCCCTATAGGCTGTTCGCGGTAAAGTGAGCACTTTTAAAAAATAACAATGTCATGGGCCTCATCACTTTTGTTCGTGCATCGGTCCAGTGAAATTTGAAATTACTAGAAAAGAAATTTCTTATTCTTTCAAATATGTTCATCTTTACACATTAATGCATTAAATAAACAGAAAGCAAAATAAATAATATCAGTCATAACAAATTGTTACCTGACACTTTTTTTTCGACGTTAAGATAAGGAACTACATCCCATCCACCGTTACCAGCTTTACTGGGCGCATGTCACTCAGCGCGCCCTTTAAAATATATGCAGGTAGGGGCAGTGACTTTTCTCTAAGGTTGATTTAAAAAGTGCTCACGTTATCGTTAACAGCCCTTAATGTGTTACAGTTGAACGTTATGTTATCCCGCGTTTGATGGCGAGAAACGCGGGAGCTATAAGGGCGATATTGCCACGCGAATAAGGTGCGCCATCGCCGCTAAGCGCAGACTCTGAACTGGCGCGCTGCAGTGTTCTCGTCGCACCGTGGTGACCCTGTTATTTAACCGGTGGAAAGTTCGTAGGGATGTTCACAGTAGCGCCTTTGAGTGGTACTACGTGTATCTGGCGCGTATATTACGAGATGCAGCGCTCTGAAGAAACCGTCTTCAGTTACTTTGCAGTTCTATGAAACGGTGTTTTCAAAGTTCCCTGACTTTCGAAAGCACTAAGCAGGTCTCGCCTCGCGCGCGTGTTCTTTTCGTAGATCAGTGCACTGGGACGCGTGTTTAATACACTCTGAGAAATTATTTGTAAATTTACCATATCAGTGTGCACGCACAGTGACAAAGCGCGAATGGTTAGATAGTTTCCCATATATGCACGGTAACGTTCCTACAGTTGCTCATGAGAGAGTCGAATGCCTAGGAAAGTCCCCAACTGTGTACAGCAGCGATACTAAACATTCCCATATTTTTAGCCTGATACCTAGTACTACCATACACTGTACAGATTAAAAACTTCCATTACAGTATAGGAAGTTTACCAGAAAAAAATTTTACATTTTAGTTTCGTTGCAAATCGTGTATTTCGGGTAGGGCTGGAGCCTGGCTGTTGCATGCTTGAGGATTTTGGTTCAGGGAAATACAGTCAATATAATTCGGTTTTTAAGGCCAATTTTGAATATATAAACTTGAAACAAAACACCGTGGTGTGAGATATGATACTCTCAAGCTCTCTATCGAAGCAAATATTACAATTTGTTTTTCCATGAATTTTTTTATGATGTTAAATTGTCTGACCTCTCCAGGAAATTAATGTTACGAAATGCTTCATAGCAAAGAAGCACGTATTTGCTTCCCATAGAAGTCCCTGTTGGTGTATTCACATATATCTGTAACCCATTCAGACCCAGGGTACACAAGCGTGTACATTATGCACGTGTATAGGCTGTTCACGGTAAAGTGAGCACTTTTGAAGCCCTAGTTACATTTTTCTTTCAACCAATTTATATCCTTCCGCCATTTGTTAATATAAACAAGGGTGAGTAATAAACAAGGGTATACATTCCCCATTCCCGTAACCAAAAGTCCATGTCCAGGATGAAATGTATTTATTGGTTATTGTGTGCGATGAAACGGCTTCAAAATGTGCTCATTTGACCGTGAACGGCCTGTATATAACTTTCGATCCGTGCTGTACGCTACGAATCTCGGTGACCAATGTTCTTACCTGTGGGTAAATGATTCGCAAACCGTCTTACTCGTCTAGGTCATAATTAGTTCATATTACTGTAGTGGAACATATGTCCCACATATTACTGGCTATGGCAACGGAACAGGTGTTGTGTGGACTGAAGTACAGCACGCATCATACATTTTTGTTTGGAACATCTGAAACCGTAAATTAACATGGGTCTGAGAGACATAATGGGGAAAAAAAAAAAAAAAAAAAAAAAAACCAACTTCATTAACATATATTTCTCGATATATACTAAATTCGCGACCAGGCAGCAGACTGAAGATTTTCATCTTCTAACTCCTGGCCAGGCTCCAGGCTCGTGTAAACCTATAGTCATTGGTAGAAAACTGGGAAATTCGTGCTAACATTTGGCGTCAGGCTAAACTTCAAAGTGCCGTCTATATTCGGGCCAGCTTCGTTCCCCTATTGACTGCTGCGTAGATGTAAAGTCTACTACTTTCCTGGCTGGGAGTACACGTGACGGGACTACACAATTGCGAAGTGCTCGTTTATCGGAGCACAGCTGCTCAGGTCGTGTCAGATAAAGTATAGATCAATGTCAAACTTAATGCAAATGTACATGTGTTTTAAGTTTAACGTGTCCCTTAGTAATAACGTGAATTTCGCGGGTCTGTAGTTATGGGGCACTACAAAGGACGGAGAGAAATATAGCATAGTATCGGCTGTTCACAGTAAATTGAGGCTCTAGTTACTATTTCCTACTAGACATTTTGTATCCTTCTAGCACTTTTTGAAATAAATATTGCCATGTAAGTAATAAACACATAGTATACATTTCACCGGACTCGAAAGTTAACGTCTAAGGGTGCAATCAAATATATAAATTGACAATTATTCCAAATGAGAGGGCTTCGAAAAGTGCTCACTTGACCATGAATAGCCAATGTCACGAATAAACCACTAAATTATCGTGGTTTTATTTTTACTTAGTTATCTCCCAATTTTTAATTTAAAATTATTATCCATGTGTTAATTCATGGCTTAATGCGCTCTTCACGAAGCCAACAACATGATACCTCCAAATCAATGCTTTACAAAATTCCAGCAAATATACAATCGCCTTAAAATTTATAGCTGGATGAGAGTTTAACTGTCATTGTAAAACCCGAGGAATAACCAAAAATTCCCATTTAAAGTAATACTTTATTTGGCGCATGACTGGAAATGTTTTATATATTGTTCTAAAATTATGCCAAGTATAACTTATGTGATGTGAAATATTCTCAACATTTAAGTAATTTTAAAAACATGGCGCCTGTCTGCTACTCAGGACACCAAATGTTCCTGCCTTGTTTGTACCATAAGGACTGCGCAGAAAGTTTATTTGTAGAGGATTACTTAACTGGCTGGCTGGGTGATTTCCTTCCGTGCCAGTTAAGAAATCCGTGTGAAGAGGAATCCGAGCTGGGGATGGAGGAAGGCGAGACCAGGTGTTCCGGAAGAAGGAGGCGGGGAGGCTGGTTTGCATTCCTCCTGGGTGCAGGATCATCGTCCTGAGGGCGGCGCCGTGGAAAGCTCAGGAGCCCGGGCCGCGATCCAAGCCAGCGTCGGCCCGCGCGCTCCGTAGAGAGTGAGATGACGACGGGCCAAAGAAAGTGATGACGGGAGACGGCGAGAAAGTTGCCGGCAGCGATCTTCGCCGGACAGCGGGCGACCCACCCCATCACACGGGAGGAAAGCGTGCTCTGTGTGTTCCGAGTCACGGGTGAGGAACAGCGACCACGCGAGTGTAGGCTGTCCACGGTGAAATGGGCACTTTTGAGGCCCTGGTCACTTGTGACGTGAATGCGTCTTTAAATTTGCGACCGTGGCGGGAGGCAATCCAGAAAACCCGATGATAACATAATCGGGGGATACAGTTCGGCATTGTCACTCATTCAAAATTCAATTACACCACTCGATTGCCAAAGGATCAGAGAATATGTTACGTTAAACGAGGACTGCGAAGCATCGCACGTGTCCAGGGGCTAGGAGAAGCTACGACGCTCGTTTAGGTTTCAATCGACAATTCTCGTATAGTTTAATCGATAGCGTCTATAAAAACCTTTGTGTGGCGTGGTTGTGGTGAAATTGCATGAGTTTAACGTAAAAAAATTTAGAAATCTTAACACAATTTCGGCCTATACTCGAAAAAAAAAGCCAAGTCGAAATACAGAAATCGTATACGGTTGGAAATAACATTTCAAAAACAATCCAGTGATACCCATAAACCCCCTATATGATCGAGTGAAGCGGTGCTGGGAACGTAAACTTTACGTCAAGGCGTCCGAGCGCGTCAACGTAGACGTATCCACGCAAAACAAATGGCCGTGTCCTCAGCAAAGGCAAACCCAATTTCTTCCATCAGCCCTTTTCTATCCTTCCATTACTTTTAAAAATAAATATTGCAATGTAAGTGATAAACACAGCGTACATATTTCACCGTACTCAGATGTTAACGTCTGAGGCTAGTATAAAATAGGTACTGCCAACTTTAAAACACAGAGTGAAAGACACATTCCAACATTGTTATGCTGGTGGGGCTGTAGACACATCGCCAGCTGTTTTTTTTTTTTTTTATTCTGATCGGCTTTTCTTATCCACAGTCATTTCATATGATAAATGTCAACATTTTAGCGAATATAAACCGAGATCTTGAATGTGAAACACCAGTTCTCTGCGAATTTTCATAAAAATTCACGTGACGCGAATAAACAGTCGTGAAGTACGCTCAGAGAAAGCAGTCTGTGATACCACCATCAAAATTAAAATATTGCGAATCGATTATGAGTTTATACAATATCTAAAGAGAGAAACTACATAATTGTGTATCTATGGTATGTGGATATAGTTAGAGATGGTTATTTATCGCGGGAAATTTGACTGTTTGCTAGGATTCAACCTACCAAACGGACGGATGTCCCGCAGTTTCTTTCCTTACTGGACGACATGCATTTACGAAGATACTGCCCCTCTTCACTGGATCAATGCAGATTCTGATTCTATAAGGCAGAACGTTCGTGATTGGTCTGTAAACAATTTTGTCGAGTCAACCTCGTTCATCGAATCACGAAAGAATAAACTAATTATAGTGTTATTGAAAGGAAGTTGGCTCAAAAAATTTTCGCTATTTTCCACCATCTCTTAATATAGTGTGCAGGATGAGGCATTTAAAACAGGCCACCTTAATAAATCGCCCAATTGTAAAGATAGAAGTAAATGGTTCAGATAAACTTAGTTTGGGGTGAAAGGGGCCATAATGTGACGTTAAGTGTTTGGTGTTACGTCGAGGGGTGAAGGAGTAATGGGGGTCAAAGTCGGTATTGTAGATGGGATGACATACTTTACTAGACACCTGTGAACAGCTCTTCGCAAGGTGAATGCAAACATGTATCACACATACTAGAAATGTGAACATTAAACCACATCGTCCCATTTAACATACCGCAGTTGACCCCCATATTTCCGTCACCCCTCGGCGTACAACACACATATTTATAAACGTAACAATGGCCCCTTTCATCGCAAAACAACGTTTGTCTGTCTTCCATCGTCACAAGTGGGCGATTTATAAATGTGGGCTGTTTTAAATTACGCACCCGGCGGAGCGTGCTTAAAAATAGAGTAATTATTTTAAATGCCGAAGTTGTAAGACTGCAGAGCCTCGACTTCAAGTAGACTTCGGGTATCTCCGATAGAGTTTCGTTGGCCCCATTCGACTTACGGGGGCCTGGAGGGGAGGAGGACGAGTGTGAACGAACGGGAGGGCGCTGGGCGTCGGGGCGTCGAACAATCCTCGCCGTGGCGCGGTCGACGTAGATTTCGCTGGCGGGGCGTGATGGAGCCATTGTCCGGTGTGATTAACTCTGCGGGGCGCCCTTGGCACGGAGAGCTTGGCGAGCTGACAACTGGGAGAACAGGAAGTGTGAGGTCACGGAACATTCCTCTGGCATGACATCTAAGTGCATGACGCCTAAGTGAAATCTAAGTCCTAAGCCTACCTGGAGTGGAACGTTTGCTGTGAAATCGCTTTTTGCGCGTAATAGCGTATCTCGGTAAATAAAAGTTCTGGAAATGCGAAGTTTTGCCAGAAAGGATAAAAAACAATTATATACACCCCTCTTTTTTTTTTACTTTTGGTATATAAAGTGTATTCTTGGAGGAAAAAAAATCGTGAAAATGGTCAAACATCCCATTTTTAAAGCTTGCCTATGCAATTTCCTTAAGCGGCAAGAGAAAAGTACAAAAATACTGGCGTAGTTTAATCTGTGGGCTTTCATCGCGTGTAATAGAACCTCTATGTTACAGATCTTATTTGCAGAGTGCAGCGTCACGACGGAAACACTGTACGCCTTGCGCGTAGGAGCGATGAGACACTAGGCTTGCGTGTTAGTGTCGCCCCTATCGCTCCTTCACTTCTTGAACTTGGACGCGCAGCTACATAGTCCTCTTACCATCGAAGTCTTGAGAGCCTAGCGTGGTGAAAACGGAGCAAAACCAGAATGCAAGGGCGGTGGAAACGGGAGACCCCCGAGTAAACCCCGCCGACCAGCGGTATCGTCTGTCTCGATTTCGCGTACGTGAATCCGGGAATGAACCCACCGGGAATCGAACCCGGCTAGGTCTTGTTGATAGGCGAGTAGTCTTCAACACTTCAACGCCGTGGCCTCCCGTATACCTGGAGCTTTCTTCTACGCTTGAGGCCAAGAAGTGCTGGGGGCGATAAGGGCGGATCGGCTAGGCGCGTCAATTGCGCCATCGCCGCTTCGCGCAGAGCTCTGAGCTGTCGTGGTTGCTAGTTCCTGAGACCTCCAAACCGAGGGTCAGCAAATTACTCACAACTCGTTCCCTCACACCTACCTCAAGTCGAAAAAAAAATATCGTGATAATATAGATTAGATTGAGCAGTGCTAATCAAACAGGTCATTTATCCTTTAACGAAGAATGTCTAATAAGTAGAGCCACGAATATATCGCGAATTCATAAGGAGGCGAGGTAGACTCCAAACACTTGTTCTTTTCTCCTACTGTTATTGTGATTGGACGACAGTTGTTTAGCCACGCCCCGTTTAACCGTGAGTCACTAACAAGCAGGAAGCAGTAGTGTGAGTGTTTTTACAGTCCTGTACAAGGGCCTCACTTGATCTCAGCTGCCAATACACAGACGATAATGTCTCGAGCGTATAGAGGGCTGCCCAGTCTAGCTTGCTGCCAACTCAACCGGCGAAATACTCGTGGCTCTATAAATAAGTACAAAAATTAATTTTACTGAACGGTAAATTTGTACAAGAATATTGCAGACACATCTCTTAGCCGAATCTTTACAACATCCTTTGTCTTATCTACAACCTTCAGTTCCATAAAATATACATATGTTGTCGACTGCTAAATTAAATGCAACATTTTCGTAGATTGTGGTTGCCCTCCCCATACATCAAATTGATCAGAAGCGAAATTTTGGTGTCAGCTGTAGCGAAAAATGCGTCGATGTATAGATGCTTGTTTCTTGTAGAGGCAAAGTTGTTTTCCGTCTGTTTTGTCCGTTGTGCAGTAGCGCCTCTGGGACTGGTTCCTGCCGTGTTTGGCGCGACGTCGAAGAAGATTCCGTTCCGCTAGACCGACGTTTCGACGATCTTCGTCGGCGATTACGACATCGCCGAGCGGACGTCTTTCCTGCACCTCAGAGCCATCCTATCCACGCGCTTGCTCTGTGTGTATGTGTGTACGCGCTCGCACGTCATCTTCGTGCGCGGGGCCGCGGTGAATTAGCAGTCAGACCCACTCGCCTCCCCACCTAGGCGATCCGGGATCGGATCCCCGGCGGGGTCGCTACCTGATCACCGCGTGTGGAGATCGTGCCGGACAATGCCGCTGGCCGGCGTGGCTCTCCAGCCCTCCTATTACATTACGGAACTGCTCCGTCCTCACCTCGTTTCACCCTCATCGGCTCTCGAACCCTCGATGTCGAGAGCCGTCCAAATCTCTTCACTTCAATTCGCTCAATCGTCATTTGTGCGTCTAGCAGTGCCGGTACAACCCGCAGACTAAAGTTTGTTCAATATCAAGTGAGCACTTTTGAAATCAACTTCAGAAAAATGCCACTGCGCCCGTAACGGGCACACTGTGTGACATGCGTACAATAAAGGTGGTAATGTTGTTAGGTAACCATTTTTGATAACTTAAATTATTTCTTTAGGTTTTTTTTTTTTGTATTCGCACATACATTGAAGTGCAAAAATTGGCCATTTTTGTAAAGTATTTATTGTTCTAATATTTTCACAGTTTCAGATGACCGACGCCCGAATAAAATGATGAGGCCCATGGCAATGTTAATTGTACATAAGGCGGAGGAATACACAACGTGTATACAAGTAGATTATAAGCAGGGTTTTAAAAAGTGCTCACTTTACCGTGAACAGCCTATACCTCAGTGTTCACGAATGCGGTGCGTTGGACCTTTGGTGTAATTTTCTAAGCTTTGTTTGCACGAGTGAGAGGAATATCCCGTTAAGTAGAACTTGAGCAGGGCTTCAGGATAGTTGGAAGCGACATGTGAATGGAGTAGAGAGGCATTGTGTTGCGAAAGCAGAGAGATGGAAAGTTGACCTCGTACCTCCCCCTACCCCCTCCCTCCACAAAACACAATCTCTGCTCGCCGTGAGTAGGGACTCTTTTTATTTCTCCGAATATTTACTTTCACTGCTTCCCAACGATGTTTAGTGCCAACGACGGGCGGTAACTTCAAACTTCCATGTTCAAGAGTCCTGTAGCGGTAGGCCGATTTCCTTGTACTTGAAGAAAAAAAAAAAAAAGTTTTCTGGTAAACGCATTCACGACATTTCTAACAAGTTTCTCCATTAAGAATGGGATGGAGCTGCGCCTCCAAGGTCACGACGCGAAGGAGCGATACGGGCGACACTAACACGCACGCCCAGCGCCTCATCGCTCCTACGCGCAAGGCGTGCAGTGTTTCCGCCGTGACGCTGTACTGTGCAGATTAGATCCGTGACATAGGGATTATATTACATGCTATGAAAGCCCGCAGGTTAAACTACGCCCGGATCTTTGCACTTCTCTCTTGCCGCTTACCATTTTACCATTTTCGCGAATTTTTTTCTCCAAGAATACACTTGATATGAAAAAGAGTAAAAGAAAACGGAGACATAAACAATTGTATTTTATCTTTTCTGACAAAAAAAGTTGTATTCACGACATTTATTTACCGAGATACGCGTATTCACGCTAAGAACTGTATCACAGAAAATGTTTCAGTTCTTCCTACTCTTAAGGGCACCTTTGACTGGTGCATGAATTACGTAGATTCGGTAGGGTAGTAAAAAAAAAAAAAAAAAAAAAAAGTTTTATATTTCGTAGTTGGGCCAGAAAATTAATTTTAGAAATGTACTTGCCCAAAGAGAAGTTTCAAATTCTCATTGCAACACCAAAGATTACTTTGTTATTGAACTATAAGATGAATGAACAGGTGTTTTCATGGTCAGTTTAAATTGCTAAATCTCCCGTACCGAAACGCATAGTATTTTCATCTTTATTAGCGTTCCGTAAAATTATCGGGTCACCGCTTAATGTCATGTTCAGGTGAGTCGTCTACGGAATTGTCGTGCTCCAGTCGAGCGCTTTGCATGTAGAGGCAATGAGGAGATCGGTGAGCGAGCAGGAATCGACCTTAGGGCTTACGCGATTTAGAGGCAGGTGGGAGCCATAATGACTAACGTACAGCAGGAAGGAGTATTCTGCTCCTCCTGTAAAACGATGTCCTGTATCGATTTATCAGAACATACATAAGAAAAGTCACTCCCAATACTTTTACACGTCATTGTTTTATCTTCATTGAAGTGGCGTTTAAATTGACGTCTAGGCGATGGTAAGACTGCACGTCGGTCAAGCGCCTGTAATACCAGACCATTTTTCCGAAGTCAATAATTGTCATGTATTGGAAAATGCTGGTACTGAATACCCAAACAGTTGGCGTTAAAAAAAACTATTATTATTTACGAACACAGTCAACTGACGTTACACTAGTCACAAAATTTCATCGGCTGAAAATTGTACGAATGTATTCAATTGTGAATTAATTTCGTAAAAGATCTCTGGTCGCGTCAATGTTCTACTTTTATGTTCCATGCTCTATGCTTCTGTATTTAGATTGTGAACCCGCCATTGTATCGTCGAGTAGAGCGGATTGGAGATAATTGGGCGGCTCGTAACGTCGAAGTTTTGAGAGCAGGTGAGGGAGTGAGGTGAGTGTGGAGCAGCGCCGGAATGAAAGGGCGTGGTAAACGGGAGATCCCCGAGAAGACCGGCCCGACCAGCGGCATAGTCCGGCACGATTCCCACGTGCGAAACAGCATCCTCCCTCCACTAGTCGTTCATCTCTACTAATAAAGCACGAGTTCCAAACTCTGTCCACCGTAGCATTTTTGTTTAATGCATGAATAATATTGAATTCTTTCCTGTCGACTGGGTTTTTACGTTGTCTTTGATGGGTTTTTTTTCCCAGTCTCATCTTAGTTGTAGTTTTAAATGTGAGTACACTCAGGGAGGTAGTCATGGCCCCAATCGCTGGCTATTACTGCCCAATCCCTCTCTGCCGCGATGCATGTCTCCTTGCATGGTTTTCTTTCCTTGTGCACGTAAGGGGTTAACCCTGAGACGAAATAAGATTACGTTCTACCCACCGGGCTTTCACTTAACACTTAGTAATATGTAGAGACATGCGAAATTCGCGTTATTATTTGGCATCAGGCTGAACTTCACAGTATTGTATATACCGCAGCCGGTGTCGTCTTCAAAATGGCTGCTGCATAGATGTGAAGCAACGCCCTCTGTGGCTGAACTGAGCGTGATTGGGGCACACAGTTGTGAAGTGTTCATTTATCGGCGCAGAGTTACCCAGGGCGCGTTAGATAAATTATGGTCCAATAACAAACGTATTTGCAAAGGTGGACTTGTTTAAAACGTAACGCGTCCTCAGATAATAGCGCGAATTTTGGCGGCCTCTAGTTCGCCGCGGTGGTAGGCGAGTAGTCTAACCACTTGACGACCGCGACTCTGTCCTCGTACGGGTCGTCGAGGCGAGATAACAGGGCGAGGCGCGTGGCGGGTTCGCTGGCCGAGATGAACTCAGGCGCCCAGGGACGCATGTCCCTCCCTGGGGAATGGGCTGGCCCACCCATCTATGCGGAAGCAACTACGAGCCCAGTGGTTCCACGTTGTGGGGCGTGCCACCAGGCGCGAGTCAAGCACCTGGTCCTCATTGGCCGTGCTATGCGTGCTCGCGGGAAGAAATTCCTCCAGGTGCTAAAGACGTCTGGCCATAACCAGTTCCAATCCGAGAGACTGACGCGCTAACTGATGTACACTCTAAAACTGAATCAGTGAGAATTTCACTGTTTCAATCAGTCAAACGTATGTGGCTGATACAATAGTCACTTCAGTGAATTTAACTGATGAACCAGTGAAAAAATGCCATATTTACTTCACTGATTGATTCAGTGACATTTCCCACTGATTCGTCAGTCATTTTTTTTCACTGTTTTCTCAGTGGTTTATTTTTTGGCTGATGGACCAGTGACATATCTGAGCAAATTTCTCCGTCTCTAATTATTTTTGACTGATGTATCAGTGAAACTACGTGTAAAAATGGCCGTCGAACATCGTTTAAAAAAGACCGTTAAACAACGAATAAAACTAATACAAAATACTTTCTATAAAGTGTTTCGTCTTTCAAAACGCCATTTTGCGAGATAATATTAACACACATTCCGTTTCACGTCTTTAAATTCGATTCCATGTAATTGTCACAGCGCTCTGATTAAAGGTTTAAAATACATTTAATGTGACGAGAGTGACCTCATATATACTCTTCGTTTTAACAATCCTAACGGTACCAATCAAACCAAACACAAGTATGAGCACAACTTAAAACTACACGATTTCGCAGCGATACTATAAAATATATTATTTTCCTCAAGTAACTTCAATTTGGCGTGGTAGCTGCGCTGGCAAGGCGACGGAGTAGAGTTGAGGAGTGCGCGAGCTCAAACCAGGCATCCTGCGAATTTTCATTTTCTTTTTAGTTGGGGCAAATTGCACAATATAAATGGTAAATCATAGTAAATATGTTTATTTCACGTAATTATTTGCCTACATTCAATAAAAGCGATATTTAAATTGCCACTGCAGACGGCCGACACTAATTCAATCAGTGAAATTTTTTCAACTTAAACAATCAGTGAAATTTTTTTACTGAAATAATCAGTAGTTTTCCGCTGATTCTAAGTGGAGCCATTTTCACTGATTAGAGTAGTTGAATTTCACTGCTAATCACTGGTTTCCCACTGATTCGGATTTAGAGTGTACTTGTGTGATCCATAGACTGTTACTTCCAAATTTTCTGAAGCCTTGCTTAAGTTGTACTTTCAAGATATTCATCTTGCCTCACGCAAACAAAGCTTAAGCAAGTCTAGAAATTTTAACCAAAATTGGCAATGCATGCTTTATTGCGCACTCCGTTTCATGACTTTTGCACAAGAGCTATTTCTTACTAGGCATTATCAACACCCATTCTCTATTTAGATTAACCCTTTGATAAGCACGCACATATAAACTAGGGGCTACGTTTATTTAGAAACCTATTTGCTCTTGACAAAAAAAAACGCATACTTTAATACTGTAGCTCTATTGTTTCACTGCAATTTATCGGAATCTAAGTAAAAAATTGCAAATAGTCAACATTTCCATTTGCAAGAAGAAAACTGTTGTTTTTAATAATTTATCAACTGGGCACGATGGATTGTAACATTTGTTACCTCTGTAGCAGCACGTTAATCGGCGCGCAGTCAAAGCGAGACTCCATTGGCCGACGGCTAGCCAATAGTTAAAGACCCAGAGTACATTAGCCGTGTCCGGTGTGACCAGGGCCAATAGGACGATGGTCCGTGGACATAGAGAGACTAACGCAACTGATACTGCAGTATTGAAGAGTAAAGGCAGCTCAGGTCAACCTAGCCGTCAGTGCCAGTAAATTTGTGCCATCCTCAAATGGTTAATTTGTATTTACTGTAAATGAAATATTAAAACTTGTACACAAAATGTAACCAAAGATGATTTTATTGTAGAATTACCGTAAAACGCTTCTGGTACATGAAAAAGATATTTGGGAAACGACCAAACACATCACACTTGGAGTTATTTCTCAAAGGCTTGATTCAAAAAGTGTGAACAAACAACGAACAGACTATATAGCATGTCTTCCCCAGGTTTGGAGTGCCACACGATATTCATTCTGATAAGAGGACGAAATTTTTAAGTAACGAGGATTTTTATGAATGAAGAAAACTCATGCCACAGCATTACGCACTCAGTCGGACAGGATGGTCGAGAGGCTAAATCGTGCCCTGGAACAGTATCCGGTGATCTTCGTGGCAGGCAACGAGAACGACTGGGATTCTAAGGTATACTTATTTATCCCGGCATACCATACTGATTCGCATTGAATATGCTCGTCTTATGATCAACCAATCACACAAGATTAGAAATTAACTCTGTTCTAGTAACGTAGTTATTCATTAGCAAACAACATTAAATTTTATTTGCATGTTTATTGCGTTAGTCCTTACTGCATAGGGTTTGTCAACAGTATGGCAAATAACATGACCCTACAGTATAAAATTAAAATACAATTAATTGGGACATAAAATTATACAATAAATAACACAGTATTCCTCTTTTCGCCTTTAATTCTATTGGCGTACACTACATCCTACAGGTCTACACGTCATGGATGTTCCTACACAATACCTACTCGACAACCATGTACCACTTCTTAAAAATCTCGTGTTTCATTCTTATACAATACACATTAATTACGCAGCTTAAGGCTCTCGCCAACTGCGTTCTAGGGTGTTTGAAATGCTTGTATTTCCGCGAAACTATTGACCATGCGTTCAATGCGCTGCTATACGAAAATAGCACTTCAGACGATGGCTGTTGAGTTCCAAATGTCCTGCGCGTTAGAAACACCATTTGAAAAGTATTCGAAAACGGCTGAAAACGACTGTTTCAAAGCACCATATCTCAAGATATACTCATCATATGCATGCAAAACTACTCAAGAGTCCTGCACTGGAGCCTGCCTGTAGACTTTCCACCAATAATATAACAGGTTAGCCGCTGAAAGTCCCATAGGTACATGCACTGCACGCCAGTTCAGAGCCGCTAAGGCGATGGGGCACTTGATGCGCGTGGTAGTATCGTCCTTATCGTACCCGGCTTTCTCGGCCACAAACGAGGAAAAATGCGGCAGGTAGGTTGGTACCTTATGAGTTAATAGTTCAGGCATATTTCCAGTATATACGTTGTTTGGGCGTTGACACTTATCTTTGTGAATAAATATCATGGATATAAAATTTGGTTAGAAAAGATAAAAACTTATAATCTAAGCCCGTGCGTTCTCTTTTTTTTACCATAGTTAGCGTATTCTAAGAGCAATAATAGGGTGTGGTTGTGTAGGGGACACGGCTGTTTATTTTGCGTGAATACGTCTACGTTGATGCGCTGGGACTCCTTGATGTTTTTTTTATTTTTTATTTTTTACGTTCCCGGCACCACATTCACTCTATCATATTGGGTTTTGTGGGTATCACTGTATTGCTTTTGATATGCTCTTTCCGACCGTATACGATTTATGTATTTAGACCTGGCTTTTTGACGAGTATAGGTCGACATTGTGTTAAGCTTTCTTAATTTTTCACAACAAACTCATACAATTTCACCGAAACCACGCCACACAAATGTGTTTATACACTTAATCGATTCGTATTGACGAGGGCAGTCGATTGAAATCCGAACGAGCGTCGTAGCTTCTCCTTGCCAAAAGTAATATTACGCAGAATTTATGAGACGCGGCGAAATGAACTCCAAACTGCCGCCCCCCCCCCCCCCTCCCTTTTTCTGACGCCACGCACGCGTAGCTTCGCAGTCCTCACTCAACGTAACAAATTCTTCGATCCTTTGGCAATCGAGTGGTGTATATGGATTTTGAATGTGGACGATATATTCGGAGATGCAATGCCAAACTTTATTCCCCGATTTTGTTATGATCGGATTTTCTGGATTGCCTCCCACAATGATCATAAGTTTAAAGACGTATTCACGTCAGTAAAAATTTCAAAGCGGTAAAAAAAAGTAGCACATCTAAAGCTTGCCTGCGTAGTATTTCAGAGAGGTAGGAGAAAAGTAAAAACCGCACAGTTATAGTTTTATCCATGGGCTTTCATATCGTGCACTGTCGCAGTTATAATTCCTACAGGAAAGCATGACAGCGGAAGTACAGCACACCGGTTCAGCTCCTTGCACGTAGGAGCGATGGTGCGCAGGGCGCAAGTGTGATTGTCGCCCGTATTGCTGTGCCTCGAACGCCAACGACAAAATCTCGGGCCCATGTACTTTTACGGGTGGTCGCCTGGTTGACGGCATTTTGCACGTCTGAGGGCTGAAAGCGTGAGAGCGCGCTAGGGGCGACCGAGAAATGGGGCGTCAACTCTCTCATCGCCTCTATGTGCAAAGCACTGAACTGGCGTGCAGTCTTGCGTCGATAACGAGCCTCTATGGGACTTTCAGCGGAGACCCTACAATTTTATGATATAATAATAAAATTAAATATTTTATGCATATCCCTATTCCTTTTTTTAAATTTTTTTATTCAGAATTGTTGACATAAAAAAATACATTAAAAATACCCATTTGAGCCATTTTCACTATTACTAAAACATTCTTTACAGTGAAATGGGGGAACTGTAAAACGTATACATACGCGTAACGTTTCTAAAATGCTATTCGTGTGCAGACCTCGCTCAGACACTTTGGACGGTTTTTTAATAAAATATTTTCTGCTGTAACTCTGCACGCCGCCCTGTGGCCTACCCAGGCGGCCACATTAAGGGGTCCGCCTGGCCGCAGCGTTTCACACGTTCTGAGCCTCGAAACGCGTCACCTGTAAAGCCTACACTTGCTCACTCGCCAATTGGCACATCGCCTCTACGCGCAAGTAGGCGAGTCTCCTGTACGTGACTTTGAACGGCGACCCTATATTTGTTATGTCACAATAAAAAATAAAAAAAAGTAATTATGGCTGTCTGAAAACTCTGGAGTTCCTGCATAAATAATTTCTGAAGCTAAAACTGGTTCTTAAAACTCCCGTTTTTACCATTTACACTCCCAAAAAAATAATCCCTGTAGTTGAAATGAGGAAATGGAAACCTAACTTTGGACACTGAGATTTTCTCAAATGCTTTTCGTGCCTAGACACTTGTTACGAAAGATCCAACAGTTTTGAATCATGTGTTTTCTATATCAGAACTATGCAACACACTTGGTGCGCCAGCGAGGTATATCTCTTCAGGTGATATTTGTAATTTTTTTTGGAATGAGGTTATCTGAGAGAAGTTTTGAAAAGTGTCCCCTTAATACAGTTGTTAATTGCGAAATCATTAGAGTTTTCAAAATATAACACTCGTATTCCGACACAAGAGTGTTATAGGCAAGTTCAAAGTGTTTAATTAGAGTCTAAGCGCGGCATACTGCATTTGTGTTACAAGCTACGAAAGGGAAAAAAAAAAAAAAAAAAAAAAACAATTTTTCCTCTACAGTTTATTATTTAAACTATTTATTAAATGAATGTTAACAGTTTCTCTTAAATGAACAAAAATATGTTCACAAGTCTGGCCCCTATTTTTTAAAATAATTCAGAGTGCCAATACTCGCTCACCTCCTTTTAAATCGAACTCATACTGAATCAGTATGTTCTGCACACGATACAGATTGCATTAAAAACAATTTGACTTGAAAAAATATACATCTTGGAGCAAAGTCTAGTATGCTGCAGAATTCGGAAAATTAAGATTTTTGAATGTTATATTTTGAAAACTATAATTATTTGACAACTAATAACTGCATTAAGGGGGCACTTTTCGGAAGCTCTTTGAGATAACCGAATAAAGAAAGTGAAATATCACCATAAAGCAGAGTTGTTCAAGTTTGATGGAGGCGAGTCGTTGTGGTTATAGAGCAGCAGCAACGAAACTTTGGGGGAGGGGGGGACATGAGCACCATGAGGAAACTCGATGGCCGATGGCAATCTTCGCATGGCGATCGACTTGTCAACTGGCAGCCCAGTGTATACGGAACATATCGCATGGTGCAGCAGCCAATCTCACAAGACTTGTGGTGGCAACAGACTCTTCCCGACTCGTTTTGGATTCCTGCTCATTATTTTCTCACTTAGATTTCACATCCATCATCGTTCGCCGGGAGTGCGTTGTGCGCATGCCAATGCCGATGTGCAACTCTTAGAAACATGTTACGAAGTGATCAGGCCTTAGCTAAACGGCCTGCCTGATCACACCTTCAAACATTGAACCAGGCTTGATTGCAACAACACCTTGCAAAATACAGTTGCAGAAAACCCCCTCCACCGACCAGTAAACGGGACCAAACATATTAAACAACGCGCCCGATATAGGCCAGCGTTACACTGGGAGCGGCGTCTTTTGTCATCGGGACAGCGGACGAAGAATAACTGGAGATGGGTATGTCCGGCCGTTGTTAACCGCCTCCCAGAATCAGCCTCCGGCAACATGGACAAGGTGGGGACTTTCCAATTAGATTGTAATTATAGTGACTTGCGGTAATAAAATGTATTATAATTAATTAGTATCTTGGTATTCCATTTAAGTTCCCTCGATCAAGTGTTACATTAAATATTTATTGTATAATCGTCATGTTCAATGAACCCCATATTATATTGTTGTGCTCCACCTAATAATGACTCATTCCTTACCTATGTCCATAGACACTTTCAGGAATAAATTAACCTAAAAAGCTAAATCGTAACAATATGTTTAAGACACCCAATTTCTACTAGGCGATATGCTTTCCCCAGAGTGTTCAGGTCGATGCGATAGCGAAAATGAATTATTAGTATTTTGTAGCAAAAATAATTACAAAATAAGAATAAGTTTTGCAAATTATACATAATTTATTTAAATCCTTCAAAATTGCATGTATTTACATCTCACTGACAGAGTAAACGTGTTGTTGTAAAATTTTTAATAACCTAGTAAATCAACGTCAGTCCCTGTAAAATCAGTTTTCCTGCATTTCCCAACTGGCGAGTAGGTTAGTGGGAAATATCTTCTCGTATCGCGAGCAGTCGAATTCTCCGCAAGCCATAAGTAATCGCAGGTTAACCTATGGAACTGGGTCATTTCGCTGAAAAAAAATGAATAAGCCCGAAAACTTTCACCATCTGCTGGCGGTACAGTTTTCACTCATTCAGTTTAAGTTTCGCTGATTCATATTTACAGAGTGTCCTAGAAACTCACGCAAGCTCTGTGCACCGTCTCAAGTGATGTAAAACCATAATCATATCTCTCATTCGTTTCCATTGTGCTGTTTATCAGTAGTCTACCCGTAGTTTCTTCGCAATTTTTGAATCAAACATCTGAAAAAATTACCCTGTGAATGCCGTGTTTGGTTGTTTCCCAAATATGCAATTTCTTACAAACGTGTTATTATTTTTCAATAAATTGAATTATTTTTCTTATTTTTATTTGTCAATTATAATATTTCATAAGTAATTGATTTAAATAATACAGAGACGGAAAAGGCTTGTGGTATTTCCCGATAAGAAATAGTGCTCCTGAAAAATTTTATTATACTGAGTGCACACGAATGCCGTGTGTCGTCCCGTTAGTGTAATTTTCTAGACACAGTCAAGCCTTGTTTGCATGAGGCGGAGGAATATCGTGGAAGTAGAACTTAAGCAGGCTTCAGACAAACTGGAAATAACGCGTGAATGGTTATCTCTCCCGGAAGGTAGGCATAAGACATTTTTGTAGGCGCTAAACAGCGGGGTTTTGAGAGCCGCTAAGAGTGGAAAGAGGTTAGCGTGGAGAACCGTCGGGATGTAAGAGCGGGGAAACCAGGAATACCCCGAGGAAACCCGCCGGACAACGGCGTCATCCGGCACGATTTATCACACGCGAAACTCCGAGAAGTGACCCCGTCCGGAATCGAGCCCGTTTTGTCCGGTTGGGGCTTGGGGTCTTACCGCGTTTCCTTGGGACGAGTGAATGACAAAATCGGTTTTCGAAACTTAATACTTTCCATTTCTTTCTTTTTTTTTTTCTTTTTTTTTTCACACTTGCCAACAAATTTAAATGCTCCAGACCGTCATTGAGAAACACGAAAAAAATAATTTATGTAACTGCCGACCAGCTTGGAACGCCCGAAAAGCTATTCCTGTCAAACTGCTTGTTAGACTAACGACTCGATATCGATTTGTCTTCCCGCCTTTGTGGCATTTCTCAATGAATGCATGCCACAACCTAACGGCATTCCTGAGAGAAAGTTTCTCTTCATTAATTAATCTCAACCAAAAAAAATAATAGAAATTGAAAATTCTACCATTACATAAAACGCAGATGTTTAACTCTATTAATTATGTAGTTTGGAATGTACTAGCAATGACTATTTCCTGGTCTAGATGTTTAAAAAAAAAATGAGTCCTCTTTAATTTTCTTGTCATTTGTAAGTTTTGTGGATCTATTTCAAATATGTGTGGGTTTTGTAACCACTGCTTTAAGATATCACGAGTAAAAACGAATTTTCTTCCAGAATATTTGTTTTTAACTTTGGATACAGGCTTTATCAAGGCTAAAACATATCAGGAATTAATAAATCTGACGAGAATTTTGCCTGAGCGTATCCAAAGGACAGCAGTGTAATAGCGCGTTCACCTACAGCGTACAGACTAAAAACGTTTGTCGAAAATGTTTGTGAGTTTTTCGCCTTCCGACAGAAGACAGGCTTTCCTCAAATCACTTGATTAGGGGGTATTGCGAAAAAGAAATGGAAGACAACTAAAGAAAAGCCAGTAGGAAAACGATAAAATCTTGCAGACTACATTGCATGTCAACTGGAAAAAAAAAAAAAAAAAAAAAAAAAACGGTATTGAAATCGAACTATAGTGGTGTTTAAGCATATCACGTGACATACTGGAAGAAATTCCGCCTCGTGTATCGTTTTTAAAAAACATTTTATTAGATATTCTACATGGTAGATAACTTCCACTGCCTATAGGAAGTTTACCGAACATACAGTGTACACTATATGACTGACGGGAGCAACCTTGAACGTGGGAGATGTGTTGTGGTGAGGCAGGCAGTTTCAGAAAAAAACGCAGGATGGGAAACAGTATTTAACTCTCAGCCAGGGGTATGTGGTATCACGTGCACACACACACACACACTGCTTCCGTGTTGAAAGCTTCCAGAGACGTTCCCATTAGACTCGAACAGAGCAAGTTACAATTCGTGCGCTTGATGGGCGCTGCAGCACTGAAGCACTGCAACCGTAACGTTATAGTGGATATCCAGGCGAAGAGCGCTGCGTCTAAATTCCAGCAACGCGTCTTTGTACTTGTGGACAGATCCTGCACAGACCTCCGTCAGCACACACACACACACACACACACACACACACACACACACGCACATACAAACACGTAGTTACCTCACTGCACATAGTACAAGGTCGTCACCCATATACATATACAAACTCTCATTAGATAGATGAAAAATTCACTGATTCATTTCGACACAAGCTGGAATGCAAAAAAAACCAGACTTCCTCAGCGAGAGAGAGCAACCAATAACCACTTATTATCTGCATGATTGTATGTACATAAGACTGAAGTCTAGCTTGAGGCCACAGGTAACTGAACTTGCGAATTAGTCATGAATCTCGTCATCGTCTGTACCAGACACACGAGATTTCAGACCCTCGTGAGGTATTACATAAGCGTATACAACTTGCACTGCCTGCCGTGTTTGAGGGACTGAGATATTGTAGATGAGTGCAGTTCATCCCAAGTCAACCAGCCAGTTGACAAGGAAATGAAACTGCAATCTCGTGCGGTCGTGCCTTCCCTCATAGGACTCTGTTTAAAATTCCTCCAGTTTACCTCATGAACTGTGATGGAAGCTTTCAACCGGTACATAGCAAGGAAACAACACCACATATGAGGCTGAAAATACAATAATGTTTAGCGTCGGTGTTATGCAATGATGTGGATTTCCCTGCCCCATTTGACGCTTTCCCGAGAAAATCTAGGAATGCTGTCATGGATACATGTGAAAAAAAAAAAGGCCATTTGTAATTTCTCCTTCTTCAATCCATCCCTCTCTTATCAACGCAGCAGCTTTAATGTCATACAGAGACAATTCGGACGAAACATGTGCAAGTGAATTACATGCAAAACGAAAACGTTCTTACCTGTTCGCAGAATCGAGGAAACGACATGAAGTAGAAAATATAAGTTATAATTTCTCTCGGTTTGTCGGTGGTATGTGTGCATGTTTGGAAACATACTATATTGCTCAACTCTACAACACTCCCACCACGCCCTCGGCTGAAGCCCCAAACACCAGGATGGTTTCGTGTGGGCCATAGCCCCCCCCCCCCCCTTTTTTTATCCCTTAACGTAGACCCTGAGTATGGGAATTTCGTCAGTGCGTTTATATATTCATAAAGAGGTGCAAAACCAACCTTTGAACAACGGCGTGCGAATAGAAGCTAGGGGACATAGAACAGTACAGTAACTGATCTTCCCTTGCCTCATCACTCTTCATGAGATGTAAAGGAAACCCTCCCACCCACCCACTCACCCACCCTATCGTTACCAAGCTTCTGCTTGCAATGATACGAATTCCAGACGAACAGATCTCGCTCCACTGCGATTCTGGGAGATGAACCCGTGGGATGCAGGATGACTGTGATTATGTGCTGACCCATTGGCATCCCCATCTTGGTCCAGTCACGACACATTCTCAGTGGAGTAGAAGAGACAGGCAGTTTGTATGTCGGTTTACTGTTTGTGTAATCACAACTTCCGAAATTCCAATCTCTGAATCAGTTATTATTTTGTGCGTGTTTGTCCGCGCGTGTGCATTTCTGGGTATGTTGGGCACATATACATATACATATATGTATGTATTTATTTATTTATGATTTCATATGTTTGCAACACTAAATTTGCGTTCCTTCCAAACCACCTCCCCCCCACCCCCCCCCCCACCTCAAAAAAAATGGCTACGCATGTCTATACCCAACATGTATGACGCTGAAGTTCCCGAGATGTTTAAGCAAGTTTATAAGGACGAATCATGACTGAAGCTTATTTTCTGTGTAAAGGACACATATATTTTCGATTGCCACCCCGGGGGTCGTCTCATCAAGACGAGGAAGGCTGGGAAAGGGGGGGGGGGGGCAGTCGGTAACACGATCGCTTTGGTCACCGCCACAACGTGAAAGTGATTTATTTAATCTGTCGTATAAATTTTCCCTACATACTTCCCCGACAGCTGTTTCAGCTCCGCCAGTTCTGACAAATCTCGGGAGAGAGAGAGAGAGAGAGAGAGAGAGAGAGAGAGAGAGAGAAAGAGAGAGAGAAACCTGATCATAACCCTGGGGAACTTTCACTCGTGTGTGTTGTGGCCACTAACAGATATCCACCACTCACACACACACACACACACACGCGCGCGCGCTCGTTCCGACACTGTGACGAGCGAGAACTGGTTTACTTTGTGTCAACGTGTTTCTTCAGCCTCCGCGCCCGGGTTGTACACAAAAGAGCGGCACATATTTCTCCCCGTCAGGAGTACCGGGCTCTTAGAAAAAAAAAAAGGGGGGGGGGGGGAGCGCCTTCACTTGGTCGATTTGTTACGGAGCCTTTACTTCCAGCCTGGAGATTGTCAAGTTACGTTCTGGTCGCGCCTCTCGAATAACGGACCACGCCTACAACACACAGTAGTTAAGGTCCCCGCCTACCTGGAGTAATTTTCGGCTTTTGAGACCCAGAAGCGCGAGAGCAATAAGGACGACTTTGCAATGCGTATCAAGTACGTCATCGCCACTAAGGGCTGTTCACGATAAAGTAAGCACTTTTTAAATGAACCTTATAAAAATGTCACTGCCCCTACCTGCATATATTTTAACAGGCGCACCGAGTTACATTCGCCCAATAACGTTGGTAACGATGGACGGAAAGTAGTTCCATATCTTAACGTCGAATAAAAACTGTTAGGTAACTATTTG
Source organism: Dryococelus australis (assembly GCA_029891345.1). Taxonomy (NCBI): domain Eukaryota; kingdom Metazoa; phylum Arthropoda; class Insecta; order Phasmatodea; family Phasmatidae; genus Dryococelus; species Dryococelus australis. The sequence continues at coordinate 22,376,789 of CM057000.1, forward strand.
TAATAACTTACAGTGTAAAACTTTATTTACCCTTAAAAATCATTCATAATATACAATCGTACGGAAATTTGCAAACAATGATTGACGTTCAGGATATCAAGAGGGGTGCAATTTTTAGCTTCACGTAACTGCGTTTAGGGCGTGAAAGAGAGTATTATTACCAAGCAGTGCATTGTTTAAAAAAAATTATCTCATGTGTGTGTGCAACCGGTATGATATTTACTTGGCACGTTTCGCTCCGTTGGACTGCTTAGTTCGTAACACTTTTGGGAGATTTATACTTGCGTAACAGTAGTCCGGTACTTACTTCATTCGTGTTGAAGCAGCGAAATAATTTCCTGGGCTACGAACTTCGTGCACTTTAATTACTTCCACAACAACATCAGGAATTTTCGTGTTTTCTTGTTCTTATCAGGGTTGCTATTCATTTCGTACATGAGTGTTAGGTCGTTAATTAGTTTACCTGATTTCTATTTACTTAGAATGACATTTCCCGTTTTATAAATGGTTAGACTAAAATCTTAGTTGACATCGATACTATATAATTGAGTTTCTAAACCGATGCTTGGATCTCCATTGTTTTTCCCACTAATGCACATTCAAGAACTAAACTGATTTCTGTTTGGCCAACAAGAAATGACATAGCTCCTTTTAAATTAAAGTGGCTGTACAACTAACTATTAATAAAAACAGACGGTATAGTAAAACAATATAAAGTAAATAATTGTTGCATGCAACAATCTGGTTACATAATATATTCTTTTTTTTTTCTCAATATTCAAGCGAATTCGCTGTGTTGTTTAGTATGAATATGTATACATAAAAATAATTCCTTCTTCAGAACCCCTGCGTTCATTAGTTGGTTCCTAAGATATTTGCACGAGAAGTATGTCTTGCCAGACATGGACAACTCACATATTTTTCTTTGGTTTTAATTCGCACTAATAAGAAATCAAATATATTTAAAATATAAGATATAAGTAATTACTAATTTTAACAAGAAATAATATATTTCTATGTTAATAAAAATATAAAACGCTTATGATGAATGAATCATTTAGGTAACAACAAAGCACGGTATATGCATTGGGCGATACTTCAAAAGGTTGATTCAAAATGATTTTAAAAAATACTGCAAACAGACTATGCATGCATCGCTATAACGTAAAAAAAAATAAAAATAAAAATAAATTAATTAATAAATTTAAAAAAAACCATTTCAGTGTTTCCGTAGCCAAAGAAATTGAAGTTTCGCCAGAACATCATAAAAACGTGTCAAAATTAGTTTAACGTACCATTCTCAGTATTTGTTATATCAATTTTCTTTAAGTGCGATCTAAGCGAATCATGGATGTGTTAGCTGGAAAACCAGTTCCTTGCGGGACTTGTCGAGGAAATAGCCCTGTTACCTTGGCGCGACATTTAAGTGCCTCTCGCACAGGAATGTGAACCTTGGAAGACAAAATGTCAGGGCCGTACCATTGTATCTCGCCTCCCATTCATTTTATGCACACATGACACTGAAAAACCCCATATGACAAACGTCATTGTTTTAAATTACTTACCACTGTTCATGGTAAACTGAGCACGTTCGAAAGCCCTGCTTAAGATCAACGTGTATGCGCATTTTGTATTCTTCCGCCATACATAAAATTAACGATCCCATGGGTGTGTTCACTTTAATCAAGCGTCGGCCAAATGAAACTGTGGAGTTATTAGTAAAGGAATGTGACGATATTTACACTCATGAGTATAGAAATAAACGGAAAGCAAAAAAATAATAATTTCAGTATTCACAAATGTTACACTAACAATTTAAATTCAAAGTTAAAACATATAACTGCTTTCTCTTTGTCGTTACCGACTCTACTGGCCGCACGTCAATCATGGCACCAGTTAAAGTAATTGCAAGTTAAGTGGCCCTGAGATTTTTCAAAGGTTGTATTCAAAAGTGGTTAGCTGACCGTGGAGACACTTCAATGCAGAATGTAACTGGAACAATGTTCAGAGCAAATCAAAGTCATCAAGTGAAAATATCACCTAGATTAAGCTCATCCGCCTCAGTGACAGCTATAGAAGATGCTACTTAGGAAGTAGATTTGCGTTTCAAGCCCTAAGTACTCAACAAAAAAAAAATTGCTATCGAAAAGCAAGAACTTATATTTGAAACACGCCGTTTGTCGTTGAGGATACCAATTTCGTTTTTAAACAGTTAATGTTATTAATATCAGCCTCGAAGTAAGATACTTATTATTACAGAGGTATCAAGGACCGCCATACTGATACAAGTACAGTTGTGTACATAAAATTAGTATGTTGAAATACTTCAAATCAAAATTTAATCTTTGACTGAGAGAGTTACAACCAAACCTCTGTTTTCGTCATTTTTTTTAGACAGCGATAAGGCCGCATAAATATTGAGTGAATGTTGTGCACTTATATTACAATAGTTATTTTTAAAAAAATTAATAAACGTATTGATAAAAAAATTGCTTTAAAGACTGGCAATATTTTTAGTTATTTTATACCAGCCACGGAATTTTCGAACACAAAGTATTAGATTAGTTGCACATTCCAAACAGGTTAAAATACTAAAATGAATATTTCTATGGTTTTGCATAACAGTTTAAGTGAGATTTTAGAAGTCTTAAACTATATTACTAATATTAAGATTACTTTTAACTGTACAGATAATAATACTACCGCTGTCAATAAGTTTCCTGAGGCATATTGTCCCATTTCTCAAATGCGGCTGATTTTAAGGCCTGACCTTGAACCTATCGTGTTTGTATACGCACAATACACATATCGGTGGAGCCGAATACGCCTATGTTTACATGATTCACACAACGTAGGTACGATCCCCTCCTACAAGAAACACAAATATTACGTATTAGTTGGCGAACGGGGAATATGCTAAACTTTTTGTGAGCAGCGAGGAATACGCTAATTTTTTTTGTGTAAGCAGTATACACTGTTAAAAATGCATCCCCATTAATTCCGTACTCCGAACGTCTGTGTGAAAACTTAGTCTGTTGGACCCGGAGTTCCACGTAGCGAGAAAAATCGGTGTCAAATACCAAAGTCACTTTCCCTCCAGCCACTCAGCGCCACGCATCGTTTTAATAACTTGGAATGCGGAAAAGCTACTTCATAAGCGGCTCTATGGACTACGAGACTTTCGCTTGAAACTCAAGACGTAATCCTTAGTAAGTGTATATCATCCACGTTCCTCATCGTTAATTTCCCAGTAGGTTGTAATGATTAGGAATTGTTTTAACCACGCTTAATGATCCAGCCAATTTGAGTACTGAATCGCATTTATTGGTCGTTGTGAAAATTACCATTTATCGAAAATCACTCCTTAGTTGGTTCCACAGTTATCCGTATAAATGTCATGTTAGATATTGCTGGGTTCGTCCAAACCTGCCATGAATTTAACTAAAAGAGAAAAAAATACACGACTAATTAAAACCCCTAGATAAATTGGTTTGGCAGTTTATTGCATCTGGATGAAGTATTACGTAGCCCATGCCATGCAAGAGCATTGTTCTCCGTAATAAAAAAGGCTATTTCTAAGGAAATGTTAAGAATAAAACTAAACCAAATAAAAACAAACAACTAATAAAAGTTTTCAAATGATATATAAACACACAGAGAGTTCATTACACGTAATCAAGGCCGCGGTTACACGGGATGCAGAACTACTTCAGTTAAACAAGCTCAGCTGTTGAAGATGTTACATTACCTTCGGACGAGTTCCGATCGCAGTTGTTTCTCTTTCAAAGTGAACAGTCTTCACAAGTCGTTTCGAACTACTCCTCTTCGCTGCTGCTCTCCTATTGGCTGCTTCGAAGTAAACAAGCAGTGTAAAAAAATTGCTTAATATGGCGGGAATTCCAGCACTTGTTGAATTAACTTAAGTTTAAGATTGAATGTACTAATACCCACCTATGATACCATTACAGTAAATGTGTAAGATTCATGACAATTAAAAATATCAATAGTGATAAATGTTGGAGACTATTATAATTAAATATCAGACATTTTATGTTCAATGTTTGTTGAGGTTAGAATTGCCATAGATTTCATTCTGCTTTGGGTATGTAACAGCGGAAACACGTTCTGTTTTTAAATTGTTCAGACATGACTACCGAATGCATTTAGCTGAATCTATTTAACAGCACTCGTGTGACCGCGGCCTAATTCGCCTCCCGTAAGGGACACGAGAGTATCAAGAAGCGTGGTGTAGTGGCTAGCGTGCTCTCCTCCCACCAAAGCGAACTGCATTAGATTTCCTGCCAAGTTCCTTCCGGATTTTCGTGTGTGGGAACCGCATGGGGGATCTCTCGTTTCCCCCGCCCCTGCATTCCGGCGCCGCCCCGATTCATACGTAGCTTTGTCCTCAATCCCGCACGCAGGGACGTGTAAAATGCGCTTTGTTTTGTAACCGCTGACCAAACTCGAAGACGTATTGTATTGGTCAAGAGCGGCCCACTCCCGAGAACACTTTCCGCCAGTTGTGAAGTCTCAAGCATTCAGCAAGCAGTCTCCAGTAACGGGGTCACATGTGTACAGGCTGTTCACGGTAAAGTGAGCACTTTTTAAGGCCCTCTCAACAGGCATTAACCAGTAATAAATATATTTTACTGCAGCCTCGGGCATTAAATTTCGAGGGTGGTGAAATGTATACACTGTGTTTATTGGCCACATTGCAATGTTTGTATTAAAAAGCAGCGGTAACATGGAAATTACATTAAAGGAAAAATTTAGAACGGCCATAATGAGTGCTCACTTTACCGCGAACAGCGTATAAACGTGCGTACAATGTATGTTCAGTCTGTTCTCGGTAACATGATAACTTTTGAAAGCCCTGCTTAAGATCTACTTGTTTGCACCTTATTAAATTGTTCGCCTCTAAAATTAATATTGTCATGGACCTAAACGCTTTATTCGTGCGTCGTTCTAGTGAAACTGTGAAATCTACATAAAAGTAAATATTTTATAAATCTGCTCATATTTACTCTCCGATGCATTAGAGAAAACAGCGAAAGAAGAAATTTCTGTCGTCACAAATTGTCACCTAACACTTTTTATTCGACGTTAACAAACGGAACTACTTTCCCTCCATCATTACCAACTTTACAAAGCACATGTCACTCAGTGCGTGCGTTAAATATTATGCAGGTAGAAGCAGTGTCTTTTTTTAAGGTTGATTTCAAAAGTCGTCACTTAATCGTGAACAGCCTTTACTGATCTACGAAAATATCACACACTTCTGACGGAGGTCTGTTAGGTGCCTCAAGGCGTCACGCACATTAGAAACACCAGTTAAGGGCGCTATAAATAGAGTCCTAAAAATTCGCGAGTTCAATGACCTGCAGGCTAGACTCTACAGTCTTATGTACAAATATGCCTGTATCAACTGCGGAGTAGGTGTCTGCTCTCACAGTGGAAGGCGACGATTGGGCCAGCGTTCTCCAGGAGGTGTCAAACACCAGGTGGACCAATGGCTAAAGTTAAATAAACACCGGGGTTTTTGAATTCTAGCTTGTCTCGACATTAATCCGCGAATTTTTGAGGTCTGTGGCTATAACAAATATAAAAACGACGTTTCAAAGTGTAAAAAATTACTCAATAGCCCTGCGTTTAGTCGTGCCGCAGACACTCCACCAATAAAATGATGGCGCCACCTCTTAAAGCCCAGTGGGTAAACGCAGCACTACAAGAACACCACACACCATTCCAAAATCTCGCGCTTACCGTAGGGGCGGCAACGCATTTGATGCGCGTAACAGTACAACCCTCATCGTTTCTGCGCATCTCGACCGCAAACGCAGGAAATGCTTTCAGGCATGCGTGAGTCCCACAACACTTCGAACGCTGCCAGCGTAATATTGCGTCACGCGAGTTTATCCGAGCTGCCTGGAGATTGCCGTAACGTTAACACAGCCGCATTCTCTGAAGACGCGGGCGATTTACAATCGCATCGTCGGCAGTTTGCACGATGTTCTCTGGTATGAGATGTTACACCAGGACACTCCAAGTAAAAGTTACTCAAATGAACAGCACGGGTTATGCTCTTCGTCGGAGAGACATTTTACTGTACAGTATAACAAGCATGTCCAGTCCGGTGTCAACCAGAAGAACGGTCCTAAACAGGAATGCAGAATCTATAGGCTACTCACAGTTAAAGTGAACACTTTTGGATGCCCTCTCGTTTGGAATTACAGTCAACAAATATATTTTATTTTAGCGTTAGACGTTAACTTACAAGTGTGGTGGAATACACACACTATGTTTATTAATTATATGGCTCTGTTTATTTAGAAAGCTGGTTATACTAAAAAGAAATTGGGTTTGGCAGTGTTGGGGACACGGCCGTTGGTTCTGCGCTCGTACGTCTTGATATTTTGTTTACGTTCCCGGCACCGCTCCACGCCACCATATGGAGTTTTATGGGTATCACTGGATTGCTTTTGAGACTCTCTTTCCAAATTTATATGATTTCTGTACTTCGACTTGGCTTTTTGACGCGTATAGACCGAAATTATGTTAAGTTTTTCTTCATTTTTTATATTATACTCATGCAATTTCACCATAAACACGCCACACGCATGTCTTTATACACGCAATCGATCGATCTTGACAAGAGCTGTCGATTGAAACGTAAAACGAGCGTCGTAGCTTCTCCTAATCGAAAGTTATACTACGCGGAAGTTTATGAGACGCCGCGAAACGAACTCAAAATTGCCCTCCCCCCACCCCCAACCGCGCTCCGTCGTTTCGTGCGATGCTTCGCATTTCTCACTCAACGTAAAATATTCTTTGATCCTTTGGTAATCGAGTGGTGTAATTGGATTTTAAATGTAGACGGTGGATTCGGAGCTGCAATGCGAAACTGTATCCCCAGATTTCGTTATCATCTGATTTTCTGTATTGCCTCCCACTATGGCCGCAAAAGCGCTCACTTTACCGTGGACAGCCTATAACGGGACTGATAGTCCTTGCAGGGGAATGACTTCTAGCCTATTGTAATTGTCGGTGACGGTTCGCCGCACTGCAAGTGTCAAGGAAGTGTTCACTTACCCTGGCACACTGCGAGTGTCAAGGAAGTGTACACTTACCCTGGCGGGCTGCGAGTGTCAAGGAAGTGTACACTTACCCTGGCGCGCTGCGAGTGTCAAGGAAGTGTTCACTTACCCTGGCGCGCTGCGAGTGTCAAGGAAGTGTTCACTTACCCTGGCGCGCTGCGAGTGTCAAGGAAGTGTTCACTTACCCTGGCGCGCTGCGAGTGTCAAGGAAGTGTTCACTTACCCTGGCACGCTGCGAGTGTCAAGGAAGTGTTCACTTACCCTGGCACGAAGTGTTCACCTACCCTGGCACGCTGCGAGTGTCAAGGAAGTGTTCACTTACCCTGGCACACTGCGAGTGTCAAGGAAGTGTTCACTTACCCTGGCACACTGCGAGTGTCAAGGAAGTGTTCACTTACCCTGGCACACTGCGAGTGTCAAGGAAGTGTTCACTTACCCCGGCACACTGCGAGTGTTAAGGAATTGTTCACTTACCCTGGCACACTGCGAGTGTCAAGGAAGTGTTCACTTACCCTGGCACGAAGTGTTCACTTACCCTGGCACACTGCGAGTGTCAAGGAAGTGTTCACTTACCCTGGCACACTGCGAGTGTCAAGGAAGTGTTCACTTACCCTGGCACACTGCGAGTGTCAAGGAATTGTTCACTTACCCTGGCACACTGCGAGTGTCAAGGAAGTGTTCACTTACCCTGGCACGAAGTGTTCACTTACCCTGGCACACTGCGAGTGTCAAGGAAGTGTTCACTTACCCCGGCACACTGCGAGTGTCAAGGAAGTGTTCACTTACCCTGGCACACTGCGAGTGTCAAGGAAGTGTTCACTTACCCTGGCACACTGCGAGTGTCAAGGAAGTGTTCACTTACACTGGCACACTGCGAGTGTCAAGGAAGTGTTCACTTACCCTGGCGCACTGCGAGTGTCAAGGAAGTGTTCACTTACCCTGCCGCACTGCGAGTGTCAAGGAAGTGTTCACTTACCCTGGCGCACTGCGAGTGTCAAGGAAGTGTTCACTTACCCTGGCGCACTGCGAGTGTCAAGGAAGTGTTCACTTACCCTGGCACCCTGCGAGTGTCAAGGAAGTGTTCACTTACACTGGCACACTGCGAGTGTCAAGGAAGTGTTCACTTACCCTGGCACGAAGTGTTCACTTACCCTGGCACGCTGCGAGTGTCAAGGAAGTGTTCACTTACCCTGGCACGAAGTGTTCACTTACCCTGGCACACTGCGAGTGTCAAGGAAGTGTTCACTTACCCCGGCACACTGCGAGTGTCAAGGAAGTGTTCACTTACCCTGGCACTCTGCGAGTGTCAAGGAAGTGTTCACTTACCCTGGCACACTGCGAGTGTCAAGGAACTGTTCACTTACCCTGGCACACTGCGAGTGTCAAGGAAGTGTTCACTTACCCTGGCACACTGCGAGTGTCAAGGAAGTGTTCACTTACACTGGCACACTGCGAGTGTCAAGGAAGTGTTCACTTACCCTGGCGCACTGCGAGTGTCAAGGAAGTGTTCACTTACCCTGCCGCACTGCGAGTGTCAAGGAAGTGTTCACTTACCCTGGCACCCTGCGAGTGTCAAGGAAGTGTTCACTTACCCTGGCACACTGCGAGTGTCAAGGAAGTGTTCACTTACCCTGGCACCCTGCGAGTGTCAAGGAAGTGTTCACTTACCCCGGCACGCTGCGAGTGTCAAGGAAGTGTTCATTTACCCTGGCACGCTGCGAGTGTCAAGGAAGTGTTCACTTACCCTGGCACGAAGTGTTCACTTACCCTGGCACACTGCGAGTGTCAAGGAAGTGTTCACTTACCCTGGCACCCTGCGAGTGTCAAGGAAGTGTTCACTTACCCTGGCACACTGCGAGTGTCAAGGAAGTGTTCACTTACCCTGGCACGCTGCGAGTGTCAAGGAAGTGTTCACTTACCCCGGCACGCTGCGAGTGTCAAGGAAGTGTTCACTTACCCTGGCACACTGCGAGTGTTGTTCACTTACCCCGACACACTGCGAGTGACGGAAGTCTCGCGACGTCGCGCACGAAGGAGGAAGGTCCGCAGAAGACGCTCCTCCGCCTAGCTCGAGGCGCGGTCGGCGTTACGAAAGTGGCGGGCGATCGCACCAGCTCGTGCGAGGAAGTAAGTGACTCCCCGAGCTCTTCTCCGGGCGTCACGACCACTCGCGGGATTGATGGGACGTCGTCGTCCTTCCTGGACGAGGAGGGGGAGTAGCAGTGAAAGCGGCGCAGCCGGCAGGTGCAGCGCCGCTTCCCGAGTGTCGTCTTCCTACCTCCGCCAACACGCGCGGGTTATCCAACACCTCCGACGATAATGCGTCGGCACCGTGTTCCCAGCGACAGTCTTCTTTACCCCCCTTACCACCCCCACCCACGATCCTCGGGAGTGCCAAGTCGAGCTTCGGGGGAACACGTCGCTTTTAAACTAAATGCCGTTCACGTTAAAGTGAACACTTTTGAAATCAACCTAACAAAAACAAAGTCATTGCACCTACCTGCATCTATTTTAACGGGAACGAAGAGTGACGTGTGTCCAGTAAAGTTGGTAAAGATGCAGGGAAAAGTAGTTACATACATTAATGTCAAACAAAAAGGGTTAGGTAACCATTTGCGATAAGTTAAATTATTTCTGTAGCTTTCTGTATTTTTTTTATTGCATCGTAGTTTAAAAATGAGCATATTTGAACAATATTTACTTTTCTAATAATTCAGCAGTTTCACTTGATAAACGCATGAATAAAATGATGAAGCCCGGGGCAATGTTAATTTTACATACGGCGTAAGAATACACAACGTGTATTCAAGTATAGCTTAAGCAGGGCTTTCGAAAGTGCTCATTTTACCGTGAGCAGCCTATACCAAACATTCGTCGTCTTCCGATACTCACAGAGAGGTTTAGGCAGCTGTTAACATCGGGGTCTTGACAGCCGGCGAGGGTGAAGGGTGGTGAGGAAGGTGTAACGCCGGAATACGAAACCAGGGTTAAACGGGAGATCCCCGAGGAAACCCGCCGATTGGCGGTATCGTTCTGTACAATTATCACGGGCGAAAATCCGGGAGAGACCCCGCCCATTATCAAACGTGGTTCGTCTTGGTGTGAGGCAAATACTTTATCCACTGCGCCACCGCGGCCCCAATATCATAGATTTCTCAGGCCTCTAGGGAAAGTAAGTTAAGCGTGCGCATCTAATACGCCAAACACTCCTACTGCTATTTTTTTTAATTCTAACTCTTGTTTTGTGTTATTGATAAAATGCACTTCAAATTGCACAGGCCAAACAAAGTAAAAATATTCTAGTTTTTACAAAATACAAAATAAATAGTTACAAGTGCACGCACTCAAAGGTACTAGCTTTTCATACAGATAGCAAGTAAATGTTAAAACTGCTTAAAATAACGAACAACTACTACTGCCGCCAATGTTGACGTTTAATGCACTGTATCGAGTCCTCTGAGATTGGCTCGGTGTATCATTATCACATTCTGGTCAGAAGATATCACTTTACATTGTATTCGAAGTTGCAGTCATATCCATTAGACAAGAAACTTTTCCCCTCTTGTCTTGCTTCTGTGAATCCTGTCAGTCTCAAGCGAGAGAGAGTTGTTCAATCGAGAGTTTGTCATCACCTCTATCGCCTTCCTCTCCTTCCCCCCTTGCTAACCGTGTCTGCTTTGGGAAGAAATATCACTTCAACTGAAGAGACTTCTGTTGCTTCACTCTGTTCTATTATAAGAAGACCTTTCTTGTTGGTGTCACTGAAATAATTGCTTTCCTCGTGACATTTCTCACTTTGACGCAAAAGCATACATTTCACCGTCGATATTAATCTCACTAGTCAACTTACTAACATCAATAACACCAGGCCAATCCAATTACAGGACTAATGTCACTAATCGAGGGTATTTGGCCCTAATTAGTTTCATTATTCTCACCGACCACCGAAACATCCATTTCAACGTCAGGATCTATTTCAGTAGTTGAGGGAGACATGTCCATTCTGAAAGGTATAACCAGATTTTTCGCATTGTGCATAGAAGCTTTTGCATCTCCAGGAACAATTTTGTTACCAATGTCCATTGGCTCTTCTAGATGTGGCTGGTCAGTCACATTAAATGCGAGAAATTTCTCATCGCTGCACAAGTTAATGTTACGTAGAAGAATTGCTGTGGCACGGTATGAATTTTCTGCACCCTCCATAGGGTCAACTTTTTCATCTGCGCTCTAGAACAGCAAGAAAATATCAGTCTGGGGAATTGCATGACCAGGGTTATTTGTCAGCTTTATTAGCAAACAATAATTTGAAGAGGCCAAAGAATTCTCGATTAAGTGGATGTAATTGGTTCGTAGCATGGGGATGTGGCGACTCATAATGTGATATACTGCTGTCGGCCAAAAAAAAAAGTACAGTGCATACTCAAGAGAATAATGAGACGAGTGATTGTTCAGCATTATGATTACTGGCTTATCCTCAGATGGTTTAATATGTTCGTGGAATCTTTAAGTGAAACAAGATACAACTCAGAGTTGATTAATACATTCATATCAGGTGCAGGATGCCTTCTGCAGCATCACTGAATAGTTTCGACGTCATGACTTTCGTAGGGAAAAGATTCAGGGGGGGGGGGGAGGGCATCGAAACCGACAAAACCCGTGCAATAAATATCATCACAGTCTGTCCTCTCTCTGATGAAGACGCTCTATTAGTTGAACGTTTAGATTTGGGAGGAACTACGTTGAGATGTTAGTTTGCGGACATAGAAAATTCCGCTTTTATCCATATTGAATACGTGATGGGCATGAAACGCTTTTTCTTCAGACACTCGTTTCTAATTATCGAAAAAAACGCATGATACTGCATTTAGCTGAATGCTGCAGAGAAGTCGAGAATGCATTTTCAACTTCATTAACGCGGAACTAAAAATTGGTTCCAAAGGGGGCGCAATATGCTCGAAAGAGTGTACGCGCTGTCTTGTGGACAATCTTCATGCCCACTCTTGGGGGATCGACGTGAGATTTACGAAATAATCGACTGAAGGCAGCACTTTTCGGGAAAGCATAACTTTCTATGCTGCCACGAATGTATCGAACTACGCCTCTTACGCAATGTACACATAAAAATGTATCTGTATGTACATACATGCCAGAAATTAAGGTTTACAAAAATGTATCTGTATTTACATACATGCCAGAAATTAAGGTTTACAAAAATGTATCTGTATGTACATACATTCTAGAAATTAAGGTTTACAAAAATTTGGCTTCCGACGTTTAGCTATATGCGGATCTTTAATTCTGTCAGGTGTATTTTATATAAATTTACATCCGTACGAAATGAGGATGTTAAAAAAAAAAAAAACATAATAATGCAATAGTTGGAAAAAAAAAATGCGAACTATGAATTTCAAGTAATTAAAAAATATCATTTTTACCCAGTTGTGATAATTTTCGATTATTTCGCTATTCAGTAAGACAGTTTAATAGTGTACATTTACAATGGAAATACAAGGCAAAGTTTAAAGATTATATCGTAACCATAATTCAGGGACGTCTTTCTACATATCTAGAGAACTGCAAACTAAGTTCCTAAATAAAAGCAAGCCTCAATAAAATTGTGAGAGCAATACAACTCAGAAACATTGATGTAAGGTTTGTCAGCTAAAGTTTCATGCTACAGTCGACAGTCCTACAAAACAGCCCCGACAGAGACGAAAATTTTTCGTCAGCCAATCAGGAGCAAAGCGACCCCGACAAACGCATCCCCAACAAAAGTAGAATGCATTTGTTCTTTCGTCTGGCGTCGGTCCGGTCGGTCTCGCTTGGCAGTAGAAAAAAAAAAACATAAACATAACCTTACAAAACAAAATGTCGTGCGGATTTCACAACTGTGGTAAATTTCACATTAGACATGTTTTTTTTTTTATTTGTACAGCCTGGCTAACTTGTAATAGAAAGCTAATGAATTTATGAAAAAAAAAATTTGTGGAAATGTAACTGCTCCAAAATCCAAAAAAAAAACTTCGTTTACAAAGTTGTCAAAACGAAATAGTGTACGATGATCAGTGATTTGTTCACACTCCATAGCAAGTTACTGGCCTTCTAGGATTTCGCTGAAAGCCACCGTAACACTTGTCTGAAGGAAACTGTCGGGGTATTGTAAACATTGAACTAGTTTTTGGCGGCGGAAATGATCGTGTCGACTGTCGAAATGTAATCCCAGCATTACAGTTGATTCTTCTAGCATTAAAATTCGCAAAGGCGAAGAAACCGTTATCCCTCTGGTAAATGGCATACGAATTAATTTTTTTTTTTTTTTTTTTTTTTTTTTTTTTGAGAGAGACTATTTGGCATAAATCCTTGGCGCTGCAGAACCGAGCAGCTGGCTGCAAGGAAAGGTTCGTCGTGTCGCACAACTAGTTTCAAACGGGTTCGAAATGCCAAGGCTACCGCAGCAGCCAAGTCACGTTAGGCAATACTGCCGTCGCGAACTGCAACACTCTCCTCTCCCCTTCACAATCCCCCCCCCCCCCCCCCCGGTTCAACACCGCTCGCTCTCTCTTGGTCATAACTGTACTTGTACGCTCATTACCGCATTTCCCTTTAGCACTCTCCCTGCTGTACACTGTTCACGGTGAAGTGAGCACTTTTTGAAGCCCTCTCATTTTTATTAATAGTAAGTAATTACATTTTAATAGCTCTCACCCACGGCTCCGCCCGCGGGCAAAATTCAAACCTTAATTATAATGACCAAGTGCTCCATCTCCAGCGCCTACTGAAATGATTGCTGGCATTTTTATATGTTCATTACGAAACTGTTCTTTTTTTTTCGGATGAAAAGTACTCTATGTGTTAGTCCAGACTATAATCTACCCCTGTACCAAATTTCATCCAAATCGATCGAGCCGTTACGACATGATTGAGTAACAAACATACAAACTTTGACATTTATAATATTAATAGGATTGTAGCCTTAGACAGTAACTTTCGAGTCCTGTCAAATATATACACTGTGCTTATTACTTACATAGCAATATTTATTTTTAAAACTGGTGAAAGGATAAAAGATGGCTCAGAAGAAAAAGGTGTGAGAAGTGCTCACATTACCGTGAAGAGCCTATATTAAAAATGTATGCTGTTTCGAAGGCAAAGCACAAACCGGAATGCTCATTTGTGGCTGGCGTTTTCTCTTGGAGCGAAAGAACTTTTGAAAAAAAAAAAAAAATTATGACCGCACATATTTCAATTTTACTCATTACTAAAATTCACTTAGCATATTTTCATTTCAATGAACTTCTAGAACGTTTTGAAGAAACACAGGTGTAATAATCTAGACATAATTCGAAAACGTAAAATATTTGACATAGCATCGTATTATGTTCGGCTAGTTCACATGGAGTCTGTTAGGTAAATTAACTTACAATCTGCATGACCATGATTTGGCAGGATTTCATATATAACTATAAATAATGCCCATGTTTTAAACGAAATATTACGCACGTGAGTTATCAACAGTTAAGTTCCTAGTAAACTATTTGAACACAAAATTGTTTTGTGATGTAATTTATTGCTTTCTTAAGCCCATGCGATATATTTACGAAGAATCGACTGACATCCTATTCCAGTGAACATTAATTCCTCTCAAAAAAAATTTACTGAGATATATGTCAGCAGACACAACTTAATTCAAAATATCACCTGTTGTGATGAAAATATTTTGCCTACTGTCTTGTATGTTTGAATTAATAAGCTTACTTAATCAGTTATTATATGGGAAATGTATAGAAATTGATATCAAGACGAAAAGTTTAAAAACATAATTGAATAACTTAAGAAAAAGAAACAGTAAAACAAGTTGTTACCTAATGCTAAATATACGTTGTATTTAGTGGGTTTAATTTGGTAGTAAAATTGCTGTATTTGCCAACTCAAAAGCTTATGCAATGCCACAATGACACTGAATTACTGGGGGGCGTTATACTCTTCACTTATTTACATGATTATGTTATTCGAGCATACATGGACGGACAGATTAACGTAGGAATGTCTGATATGCCACCGGGTCCCTCTTAGCCAAAGATTAGTTAAGTATGCTTAAATAAAGGATATAATTAATAGCTTATGTTAAAAATCCGCAGAATTAAATTTAAGATTAATGGGATAACAGCGATGTATAGAAGAAAAAAATTATGGATAAGATATGTTAAATTTTTATCTATTTTAAAACCTTAATTCGGTGCCTTATATCCAGAGGCTTTCGATAGACTTAAAAAGCCACTGCTATGGTTTATACCCGAATGTTTTCTCGTGTGTGTCATTTGCTCAGACCCACTCCACCTCGATTCGCACTAAAAAAGCTCGAGTGTGGATCAACTGTCTCTTTCCAACAGGGACCCATACCCTGCAGCCCACTCCTAAATATGATTTAAATATTTTTTTTCCGAAACCTTATAACAACTATTATATATATATATATATATATATATATATATATATATATATATATATATATAAAATCCTGGGGAAAGGAATGTCACATAGCCTAATCGGGGTTACTGCAAAAGTGGCCGACTGCCCAGTCTGCCAAAGGTGAGTATAACTTCGGCAAAAAAACACCGTATTACTAAAACGATGAACGTTATTAACTTATGTCAGTTTAAAAATAGCATTTAAAAAACCTTGCACGTCTGTATACCAATTTCAGATTCTCCGTTTCTCCGAAGCCAATTTTTTTATTTTTTATTTTTTTCGGAAGTAAAGATGACTAAGTAGGGTGTTATCGCGGTCATATTTCGGCATGAAGATCCCGGTGCAGGAACTTCTAAAAGGAATTGACAAGTGCAGGACACTGCGCGAAGTTATGTGGTCGCCGCTGAAAGTCTCACCGAGGCACCTCTTACTGGCTGGAAGATGGCCCGCCAGCTCCGTGATTTGCGCCTAGAGGCTACGATGAGTTGTGACGCGCATGCCTGGGTCGCCCTTACACCTTCCATGCTTTTAGGAGTCGGAAGTGAAACATTCTTCCCGTCAACCTGGCGCTCACACTGCGTCGCAGAGAGCTGTGAAACGCACGCACGCTTGTCCGTGAAACTATCAAACTCGTGTCCAACTTGCTGATACACGCAAAGAACGCGCACTTCAGACGGAGGTTTTTTTTGAGTACTTTCGTGACGTCACGCACATTAGAAACACCATTTCAGAGTACTCTGAAATGTCTGAAAACGGCTCTATCAAACCGCTGTATCTGAAAATTTACGCGCTAGGTTCATACGAAACAAACTAAACGGCGCTAGATTGAACATTCGTGCAGACATTAAACCAACAAAATTATGCGGTCACCACTGGAAGTTGCCATAGGTATAGGATGTTCACGGTTTACTGAGCGCTTTTCAAAGCCCTGCTTAAGATATAATTGTATGCACGTTGTGCGTTTTTCCGCCTTATGTAAAATTAACGTTGCCGTGGACCTCATAACTTTGTTTCTGCGTCGGGAACGTGAAACTGTGAAAGCATTAAAAAAAAAAATAATATTTTGCGAATTTGCCCATTCTTACGATTAGGTGCATTAAAAAAAAACCTCAAAGCAAAAAAATCATTAAAGTTATTACAAATGGTTAACTAACACTTTTTATTCGACGTTAAGACATTGAACTACTTTCCCATCCACAATCACCGACTTTACTGGTCGCATGTCACACATAGCGCCCGTTAGATCCATGCGGGCAAAAGCAGTAACCATTTTCTAAGGTTGATTAAAAAAGTGCTCACTTTATCGTGAACAGCCTTTGCGCGCAGTGTGGCTGCACGCCGGTTCAGAGCCTTGATGTAAAGAGGCGATGCAGCACTCGATCTGCGCGGCAGAGTCGCCCTTACGGCCTTACCGCTCCTTCGATCCTGAGCCTTGAAAGGCCAAAACAGCCGCGGGTACGTGACAGTCTTTATAGAGAACATGAGCGACAACTGGTGTCGCGGACGAATAACGGCTGCAAACAGCTAGATATGAGCGTAATATAACACAACAGTTAAATTAAACTGTTGCTATTTGGTAACGTGTTTCACGAGTAACCTGTCACATTGTTTGCAATTGTTATTGACGTGAATGCATCTTTAAATTTGCAACCATAGTGGGAGGCAATCCAGAAAATCCGATGATAACAAAATCTGGAGATAAAGTTTGGCATTGCGGCTCCGAATCTATCCTCTACATTCGAAATTCAGTTACACCACTCGATTGCCAAAGTATCAAATAATATGTTACGTTGAATGAGGACTGCAAAGCATCGCACTGTCCCGGGAGGATGGGTGTGGGGGGGGGGGGGTCGCCCGCAATTTTTAGTTCGTTTCGCCGCGTCTCATAACTTCCGCGTAGTATAACTTTTGACTAGGAAAAGCTACGACGTTCGTTTGTTTCAATCGAAAGCCTCTCGTCAAGATCAATCAATTACGTGTATAAAAACATTTGTGTGGGTTGGTTACAGTGAAATTGTTTGAGTTTAATATAAACAATTTAGAAAACTAAACACAACGTCGACCTATACTCGTCAAAAGCCAAGTCGAAATACACAAATCGTATACAGTTGGAAAGAGCATCTCAAAAGCAATGCAGTGATACCCACAAAACCCCATTTAAACGAGTGAAGAGGTGACGAGAACGTAAAATAAACATCGAGGCGTCCGAGCGTGTCAACGTAGACGTATTCACGCCAAACAAACGGCCGTGTCCCCAACATAGCCAAACCCAATTATTTTGAACATCTCAGTTTGTAACTGGGTGTGTGCTTAGAAGTTTTTTTTTTGGAACGTATTGGCGTGCTACTGTGCGCATGCGCAGTTGTTACTTCTTGGAACGGCAATCTTTTGAACACTGAACAACGTAATCGTCATTACCCCGAGAAATGCAAAGACTGAAGATGAGTTAGACCGATCTCGCTGGCTGCGCACTGCCAGTCTCCCTGTCCCAACACTGAACTGCTTTTCTGCCAACTCGTCTATAGCAAAAATGGCGTGGGTTGGAGAAGTGCTTTGAGGTGTATTTATTCTTCCTCTTACCAATTTGTAATGCAGTCTGATTAAATCCAGAATGGGAAAATGACTTTATTGATATAAAAGTGCCTGTAACTTAAAAATTAACATACAAACGAACACACTCATCATTGTTGACAATGTGACTTCGACAGCTGTGTTCTTTTGGGGGTAGGCCAATGTTGGGTACATGCGCAGAAGACGTATGAAGAATCGGCCCAACACATCTTTAGTCCATGGATGAGTGTTTCGCAGTAACCTGTTACAAAAGTGGCATGTTACTGGAACGTGTTACACGCTAACGATGGGAATCGTCCCACCCCTGCAGACGACAAAGGAAGGGGCTACAACCGGAAGCTGTGCGTGCCCCGGAGGAATGCGAACTTGACTGGCGACTCTGCATTCCTGGCGGGGTGGGGCGGGGCGGGGCAGGGCGCGTGTGTTGCCTTGTGGCTAGGCGAGGACCGCCCCTGGGTGTTAGTCAACCAGCCCGCCGCCGCGACCTCGGCCCGTCTCGGGAGCCGGTAAGGGGGGAGACTTCAATGCGCGAACGTCACGGGCCGATCGCGGACTCCGCCCTGCAGATGAGGTGTGTTCGCGTGGTTGGGTATTCTGCTCGTTTAGTGCTATTTCTGCTAGTTGCCATTCACGGTTTCTTCGGCCTTTTTCAACCAAACCTTTGAAAAATCTCCCCACGTATGACGTGTTTGGTTGTTTCCAACATATGCCTTGTATCTAAAGCGTTTTATACTCGTGTGAACATGAAAGTTACTTTTGTTCTGTTAAATTGATATGTTATTAATATTTTATCTATAAATTGTATTGCTTGATTCATAAATAATTTGAATATAAAAAGTGAGACAATATGTGAATTGGTAGCGCCTAGTAAGAAATAGTTCTTATACAAAATACTGTTACAGTGAGTGCGCAAGAATTCGGTGCGTTGTCCCTCTGGTGTAATCATCCATACTTAGTTAAGATTATTTTGCATGAGGTGGAGGAATATCCTGGAAATAGAACTTTAGCAGGACTTCAGAAAAGGCCAAAGATACCGTGAATAGACTATAGTTGCCGTTCGTGTAACCGGGGGCATTTGATTATGTACGCTGTTCAGTTGGTGGTAGCAATTGCTGTTTGCGCTATAAATAACAGCTTATTTCTGCTCTTGCTCGCCGAGGTACAGCAGAAATATCAAAACGAGCAAGTTGAAAAAAAAGTGACCAAAATAAAATTTTAAACGTGGAAGTGTCTTGAGAGTGATGATTTCAAATAGCAATTTTTCTTTTCCGCAGATGGATGAAGAGGATATGTTTCGGTAACCTGTAAGAAGTGTAGAGGGATTTCCCTCTGCGCTTCTTACAAAGACACATTTATTCTCGAAAGTAAGTTATCTTGAGTGGCCAAAATGTTTAATACACGTATTTCACAGAGGCAAATTTAATGATTATTAACATTTTTTAAATAAGATTTTGTTTATTTACTTTTGAAGTGTTGGTCGTTCGTGTGATCCTGCCGAAAGTAGCTGCTGTTTTTGATACTATTCGGCTCGTGAAAAATATCACTTTCGTGCAGATAGTAGAAAAACCTAAGTCGTTCGACTTTCTGCTGCGCTCCACCAGTTCCGTGATCAGACCCTCGTACAGTCTAATCGCGGTATCTTCACAACTTTTTGGATCACACCTTTGAATAATCACCTCATGTATGACGTGTCTAGGTGTCTCCGAAATAAGCCACGTATAGCTAGCGTCAACATAAAACTACCTTATCCGTCTATATGCGATGATGAAAAGTTACACTTTCTCGACAGTTAATGGACCACCGTAGTTTTCATACGGGTTTCTTTGTTTTCAGCTGTATCCAAGGCCAGTGGCGTGCAGTTAGTTTTTTTTTTTTTTTTTTACATGGTAAGCAATTTATACTAACAAACGCAACTTCCATCTTTGCCTACCGTCCACATGTATCTAGCGTTTTGTAATAGGCCTACCTTGCGTTAGTTATAAAACGGAGAAAAAAAAATGAACGCAATAATAATCAAACTGAATATTATTTACAGGACATATTACAATTTATAAGAAAACTCCCGTTTTTTTTCTCCAAACACTTCCACCCACTTTCCAAGGAAAAATGTGGGACTGGTGGACGCAAACAGAACGACTGCTTACTCTGCCGAAGGGACACGGTTGAGCGTGTGGCGTGTTGTTGCTTGCGAGTTAGATTCATCGCTAGCCACTCCCGTTTTCGGAAATACATACTATATAGCAGCACTAAACGTGTACATTACGAAAGTTACGAAGACTCTATTTCTCGATTCGGAAACGAGAAACTCATAATTAAATGTGTTTAAAGTTACGACGAAAACTATTAAGGGTCAAACATTTCCAATATGCTTAGGGTAAGCATTGTTTACCTCGCATCTATGGAATAAATGCCAATGATCCACGCCATTTTTTTTTAAATAATAATAATATGGTATATTTCAGTGTAAATATTTTTTCGGGACAAAGATGAATCGGTATTTTTATGTTCAGTCATACATTTGGTTATTAGAACACAAATGTGGCAATGGAAAAGTGTCAAATTACCAAAATTCTCTGTAAGCAGCCCAGCCTCTGTTTGCGATACATGAATTCTCCTGTAAAACTGTGTTTTAAAATATAGGGGCAATGTTGACGTGTCTTTCCTGAACGGCTTGCTGTTTTAAAACCCGAGGCCCCAGTTTAACATTCTGAAGGGACAGGACACATGCCAAGGCAGTTCATGTTGTTTGCCATCGCCGTCTCAATGCCTCTGTATGACTGGATGTGACCTTGAGGCATTCAATATTATTTACGAGGGATTCTACTTAACGTTACAAACTCACAATACCCGAGCAGTACATTTCAGAAATTTAATAGAACTACGTGTTCGTTATGGTATCATTAGATAAATTGTTTGATTCTGCCTGTCCTTTTTATGGGAGTACACGATCCTGTCTATAAACTGGAGGATCGTAGATTCGAGTCGCACCCGACTTCACAAAACATTTTTTATTAAAAGAAATGGTCATTTTCGAATATTATTTATTACGCATCAACTTAATAAATTATTTTTCCATCTTATTTTTCAAAGAATATAGATAATACTTGTTTTTATAGAACTGAAATTAGTGAAATACTGCCGTTCCGGAAGGCAGAGAGAGTAATTTGTGCATGTATTGGGCTACGCAGGTCCTCCAGAGTAAATGCGCCTTATAAATTTGGATGTTTGAGTTGACGATATGAGAGTGAGGGGAAATGACCAAGCGAATTCGTAAAGAGCTCTTGACTTCCAATCTTCCGAATCCAAAATGACTTCATAACATGTATGTAAGGTAACTTATCCTGTGGATTTTGCTATGCGGAATATATGTTACACGTTAGCGAACGTACATTAAAGATACATTAGGATGATAAATCAAGAGAGGTTGGGAAACCCTTAGACATGTCGATGCGTGAACTGAACGTGGAGTTCATTTTCGCCGTTAGGGTCGACATTGCCACGCGCAACAAGTGCACCATCGCCGCTACGCGCATGCTTCAGAACTGGCGTGGTGTGTTCTCATGTTGTTCTATTTGCCTACTGGGACTCAAAATCGATGATCCTCTCATTTCATTGCTCGATAATCTGTAGCAATGTTCAGTGCAGGTCCTTAAGAGTATTTTTGTATAGACTTTTCACGGTAAAATGAGCACTTTTGAAAGACCTGCATACGATCTACCTGTATGCGTGTTGTGTATTCCCCCGACTTACTTAATATTAACTTTGCCATGGTCCTCGTCGCATTATTAATTTGTTGGTCAAATGAAACACTGAAATTATGAAGAAAGTAAATACTTTACAAACCTGCCAATTTCTACACTTCGCCGCATTAAAAAAAAAAACAGAAAGCGAAAGGAATATTTTTTAGTTAGCATAAATGTTTACCTAACACTTTTTAATTGACTTTGGGATATGGAACTACTTTCCAACCATCAGTTACCAACTTGAGTGGGCGAATGTCACTCGGTGCGCCTATTAAAATACATGCTTTCAGGGGCAGTGACATTTTTCTAAGGTTAATTTCAAAAGTGCTCACTTTATCGTGAACAGCCTTTATATGTCTTACCCGTATGTTCTGAGGTACAGCGAATGCTATGAGATAGTGTTTCGTATGTAGGTTATGTCTTGAAAGCAGGCCTTGTCTGAAATGCCTGCTCTTTTCGTTTATCGGCATAGCAATTTCGTGCAATAAAAGTGTATTTCGAACACGCTGAAATCTACTCCAATCGACAGTTAGGCGGGCCCTTAAACAACAAGTGGATATTTATAATATATGCATATGAGACCGGGAGTCGAACTTTTCCGAAATTCTTCAGACGACATTGATGACAGTAAGAAACATTTCCTGGCTGTATAAAAAGCTGCGTGTATGTATGCAAGCTAGCGGATTATCGCGAAACCGTCGGGCAAAGTAGTTTCGCAAGCCGCCGAGCAGCTGGCCAATCAGGCACACGGAGCCAAGGACGGCTGATTTGCTAGAACGGAAAAAGAAAACTTGTTAGACGCGTCAGACGGATGTGGAGGGGAGTGGCTAAGGACACGACACGCAGAAACAACACGGCCTGTCTTGGCTCGCTGCGGATCTAGTTTACATTCAAATGTATTACATTCCCCAACGTGTCAATACAATTAAATATATGTATACAGTTATCTACTTACTTATATATGTATTCGACTACGTTAATGCATAAAAACATACGTATGTGTATTATTTTGCAAATTAAAGTATTTAGTACGTTCCGGTACATACTATAAACCCAATTCTAAACCACCAAATACGTTATCATTTTAGCACACTAAATCGGATCACGTGACTGTTTATTAAACTAAAACTTCCAACTGAAACACGATTTATAAAGGCTGTTGAACCTCTGAAACCACCGCTTAATATATAGACATGTATGCACATTGAGTATTCTACCACCAAGTTAAATTAACATTGCTTTGGCGTCAATTCATTATTCACTTATCAGTAGAGATGATGGAAAATAGCGGAAATGTTTTTGAGCTAACATATATTCTATAACACACTAACAAGTTTGTTCTTTTATTATTGGGTGGACAAGGTTTTGACTCGGCTAAGTTGTTTGCACACCAATCACGAACTTTCTGCCATGTATTATCATAAACCTCATTGGCCAACAAGGAAAGGAAACTGCCGGATATCTGTACAGTACGTTTAGTCCTAGCAAACAGCCAACTTTTTCCGCTATAAACCACCACATCTACTAATCAGTCAAGCAAAACACTGAAATTACGTTTACATGACACTTTTAATTCAGCCTTAAGAAATGGAACTATTTTGCCACTGTCGATGCCAACTTTACTGGACGTTTGCCACTATGTGCACCCATTATGATACATGCAGGTAGGGGCAGTGACATTTTTCAAAGGTTGATTTCCAAGGTGCTCAAACAACCTTGAACTGCCTTTCATGGCGAAATTGCGGGCGTACGTAGTGTCCGACTGAGACGCGGGCGAATTTTTTTTTTTTTTTAACTCGTTTCGCCATTTCGTCACCGCCTTGAATCGAACTGAGATCCAGTCGGCCCAGTGATGACGTCAATTCCGAAACCCACTTCGTGCATTACCGCCTGTCCCGACTCTACTCAAGTTACCTATCGAAAGGGTTTGTTATCTGTGGCACGATTGATTGCGACTGTCCTGCTGTGCAAGAACAAGGTTTTGGTTTTCAAATCCGGGTATGGAGCATATGAGTATGTCATCACTGGGAATAAAAATTTTCACTTTAGTATTACGTGCCCCATTCATGTCTGAATATTAGTAAGAATACATAAAAATATGAGGAATTAATGGGCACTATTTATTTCTGTTTTCCGAATTAATTCGTAATGCTATGAATTTCCACTACTTAAATATAGGTGGTTGTAGAAATAGAATAATATTATTTTAATATTAAATAATTAAAAATAAATAATTTTCAAAATTGTTTTTATTATTAATATGTTTAACATCATTTTTTTTGGGGTGTTAACGATAGAGAAAGAATGCAAAATGTGTTAAGGGTGGTCTGCGAAAATTTCACGTTATTTGCGAAAATTACCCTATCTCAGCCGGAACGAAAGAATGAGTTGATAAAATCACTTGTTTTTAAATCTACGTGTCGTATCTATTTACTCAGTGGTTCAGTAAGTGGAATTTATTATGAGCTCGAACACAAAACTAACAGCCATTTACGAAGCAGGAGTCGAACTGGGACACCCACCAGCTCGTTTGCATTCTGTACTCAATCATTGCACCATATCAGAGCAATCTCATTACAGAACTGTTGTGTATAGCGATTCCGATAAACATGGGAAAAAAATATGAACATGAACATCTCAATTCAGAGTACACGTGCGGCGTAATAAAGTGAACAGTAATATTATTCTGTGAAAAAACCTTTACGACATTGGCAGCTGCTGTAGTGTAAAAAAACATCTATTCCACAAAATTCCACTGTTTACGCCCAAATACAGACACGTAGAGCTAAATTTTAATATGTTTTAGCTAGAAAATCCACTCACACTTACGATGTTAATGTTTTCAAAAATGTATTCCTTTGTGGCATTCAAAAACAAAATTGAATTAATTTCAAAAGTTTTTATAATAATTGCATGTACGGAATATTGTGACGACATACTATGGACCTCTAACTACGCGTACAAAAATATGTAGCACACTTCAAACACAATAGAGTTTTCTGTGTGTGAATGAGTAAAGTTCGTACCATCTATTAGTGCATAGCGCACGCAGCGCTTAGAAAGTACGTTCACTGAAATTACTTCTTTGATAAACTAAAAATAATCACCTTTGCTTCCGATTTCACAATTAAGATACCATTTTTCTACACATAACATTACATAAATATTTCAAAGACCTGTACTTCAGTTTCTGCCAGACATTCAACACCAACTGCTGTCGTTTAAACTTCGTTGCCACAAGATCAAAAGTTCTAAAATTAATACACGAATTTAAACAATAAATTTGAGAATTTTGCCCTTAATATTATGCTGAAAGTAACTGTATCGAACTTGTGATTACCCAACGGTACGAACAAAAAACCATCGTTATATAAATGCGTGCAGAAAAGGAGAAAGCTGAAAATTCAGTTCAAATGGAATTAAAACTAGATTTTCAAGTTTAAAGTTTAAACAAGATGTCAAAGAGTCACTCTTATTTTACATTTGACTCCCAGCACATTTTAAATCATCAGGTAGGATAAGTCCAGTCGTTTGAAACAAATTAGCGTGTTGACTTGAAACATACATTATTGCATGTACAAATGTTGCCTTGCTGTTATTGTCGGCTTCGAACGTCTAGGTCGCCCTTGAGGTAGATATCGTGAATAGAAACATGCATCAGGACATTGCCCCTCCTTCTCTGCATTATAAAACTGGGGCGATGGCATTAACATTTTTCCTTAGCCAACTCTTTACTTCGTGCTATCGCAGAATAACTAAAAAAAAAAAATTATACAGCGATTTTATTACAGTTAAATTTTATTTTTAATGTACGATACGGCGGAATGGTTGAATTGCCTTTCATCGAGAAGGTTTTTACGGTGTCTGTTCTGATTTCTCCTTCTCCTTCACAGACACTTCACAGAAATAGCATAAGCTTAGCTACAATTACGGCGATAATAGTAGTCCAATTAGAGGTAGTAGCTATCCAATCCCTCTCAATTACGTTTCCTCATCATGTTTCCTTTCTTAAAGGCTTAGTACCCTGACACCTATCACATTCTTTCCGTATCTCAGACCTCCGCCGTAACTTGCTGGAAT
This sequence comes from Dryococelus australis, assembly GCA_029891345.1. Taxonomy (NCBI): domain Eukaryota; kingdom Metazoa; phylum Arthropoda; class Insecta; order Phasmatodea; family Phasmatidae; genus Dryococelus; species Dryococelus australis. The sequence continues at coordinate 22,402,746 of CM057000.1, forward strand.
ACACTAAAAGATATGTTTCAGCCGACAAAACACTTGTTTTTAATACGCACAGTTGTCACAGCCTCACTTACTGTTTTTGAGCAGATGATTTTTAAATCTAATACAAAGTTTTTTTTTAACCAAAATTTAGTTCAACCGAAAAAATGTCTTGTACACTGTAAATTATTCCAACTTCCAAAACTGTTGGAAATTTTTAACCTTAACATTTATCGTACATCAGGCTGCAAGTATATAATTGCTGCCATACACAATTTGGAACTTCATTACGCTAATGACTCTTGACTGAAAGAATGTAATTAAAGCTACTATGGACAATAAGAAGGGGGGATGTAACGTTCGTGCTTTCTCGTGTACAACGATGAAGAAAATTTGCGAAAAAATATCTTTCTTAGAATGTACAAATCGGTTCGGTTTTGCAGAAGCAAGTATTTTGTCGGCTCCGTTAAACCTGTCTCTCAGTGTAGGGTAGGTCAGGAGAAGAAATAATCTTGTAGTCAATAATTGTGTGGATTGTCAGGCACCTGAGTGTAGGCAACCACACACCACGGGTGAACTCACCTCAGGATGGCTCCCGCCATTGCAGCAGTCACGAAGAGAGCAGAGTGCTTGTTCAGTCGCTGGAACTCAGCATTGGTTGCACAGCGGCACTTTCACTGGGCGACTGACCGCGCGCCGCTGGAGAAGTGGTGTTCCTCCAGGTGTCCGCGCTGGAGCTTGAGCTGGAGTGGGGGTGGGGAGGGGGGACCTCCGGCTGCAAGCGAGCGATGGAGCGGGGAGGAGGCTATACGTGCGATCAAGTCTCCGACGAGTGAAAAAAAAAAAAAAACAACTGTCCCTTTCTCGTCGCCGCACGTCCTTCAACGACCACTTTCCGCGGCGGGCCCTGGGCGGCGTTTGAGAGCCTGGCGGTCGGCGCCAACTGGTTTTATACGCAACACGTCCCGCTGACCCAGAAAGAGGGCGGTGGTGGCTGGATGGGGTCCTCCTGGCTACGATGGCGCGGAGCTGCTAAGAAGTTGTTCGGGTACGGGCCCCGTCACAAGTGGAAGCCGGCCGACGTCTACCCGTACCTTTTTACACCCTTCCATCCCCCCCCTAACTCCTCTGGCTCTCGCCGACCGGTGAAAGTGTAAGGCAACTCCCCGCGTCCCCCACCACGAACCACATCATCGCCGCCCATCCCGAAGACGTCCAACGCAGAGGCTCCCCTGTGCCAGAGGAAGATTTGCAATTCTAATGATCCCCGTCGATCCTACCGACTCAGTCAGCTTCTTCTTGGAGATTTCCCACGCGACAGATTCCTTACCCCCTCTCCCCTGCCTGCTGCCACCAGTTTCGTAAACTTAAACGCAATTGTCGTTAAGGGCGCCTTCGTACCAGGAATTACCGAGCGATATGACGCAGTGGCCTTCGTGCTCCCATTCGGGAGGGCAAGGGTTCGATATGTGGAAAGAACTGAATTCGGAATTTCATTGGATTTAAATTTTCTACAGTGACTAGGAAAAAAATAGACTAGGAAAACGAAAAATACATTATATGTGAAAGGAACCAAAATGTAAACCATGATCCAACTATACAATGAGCAACACACTGCTGTTTGTTTTCCGCGTGTAGTTTTGGCTGTCTTAGTCCTGCTAAAACTGCGCTGTCCTAGTGTCTGTTGTTCTATCTATGTACTAATATATTTTTCTTTTTTTTTCCCTGCATTTTCCTTCCTCATCCATATATTGTGTGATTTTTTCGTTCTGTCTCGTAGTCATTGTAGGCAACCAAAGTCCAAATAAAATTTTAATTCATGCCTAGGTTCAAATCTCAGACCGGTCGTCCTGATTTCGGTGTTTCTGTGGTTTCCCGAAATCACTCCAGGAAAATGCTGGGATGTTTCCTTAATGCAGGACATGGAAAAATTCCTTCCCCCTTCCTGATTCTCTGAGTCACATGCTCCGTCTCTAATGGTCCCTGTGTCGACGAGACGTTAAACCGTACCTACTTCCCTAAATAGAATATAATAATTTTCAGTGCTTTAGTTGCAGAAGTAAAGGTGGCGACAGATATATACATATATATAGGCACCGACAGGGAGGTTCGCAGTATAACTGCGGTATTAAATATTCCCAAAATTACTTCCTAAAATTTATGGTCAAACGTACTTACGTAATTTATATTCTACGTCATTAAATTAATTTTTATATCGAAATTTTCTACATCCGAGCAGTTTTTAAATGTATTTAGTAAACAGTTTTGTGCAATATGACGGACGGGATGGATGGGGCTGAAGTCTCAATTTGTGAAGCAAAACCATAAAATAGGAGAGCTTTTGCAACTGATACAACTTTCAGATCCAATCCCCAGTGGATGTGCAGGGAACACTACTTTGTTTCTAATAGAAATTCTAATTGAGATCTTGAAGACATATTTGCTTATCAGCTTTCCTGGGTAAGCATTGTCCAAGAATAGAGCCATCACTAATTTTTAAACCTCATGCTTCCTTTAAAGGAAATCCGTTTAATCTAATCATGGGTCTTTAGTAGCTGAAATTCTTTTTATCAATCCCCATTCCTGCTGTACAATTTCTATTGCCACCTACATTTTCTATATCACACTTCTGTCTCTATCTTCTCTTTGTAATATTTGGGGCGTTCTCTGTCATGCATTAGTGCTGCAGTTATAGTTGGAGATTATTTGTCACCATGATTAATTCAGCTGATCGTTCTCTGTCATGCATTAGTGCTGCAGTTATACTTGGGGTTTATTTGTCACCATGGGTAATTCAGCTGATCGTTCTCTGTCAAGCATTAGTGCTGCAGTTATAGTTGGAGATTATTTGTCACCATGGGTAATTCAGCTGATAGTTCTCTGTCATGCATTAGTGCTGCAGTTATAGTTGGAGATTATTTGTCACCATGGGTAATTCAGCTGATCGTTCTCTGTCATGCATTAATGCTGCAGTTATAGTTGGAGTTTATTTGTCACCATGGGTAATTCAGCTGATCGTTCTTTGTCATGCATTAGTGCTGCAGTTATAGTTGGAGATTATTTGTCACCATGGGTAATTCAGCTGATCGTTCTCTGTCATGCATTAGTGCTGCAGTTATAGTTGGAGATTATTTGTCACCATGGGTAATTCAGCTGATCGTTCTCTGACATGCATTAGTGCTGCAGTTATAGTTGGGGTTTATTTGTCACCATGGGTAATTCAGCTGATAGTTCTCTGTCATGCATTAGTGCTGCAGTTATAGTTGGAGATTATTTGTCACCATGGGTAATTCAGCTGATCGTTCTCTGTCATGCATTAATGCTGCAGTTATAGTTGGAGTTTATTTGTCACCATGGGTAATTCAGCTGATCGTTCTTTGTCATGCATTAGTGCTGCAGTTATAGTTGGAGATTATTTGTCACCATGGGTAATTCAGCTGATCGTTCTCTGTCATGCATTAGTGCTGCAGTTATAGTTGGAGATTATTTGTCACCATGGGTAATTCAGCTGATCGTTCTCTGACATGCATTAGTGCTGCAGTTATAGTTGGGGTTTATTTGTCACCATGGGTAATTCAGCTGATCGTTCTCTGTCATGCATTAGTGCTGCAGTTATAGTTGGAGATTATTTGTCACCATGGGTAATTCAGCTGATCGTTCTCTGTCATGCATTAGTGCTGCAGTTATACTTGGGGTTTATTTGTCACCATGGGTAATTCAGCTGATCGTTCTCTGTCATGCATTAGTGCTGCAGTTATAGTTGGAGATTATTTGTCACCATGGGTAATTCAGCTGATCGTTCTCTGTCATGCATTAGTGCTGCAGTTATAGTTGGAGATTATTTGTCACCATGGGTAATTCAGCTGATCGTTCATGACGTCGACGACACAACTAGCGCCTTCAAAAATGCGCGGACAAGTGGAGTAATAAAGGCGGCCATCTTTGGATGAAGAGAGTACAAAAGGGCGAGAGTTGCACGCTTGTCAATCATCCAAACACCTCTAAATTCGGTGAAAGTAATCTGGTCGGTGCACAGCAACTGAGATCTTCAGCAACCACGGAACGCAGTGTTAGGTTAAACAGGAGTACCATGAGCAAGTCACCGCTGCCCGATGCCAACGTCCGTCACATTTCCCGCGTGAGAAAAACCAACTATTGACCCGGCCGGAAACGAACTCGGTTCGGCATGGCGGAAGTTCTCTACGCGCAAAGTACTGACTTGGTCCGCTATTGGGCTGTAAGAGTTGTCCTTGTGATTTTATGAGTGTAAAACCCGCAGCAAAGTTAAATTCAGCGCCCTATACAAGTTTCCGAGATATTCACGGAAACAATTTTTTAAGCTAAAGCAGATTGAAGGAGCCATTTCTAACTCTGATGAAAGTCGACACGATGGAGTTTACCATATGTGAGACGTATAGAAACTGATATACCAGGTCGACTGAACTGTGATTTCTTTTCGCATGGAAATATATTGCTAATATGTAAAGAAATTGATGTCGATAACCTTTATTTTAGCTTCAAATACACAGGAGCGTTACAGATCCACCATCCTGGAAATAATTTACACGTTTGGGGCAACGGATAAGGCAAGCGGTAAGTACAATACTGACAAGCAATTCAAATACCTTATCGCCTCTGTGGGCAAAAATGCTGATTCATTTTAAAGTTAATGGGGGCTCGCTTTGAATTTTCTCTGAGCCCAAAATTTGTAATAAACTGGTAGCTGCGTCTATTCTGGAGTAGAGAACGTCTCCTATTTCGTAAGTCGTAAAGCAGTGCTACCACATATGCTGAATCTGGAAACTGGAAAAGGCTCTTGGATATACGTGAATGTTACTTACATCAGAGAAAAAGTAAACAATGTGTAACAATATTTTTAAAAATTTGCATGGACGTGTCACACCTCAATGGAGGCCTTTTTGCACCCATACATTTTGAGGTTTGGTGTTTTTAAATCACTGAATTTTTTATAATTGAAAAACGCACGATCGAAATCAAAACTTTACCGTTCATTCTAATATTATGACATAACACAGAAAGCTATGTTGGGGACTTGGAATGTTTTCAAAACTGCCCTTAGTTAGCAGTCGTGTGTACAGAAGATGTATATTTTGACATATTTAGCTTTGTTTAAACTACGAATATTCCTTACATTAATAACGAAATATGTGTAGTATGCTTAAGATGCAGCAAGCTTGTTTACGTGCTTTGTAGTCGCCATCTTTTTTTTTTCATGTAATTTCACGGAACAAACGCAAGAATGTTGTTTCGTTCCCTTGTGCAATAAAGCATGTATTTAGAAACGGAACAATGTCGTAGGCTTACATTAGGATCTTTGTTAATGCAGGGAACTGAACAACGCCTTAGTCGAGCATCTTATGAGTACACACTATTATGAAGCATGTGGTATATTTGCCTGGGTTGCCCTCGGCGCTCCGGCACTGCTATACTGACTGGCATGCCAGGAGGCATGGGATAGCAGTATGTAATATATATATAAGTCGATGGTACCACCGTATCGTCACGTCCAGAGGCGCTCTGACATCGCGCGAGCGAGCATGTGCTGGCCATGGCATTGTCCCTGCAGCTCTTCGTGCATACGTCACGTACGCCCACGACGACGGGATAAGGCCGGGCTGTGGCGCAGTCTGCTCTCTGCAGTAGCTGGTGAGGGTTGTGGAGTGGCACACCTACACTATCACGCACTCACCACCCACTAATACTCACAAACACACACTTCAATACAAACGAGGTCACGAGCAAGGTAATAAACACATTACCCCTACCTAAAAATCTCTCTTTACCAACTCTCTATCTGTAACATTCTGACACTTTTTCCTGTCTTACAAGGCGATAGCAGACTTCTATCGGGTGGGTGGCTTGGTTCTGTGTTACAGGGCGATGGCAGACTTCTATCGGGTGGGTGGCTTGGTTCTGTGTTACAGGGCGATGGCAGACTTCTATCGGGTGGGTGGCTTGGTTCTGTGTCACAGGGCGATAGCAGACTTCTATCGGGTGGGTGACTTGGTTCTGGCCTCCCACCACCAGGGCTGCGCAGCGCGACCCTTGTTATTAAAACTGCACCCAAATCATTACATTTAACCCTGCCTCAAACCCACAAAGTCTATCTTCGCGAACTAACAAACACCCTAATTTCTCCAGCCCTAATCCAACAAAGGAATTACTCTTATCCTCCGTGACTGTCACATAGTTTTCTCCAAGCCCTCTCCGCTTTACCTGGTTTTCTATTCCCTTTACTAGTCCCTTCTTCTTTCGGGCTGTGTTCATGGCTACAGTTGCGTCCATGGCACCAGACAATCCTGCTATAGCCGCGATGCATGCGCCCATTATATTAATTTAACCCGACCTAAGGCGTAAAGGGCTTGCCCTGAGACGCATCCCATTCTCCAACCGTCTTAGCTACTAACATGCATGCCGTAGGGCGCACAGAACTGTGAAGGTGCTCACGCTAGCGTAGCGGGATTTAGGGGCTCGCCAGGAAAAAAAAAATTTCCAGCAGGGTAATGCACCGAGTTCCAGGAGCATTCTGGTGAGTTTCAAAAACAGCTGCGGCTACCTCGTTCGCCCGATGTGAACACCGTCGATCATTCGTGGGACGTGGTGGGGACATCCATTCTCACCTAAAATCCTGCACCTACACTCGAAGAAAATATAGGGCCAAATATATGTTTCGTTGCCCTAACAAAACATATTGTTGAGCAAACAAAATTTGAAAAGCAACAAAATTACTTTTGTTAGTCTAGCAAAATATATGTTTGAATAAACGAAATCTTTGTGTTGGGTCAAAAAAAAATAGACTGTCAACTAAATATTTTGTTGAATCAACTGTCTATATTTGTTTAGCAACTTATTTGACTGCCTTCGTTCGAAAATACAGCTCGAGAGTTTGTTTGTATTTTTGTGACAGTTAGGATAGTAACCATGTTTGTTAGTGCATCTATTGATGCTTAACAATCATATAAACAGATTAATAAAACAATGCACCAACCAAATCTTATAGTTTGGGGCAACCAAATGAGAAAAATAAAATAATTTGGTTTCAGCAACAAAATATTCAAATAACCCTATACAAACAAAAAAATTTGCTGCACCAAACAAATTTTCTTTGATTCAACAAAACTTTTTTCTCCGTGTTCACATAGCAAGGAGCTGTGGGTATCTATCTAGACGGCGCGGGCCAATATCTCTCCCCAAGTGAATCGTACACTTGTGGAATCAATGCCACTATGAGTTAGTACACTTATCCGGGCCATAGGAGGGCCTACAGGGTATTACACTTCTATACTACACTCTAAAAAAAATTTCTTGTACTTTTACAAATGAAATTATTTGAAATTCATTTGCCAAGAAAATCCTTTGTAAAACTACGAAGAGTTTTCTTGTAAAATCTGCAAAACATTTACTTGTAATATTACAAACGGTAGCCTTGTATTACAACTGACGTTATTGAGAAGTGTACGTAAAATCAGGTTCTATTTTCTTCTAGAAAAAAATTGTGGTGAATTAATAACAGAGACGAGCTTAAAAAAATATCTCAAAATATAAGTTACGAGAAAAATAATTACATTTTACCAGCACGACTAAAAACCACACCATTTGCTTTATTAGTCGGCATCATTAACCACAATATCAACTCGACTTACGAGCTTAAAGCTTATTTTTACTGTAAATATTGATGTAAGCACCTACAACATAATATTGAAGTTATTCGTTTAAGAATAATTTCATTTTAATAATTCAGTTGTTTGAGTTGAGAGATTTGGACAGCTCTTATCAAACGCAGTATTAAGAGCTGATTTAAGAGTTATGTGTAGTTAGCAAACATTAACAAATAATGAATAATACAGTCACGTTTTATTAAAATTGTCATTATATTATGATTGTTTCAGTTGATGTAAGTGTTTTACGTTATTCAAACATGCAGTGCATTTCTTTTTGCACACAGCTACACTTTACATCACCCATAGTTTTTGCACAAACAGTTATAAACGGTTTTACGTTGCTGAGTGTCCGCCATTTTGCTGAAGCTCGTGGAAACGAGTCATTATATTATAAATATCTATCGAGTTATAATTAAAAACACGGGCATTGTTTATTTCCAAACGAGTAGTTATACAAGAAAAATATTTGGACTGTTACAAGCATTTGTAAAACTAAGACGGAATTTCTCAGTAAAAATTACAAGTTTTTTCCACAGTGCAAGATTCTTGGTATGTCAATGTAGGCCTCGGACACGTACTAGAATAACGTCCTGGAATATGGCGTTTCTAACTGTTGTTGATCCTTGAGATCTTTATGGTCTCCACCTTGGTCGAGGTGTGTGTGTGTGTGTGTGTGTGTGTGTGTGTGTGTGTGTGAACGGGCAGGGTCGACCTTCACGTGTCTACCACATACGGATCGTATGTCGTTACAACCGCCACGCATAGTTCACGTGCATCTGCGAAAGATATGAGGGCGTTGGCCGCGAATAACATTTGTTATAGTTAGGAATAGTACAATTTCGCTAGTTCAATGACCTGTAGGCTAGATACCACAATCCTGTGTACACTAGGACATCAGATGTTAGTTCATTGGCTGCTGCCCCAGCGAGTAGCCAGTGCTACCACACACCTGGCAGTGTGGCACTCGCTGCTTGTTTACTTTCTAGTTTGTTATTGGCTTAGAGTCATCCAGGGCGTGTCTAATGTATATACTGTGATCCTATTGCAAAGGCGACTTCAGTGTACACGTGTTAGACGCATATTTTGTCCTGAAATGAACTCGCGAAATTTTACTATCCCTAGTTATAGTCTATTCGCGGTTTCTTCACACTTTTTGAACCAAAAATTTGAAAAAAAAAAAAAAAACCACCCCATGTATGACGTGTTTAATCATTTCCTAAACATGCCATTGTCGCGGACACAGCCTGGGCAGCGAATGCTGGGTCGAGAGCCGGAGTGGGCAATCCAGGTGGGGAAGGCGGTGTTTGGAGAACTTTGTTAAACAAGGGGTGGCAGAAAGAGGGTGGCCAGCGGCTAAACGGCGTATGCCGACCCTGGATACATCCCAGCAGCGGCTCGACACATTTCATATCACCACTCATTAACCTCGCAGAGTCTATCTTCGCGAACTAACAAACACCCTAAATTACCAGTCCTAATCCAATAAAAGAATTTACATTTATCCTTCGCGACTGTCGCGTATATTTCTCCGGGCCCTCGCCACATTGCCTGGTTTGCTAAGCCCTACCATCTAGACCCTTCTTCTTCTTTCGAGGTGTGTCCATTGCTACAATTGCGGCCATGGCACCAGACAACCTTGCTCAGCCGCGATGCATGCGCCAAATTTGGTCATTAAACCCGACCTAAGGCGTGTAGGGCTTGCCTTGAGCCACATCCCATTCTCCAATCGTCTTGTGGCCGGTTGCACCATCGTGGTTCGAAACTCGATCCGAGATTGGATCTAAGATCGACACAGAAAACTGTTGCACCATTCGAGTTCAGAGCTGGACTGGAGATCGAGATGAAGTTCTTTTCGAACCGCCGAAATGAGCGGTTCGAAATCTCGATCCGAGATCAGCAACCGTCGTCGACAAATGTTGTTTGAAAATACTCCAACAGATAGAACTAGGTTCAATTGTTTTCTTGGGAAATTAAAAAAAAAGAAACATTATACGCACTTGAATCATATTCATTACAAATTCGTACAACAATAATTCACTTACAACAGATAAAACATCGTACCTCTAGTTCTATCTAAAGTAAAAAATACATACATTTCCATGATGTTATATATTACGAACCAATAGCGAAATTTGTCTCATACTTAATATTGATTTCTCACTTTGGAACCAAGAGCGACGAATCGGAGATCCAGAGTCATGGAATTTCGTTGGTGCAACACTTTTACATTCGAACCAAGATCAAGCTGGATCCTGGTACGGAACTAGGATCATTTAATCTCGGATCGAGGAAGATGTTTGTGCATCCATTGGCATTAGATACTAACATGCATACCGGAGGGCACACAGAACTGTGAAGATGCCCACGCTGGCGCAGCGGGATTTGGGGTCTCGCCAGAAGATAAAAAAAAAAAAAATGCATTTCTCCCCTCCCTCCACCGCTCACCACTCCGAAGATTGTTACCAAGACTGCACGACAACGAGGGGCTGCCAGAGGTCAGCATTGTTCGGTGGAGCCCCTGTCGACCGCTGAGCGAGAGACTTCGACTTATTTCAGTGGTGAGCATAAACCCTCCTTAGCTAAGCGGGGCCGTCGAGGACATTGTTAGGCCGAGGCGACTACTATATTGTTGTATCAATTAACTAGCTAATTTCTGTCAGGGCCTGCTTAGTCACTTTAAAGTTAGCAATACTTGCAGATTATAGCAATCATTGAACTGTATTAACGTAAATGGTATTGCACGTTAGAGTGACAATAAAAGCGTGCATCAATTGTAGTTTATTAGAGACGATCTTATTTTACGTCCAGCTACTAAACTCCAGATCGTACCTGGTGCGGTAGCCCCTGAGGCAACCGTAACATTATGCATCACACGCTTTTTATACCTCTGATAACATGAAAGTATATTATTTTTCTTTAAACTTAATTTTTACCAGCATTTAATTTATAAATATTAATCATTCGTTTACAATAAATACGAAGTAAAACAGTGAGAAACATGTACGTATGTTGGTAGCGCCTAGTAAGAAATAATTCGTATGCGAACTATCGTTACAACTGAGTGCACACTAATTCGGTGCGTTGTCATTTACTGTAATTTTCTAGACTTCGTTAAGCTTAGTTTGCATATGAGGCGGAGAAATATCATAGAAGTAGAACTTTAGCAAGGCTTCAGAAAAGTGTGAAGTAACTGTGAATGTTATATATATATATATATATATATATATATATATATATAATGTGGTATTTGTAATACATGCTGCTCAACATCTAGACATTATCAGTGATTATTCTTTCATGGCAGAAAAGGAAAAAAATTGATCACACCCCGTTTTTGCATAAATGCATGTCAAAATCATAATTCTACTCATTTAGAACGTATGTACATATAATGAAACTATCTTTCGTACAGGAAATGAGATAACACACTCTGAAAGAAGAGGCACAGAGCTGCTTCAAGACTTCTATGGAATTGTCCAAAGAAAAGTTTTTTTGGTATAAAAAAATCTCTTAAAATAAGGAAATTCTTGAACATTATTTAATTGTGGCTGCCTGATTTTTTTTGTTATAAATAATAACTTTTGCTGAACATGCCTTCAAATAAATTAAGATAAGACCTTTCAGTGTCCTCTGCTAAATTCTCTGCAAACAATTTGGCTTAATTTACTTGCACGTAACAAAAACAGTAAATTATTAGACTTTGGCGTTTCATTTTACAAACATCACGCAATATAAAAAATGTTATCTGAGAAAAAGTAGACTCCGATAGTGCTAACAAATTGACTATAAGTGGTATAACAGAGGATTACGTCTAATCATATGTTAGTATTCTACAAGTATAAATTCTACTGTATGTGTATATTTAAATACATAATACGTAATTAGTTCAGACCAGGTAAATTCAGAAACGGAAGATAAATAATATAATCTTTAAAGCACGTGTAAAGAAACCCAATTTCTCAAAGGACACGTATCAATTAACAATTCAAAATGAACGAGTATTATTTGCTACTAGATGTATAAAATATCCGTTATTTTAAATTCAAGAAACATACGACAACTCTAACAATACACTCATTAAATATGAAGACATTAATAACACTAAAACATATAAACGAACTACACAACATCGTTTTGCTTACTGTTTAATTAAGGAAACGCGAGAAGGAAGACAAGAAAGAATTCACACATCACTGGAAATTAATATTTCAAATAATAAATAATTTGGACACTGCTGTCAGTTATATCGATCATAGTTAGGAAATTTCTAAAAATCAATTAAATCTGACATGAAAATGTGCTCTCGGATGTCGGTAACATGTAATACAAGTTTGTGAAGTTGATTTTCTGTAGGTAATCATATTTGAATATGGGTTTCTTGTATTTGTAATCTTCACTTTTAACTAATTAGTGCGGCTAGTACAAGATAGAGTAACGAGTCTACTTTCAATGGGACCTCTGGGCACTCACTTGTCCGAACATAACATTATTGAAGATTCTCCAACATTCTGTATAGTTCACGATTTATCATACTATTCTTCACTATCTTCCTTTGACTTTTAATTAATCAATTAATCGTAGTTCAGAATTGAAATTCTTCAGATTCCCAAAAGAGTGACTAATAATTTGTCCAAATTGATTGTATACTTCGTTATGATTATTCTACCAAGGAACCTTACTTGGCTGTAGAACGACGTTGAACACTGCAGCTAGTTTCCACACACAAAACTCAGCATAGCGAGCTTATTCCTCCATTGGACAGAGTGTAATAGTCTAAGGGCGTAGTAGTCCACCTCAAGATCCATCCAAGTATTTCCTGAAGACAATAATACTTCTTAGTTCTCCAGAACCGTGAAGCCGGCACATTTTCCGTCACGTCTCCAAACGTTTCAGTACATCAAACCTTCCCATGCAGCACACCACATATGGCTCATTGATGGTTTACAGTCGGGTGCCAAGCCGGGAAGAAGTTGGCCAACAGCTGGCATGCACCCGGTATCATTGCTGCTCCTGAAGTGGCACCTCTAACTTAGCCATACTCTGCCTATAACTGGCCCAGGTGTGGAGAACATAAATAGCCCAAGTATGATCCATGTGCTTACAACAGCAATGGCCCATAGATGTACAACTTCATAGCCATCAGATGGCCTACTGATGGCTAGCAATGCTTTCGCCATATGTCTAACTGTGTCAATTAAAAATAATTATTTTGACCATCAATTTAATCTTTTATTGGTTTTTAATGTCCTATTCCTCACTATCAAACATATTATACGACATGAAAATGACATGCGTACCATTGCAGGAGATGGGACGCGGGTGCGAACCTACACTCCTTGCAATGGTCTGCCCAGCATGCTAACCATTACTCCACCATGCATCCTTACGCTATGAAGAAATAATTAGGAATATATTGGAACTCGAATTATTAACAAACACTAACATAATATAAATTACAACAGTTATTCCATAGCATTAACATCTGCCGTGTGAACAAATCAGTTTTTAAAAAGATGCAATTAAAGTAATAATAATGCCGTTGAGAGACATCTTCCTACAGGAATCGTGATATTAGCCCAAAAACTGCCTTTGATGTAATCTCTCTCATTATGTATGTCATCTGGATGCTATTAATCAGTTTTGAAATACAGTCGCCAGTTATGGGTATTTTAGTAATCTGAAACAACAAAAGCTATTGAATGTTAATGTTCTAAAGGTGTTTCAATGTGGTATTTTTTTCAACTTCTCATTTTAAATCATATGCAGTCATATATGGAAAACATTACATATGTCAAATTATTCAATACCAGTCACTGTATTTACAGCATTTTGCCATGGATATTCCACTCATTATATATTTACAAATAATCTATAATTATATTATGGTCCATCGATGTACCACTTCACAGCCATCAATGACCTATAGATGGCTACCCATACTTTTACCAACAATAAGTATAGGTTATGTGTGGCCATTGCTGAAATAGAGTTGCTAAGCCATTCGTTGGCCATTGATAGGTCACCCACTCTCAACCATCAAATTCGTTTCCATTAACATTCCATCAATGGGCTATAAATGACAGCAGTCAGCCATAACAGGGCCATTAGTGTAAACCCATAAGTATTAAGTGCCAGCAGTAAAACCACAGTTGGCCGACTATGGCTTGCTACATGGGTTCCTTCTCATACAACATTCCGAACAATACCTCTCTTTTGTCTTTTCACAAACATTCATTATATCCATTTTCAGCTTGGAAATTCTTGTTGTTCATGTTATAATAATTTTGTCATTCAATCAACTTCTTTGGAACAAAAACCTCAAACAGTTATTGTACATTAAAATATAAATATCGATTATTTTTTATGGTGCTTTCCTAAAATATGACAGGTAAACTTTTCTTGTATTAACATGTTCATTTATCCCACACTGGAAAACATATTCATTTTATTAAATTTGTTAAGTTTTACTTATATTTTATGAAAGATTTTTTTAAATATTTAAATAAAAATGCAAAATAGAATACCATCTTATATATTGTCACACCAGTTTTCTGGAGAGGCTCAGAATATATACATAATCAAATATACATAAGCAAATATCACATTTTAAGACAATTTAAATATTCAGAAAGACATGGGCAGCACTAAGAAATCAAATAATGTGACCGATCATCTGTAGTTCACTTTACTATAGTGGTAAAAAAAAAAATCTGTTTGCCAAAGTTTTTAAAATTAACATGGATAGGTCTCACAGTATACGAATTCTCCATACATAAAACCATAAAAAGAATCTGAACTACTTAGTACATTTTTTTGACATTAGATAAGTGACAATTTTTTTTAATGCTAGTTACTATCATAAACAGCAATGTAGATTAAGCCTATAGATTTCTATTTAAAAAGGGTCAAATGATTCAAAATATTTAAGGATATTAACAAATTCCGGATGTTTGTAAAAATGATAAAATAGTATTTTATACAACTCTTCATTATTTAAATTTGTATGTCCCAAAAAAATTTATATTTTTAAACAACGTTTTTCTACAGCACCTTTCAAGATGATGAAATACATTTAAAAATGGAAAGGGGGTTTTATTTTAATATTATTTAAATAGATTTCTACATAACAAAATATTAAAACAATAAAAGCATGCATATTTGCAAATATACTGATTTTATGTATTATGTATGTTATTAATTCAATATTCTTCAACAATTGTTTACATTTAATAACTCTACAATGTATTAAGTACTTCTGTATGCGATGGTTTTGTTAATTCAAATATTCAAATATATAGTCACCAAATCGAACTTATTCCAATTATATTAAATATGTCAAATTCTGTTCTCGGTTTCTATGCTACTGAAAATCACCCACAGCGATAACTTTATTTGTCCCTTTTAACAGATGTCACAGAATTTTAATGACGTTAAGGAGAGCAGAAGATCGGATATTGGTTTAAGGTGCGGAAATATGGACTATAGTGAAAGCCAGGAGTTGAAGTTACGAGTGGGGAAAATGTGTGGAATAAGGAGAGGCCGTAGGTTCCCCAGACTGGAGAAAATGACAAGCAAGATAAATAAAGATTTAGTAACCAGTTACGGAAAGGTTAAATGGAAAGATCTTCATTGCTTGGTCGTGTTTGAAGAATGGTCACGGAAGATCGGTCAAGGACTTCTCGAACTGTAGAGAAGGCAAATCGGACAACCAAGGGCATCATAGGAGAAACAGAATAACTTTAATGAGCACAGATCATAACGTAAGCGGGAACATTGGTAAGACGAAGCTAGATTGATAGAGATAATACAGGACAGCCACCGAGGAAGTGAAAGCATTTAAGAGCAAGCAAGATTTCACATTCCTTGAAATTAAAAGGACTACGAGCATTCCGATCATTTTTAATCCTCTCTCCACCAGTTGTACGATTTTACACCTATCATACGAATATCATCTAAATAATACGTCTTCAAGTGTAACACACCACATAAATCCCTATTACATTCCCATGCTGGAAATGCACCAGTTAGAAATAATGCACAATATTTTATTCATTCAGTCCTTGTTAAATGTCACCTGTATTTAGTGAATACAAAATTATTTTTTAATTAGTAAAACTCTTTCCTAGTGGCTACCAAAAATTTATAATGTGTAAAATTAATCGTATTTTTCAAGTAACCACAGAATACATATCTGACAAAAGAACAAAAAAATTGTTGCTCCTGTCACTAACATTTTAATAATTATCATTACTACAAGATAATGTTAAAAACTATTTTCACAACAATGACAGAAACAAGTACCACATGAGTTGTTATGGCACTGAAAGCATACAAATCATGAAAAGTTCAATTTCATTTAAAGAACTGAAGTATTTTAATGTTTTGAGCTAATGTCCAATATTATACTAACTTGTTGAAAAAAACGTTGTTGTTAACTTTTGTTTTACGTTTGACGTTAAACGTCTCCACGGGCCTGTACGCGCTCTGAAAGTCAAGGTTCCGTCAGAGGCCGGTGAATTTTGTTCGCGCCGAACTTTTCAATCGCGGTGTTCGCTCATCCGTCTACTTCCTGTCGACCGTGGAGACTGAATTATTCATGGCGGACCTTCGTAAACGGCCTGACTGCTGAAGAGAAGCCACGGCTAGATCTCACAGAACACACACTTCGTGCAGTTTCGAGCACAAGCACGGCCTGCATCGGGAAGCAGTTCGTTTGTGCGGCCGACAGGTGCCTGTTTGAACGAGCTCCGTGCATATTTCAAATGCAATCTCGCCTTTACAACACCACACTCGAAAGCATGAGCATCCGTGACTCAAGGCTCAACAGAGGTTTCGAAAAGTGCCCCCTTAATGCAGTTGTTAGTTGTCGAATCATTGTAGTTTTCAAAATATAACACTCAAATTCCGACACAAGAGTGTTATAGGCAGGTTCAAAGTGTTTAATTATAGTCTAAGCGCCGCATACTGCATTTGTGTTACAATCTACGAAACGAACAAAAACAAATTTTCCTCTACAGTTTATTGTTTAAACTATTTATTAACAGTTTCGCTTGAATGAACAAGAATATATTTTCGACAAGCCTGACCCCTATTTTCAACAAAATTTAGATTGCCAAACTCGCTAACCTGTTTATAAATCGCACTCATACTGAATCAGTATGTTATGCACACCATACAGATTGCACTTGACTGTCATTCCTCAATATAACATATAATTTGACCCTTTTTTTGGCAATCAAGTAGTGAATTGAATTTTTAATCTAGACGATAGATTCGGAGCTGCAATGCCAGACTGTTTCCCCCGATTTTTTTACCAGCGGATTTTCTTTATTACCTCCCACTATGGTCGCAAATTTAAAGACGTATTCACGTCAAAGAGTATCTAAAATAAGCCGAAGGGGGATTTTGGTGTCAAGTTTTGTTAACTTTTTACTGTAATCGATAATATACATGAGAGACTGTTTTATAAAGTGTTTGCATTCTTTGCGTAACCCAAGGAGATCAACTCGACTGTGTGTAGAAACCAAATCTTCTTTTGTCGGACTGTCAAGGCCGTTATTTTCTCGGACTGACGTCACAGTGACCTCGCTTTCCATTGGCTGCTGCTCAGATCCCGACGTGAAGGGGTGGTAGCTTCTTATTCGTCAGGGTATTGTGACTTCATCTCAAGAAGAGGATGCAGCTGCGCGTTCAAGGTCAAGAAGCGAGGGGAGCGATACGAGTGACACAAACACGGACCTGTAGCGCCTCATCGCCCTTACGCGCAAGGCGTGCAGTGTTTCCGTCGTGACGCTGTACTGTGCAAATTAGATCTGTAACAGTTGGACTAAATTGCAGGTGATGAAAATCCACAGATTAAACTACGCCCGTCTGGTTGTAGTTTTTTCTTACCGCTTTAAGGAAACTGCAGAGGCAAGCTTTAAAAATACGATGTGTAACTATTTTCACGTACTTCTTTCCCCACGAGTACAGTTAATATGATAAAAGTAAAATAAAAGCAGCAAAGGCATATTTCCGTGAAATTTATTTACCGAGGTACGTGTACACGAGCAAACAATGATTTCACAGAAACCGTCTTAGCTTATACTCTTCTTAAGGCCAATGGTGCATGAAAGCAGTACATTTACCCGATTTTCGTTATAACTTGTTTTTTAGAAGGTTCATCGAAATTTTTGCCACGACAAGACATTAACATTAATTTTTAACAATTTCTTGCACTGTTAAATATCCAATACCTGTATTATTCTCTGAGCACTGATGGAAGATGAGAAATAAGATATTATTTCTTATCTTCCACCGGTGCTCAGATAGTAGTAATGGTAGTAGTGAATATATATTCATGCAAGAAGGCGTTCGGAATTATTCTTTATGAATTGTGCCGAAAATTTCGAAAAATTTTCTGAAAAAATAACTCCTGACCAAAACTAATGTAAATACATGACTTTAGTGTGCCATTCGCCTTAAGAGCTCTCTCTCCTGTCTTACAGATCGCACTCCAGCGACACGAACACAGTTTCTCCAGGACGAGACAATTAGTTTTACGTCACGAGCACGCGTCATGGTCATGCACGTCCTCGTGGCCTGAAGTCAGACAAGTAAACAGTTGCCTGTTCGTCTTGCGCAAACCTGGAAGTATCCAGCTCCATGCGAAAGAGAGTTGGTAAACTTCACGCAGGCTTGAGCACCGTTTCGTTTCAGCGTTGTATAATTTTCACGCTCGGTGAGTGATAAAAGTCATCGACACCGTAATGACAACACAAACCATTGCGCCACTGAATTTTTTTTTTTCTTTTTTTAGGCACGTGCGCATACTTGCCAACATAACGCAGCTGAAATTTTATTTTGCGGTGAGCCTGCGATGGGAGTAGATTTACTGTATACATTTGTTTGCGAATCAGAATATCGATTATAGGCTGTTCACGGTAGAGTGAGCAGTTTTTAGGCACTAGTTACTTTATCCTTTCCGCCATTGTTTATACTTTAACCACCTTTTTAAATAACTATTGCCACGTAAGTAATAAAGACAGTTTGTACATTCCATTGACCTAGGAAGTTGACGTCTGAGGCTAAAATAAGATTATTCATTGACTGTTATTCCAAATGAGACGACTTTCAAAAGTGCTCACTTTATTGTGAATAGCCTGTATGACAAAATAATATTTCATATGTAAGTGTATACATATTTTTTCCACTGTGCAATTATATACTGATTATGAGATTTTTCACTGGAGACTTTAACGCACTACAAACCACTTGCAAGTATTTTTTCTCATTTGGATTAATTAATTTACTTTGCAGTCACTAAACTACAAATGTATTTAATATAAAACATGTACACGGTAAACTGAGCACTTTCGAAAGCCCTTCTTAACATCTACTTGGTATGCATAGTGTGTACTCCATGTGATGTAAATCCATATATGAAGTTAACATCGCGATAGGCTTGATCACTTAATTCATGCGTGAGCCAAGTGAAGCCTTATTCTTGTGCTTATTCTTACACGTATATGCATTAAAAACATAAAACGAGGGAAACCATATCAGTTTTATCAAAGGTTTACCTGACACTATAGGATGTTTACAGTAAACTGAGAACTTTTGAAAGCCCTGCTTAAGATCTACTTGTACGCATGTTGTGTATTCCTCCACCTAATGTAAAGTTAACATTGCCATGGGTCTCATTACTTTATTCATACGTCAAGAGAAAGTGTGGAATTATTAAGTAAGTAAATAATATACAAATTTGCTTCTTTTACACTTTGATGCATTAAAAAAATACATAAAGGGAAATTAATAATTTTAAGTTTTCTCAAATGGTTGCCTAACACTTTTTATTTGACGTGAATATATGGAACTACTTTCTAGCCATCGTTACCAACTTTACTGGGTGAGTGCCACTCAGTGCGCCCGTTAAAATATATGCATGTAGGGGCAATGACATTTTTTAAAGGTTGATTTCCAAAGTGCTTTAATAATTTGTGTACACACGCCTGCAAGAGTCATGAGTAGTTTATACTTTCATATATTGGTTTCCTCTAACAACTACCATAAAGAATTTTATAGACACGAAATTGAGGTACCGTTTTAAATTAAGAGGATTCAATTGGAAGAACTTTACAAACACAAAGAATTATTCTTCTTTCACTAAAATCTTTTCATTTTTTTGAGAATGAGTGGGAAAAAAAAAAACTAATGTTTACTACACCCCTAGCATCAGATATGGTGTTAATGTGAAAAGTAAATACTGCGAAGAAACTATATGGGCCACTTTGTATTTTGGTCGCAGCGGTCCCGTGATTGTTTACCTCCTCCGATCAGCACAGGCTACATTCCACATGCTACTGACAGCACTGACAAGTAGCATACCAAAAAGAACGTCATCACTAAAAATTCGCACTCCAGTAGCGCTCAGTACTAGAACCAGCTGGAACACTCGTCAGCAGTTTTCAAGAGGAATAATGGCGTCTGCTATACGCAATGAAGCAACGATAGGCTTAAACATGTTGTAAACAGGGGTGAAATTTTTTTCTTTTCATTTTAGTCTGAATCAGACTCATCAATTGATGTTACACGATCAAATAATGTGAAGATATACTTTCCACCTGCAACTTCGCCATATAAGAACAGCATTACTTGCTCGTTATACATCGTCGCCATGTTTCGTCGTCTGCTTTTACTGAGACCGCCTAACCTTCTGCACGTCAGTAGTTTCAGCCGGAAGTAGAGTCTCCAATCCAGACGCCACAACACTATTCTTCAGTTACTGATCAGCAGAATCAGTACCTAAAGGAACGCTCGTCAGTACTGGTCAGCTCTTTCAGTGCCAAGTGGAATGCGACCACAGTTAATGAGGATTTGCTAAATAATATACCAGGTCTGCAGCGTGCAGCTGTATTCCAGTGAACGACATCTGCAGTAAATCCCGCCCGTCTGAGGGCAGAGTATTTTGTGGACCCCTGTTATAGACCGCTAGTTTGGCTATTATGCTTGTACTGCAGTGTGGTGTGTATTTACGTACTTTGTAATTGCAGTGCATGATGTCTCACACGTGGAACTGAATCCATAATTTACTTCCTTCATCACAGCACTACTTAGTATGGACTGTTCGCGGTAAAGTGAGCACTTTTGAGGCCTTTCAGCCACTTTTTATCGTTTAACAACATTTTGAAATAAATATTGCCAAGTAAGTAATAAACATAGTTTGTATATTCCACTGCACTCGGAAATTAACGTCTAAGGCTACAATAAAATATATTGATTGACTATTACTCAAAATTATAGGGCTTTCAAAAGCTTATAGCTGTACGAGCGTAGCCAGCAGCTGGTGGGCTGCACATCTCCTGGGCGGTGTGTGGTTCGAGATATTCGGCCTGAAACATCATTGCCATACA
Organism: Dryococelus australis; assembly: GCA_029891345.1. Lineage (NCBI taxonomy): Eukaryota > Metazoa > Arthropoda > Insecta > Phasmatodea > Phasmatidae > Dryococelus > Dryococelus australis. Next base: position 22,423,795 of record CM057000.1, read on the forward strand.
GACACAATGAGGTGGGGGCGTATGCCCTACTTCATGACACCATCCACCCCACAACCACCACTGTCTCGGCCGAGTCCATCGACGAGGTCGTCTCATCGTCGCCAATCATCGACACCGGCGAGAGCGATCTACCAGGGGCCACCCAGCCGCCGCTGGTGATAGCACTAACGGAGGAGGAGGACATCGCCACCAGCAGCCGGCAGACTCTCAGGCAGCTTGAGGATGTCACCCAGGCAGAGAAAAGGTGTATCCAACATTGGAAGTTGTATAAGTGTAAAGACAAATGGTTGTTTGATGGATGAATTCGCAGGTTAGATAATGAACCAGTTGATTATCCTTCGTATAGTATTGCATCGAGCATTTTGTCATATATTTATATATTCATACTCAGTTGACTTATAGTGAGATAGTTGGAATGGATAACATACACTTATTGTTCTGTTGTGAAAACAGTATATAAGCTTGCATCATGTAAGAACAGATGTAATTTCGCCAACGACTGTAGCGGGAGGGATCGTCACGAGGGGAATCATCTACTATGACCGTGTACTATGCTAAAGATGACATAAATGGTTGAAGACTTGCCATCTGAAACAGCATCGACGACAGCAAGGGTTTCTGAAGAGTCGGTACAAGCATTATGGTATCAACGTTGTTATTGTGAAAATAATTCTAGCCAAAATTGTAGCGCACAGACATGAACGTAGTTATTGCTTGTTCAGTCCAGCATATAAGTCATTCTACTGTGATAAGTGCGATGCTATGTTTACTCGTAGTGATATCCTTTATAGACATAAGAAGAAGTGTAAAGGTGCTGTTTGTCGGTCAACGGGAAGCGAGTGCAAGTATTGCAGCAAACCAATCGCTACTAGGTTTAGCGTCAGACAACATGAAGATAGTAACTGTCCATTTTCCATCAGCTACAAGATCTACATGCGAATAAACATACCTAGACTATTCGTAATAAGATTTGTACTACAAAATTATAGTAAAGCATAAATACTTTTGTTGAATGGAGAATATGTTTGAGTGTATGTAAGTAATACTATGTATTTTTGATAAGTATGTGAAATAAAGATAAAGTCTATGGAGGACTTTTGTTTTTATTCATTTTACTATCAAATATACATTTTTTCCCTTCGTGTTGTATGCAACATATTGATATATACAAAACAAGTGTTAGCTCTGAGGATATAAGAATATTATAAATGTATATACGTGTTTGGCAGAGCTATCGAGATGGACTTCTCTGGCGATTTAAATGGTAATTAGAAGAGACATACGAGACTTTTTGATTAAATTATTTTTCCAGTATTTCTCTGTGAATAAAGGAAGTTAAACCTGTATTAATTAATGTTAGATGGGATATGTTACCCACCGATGGTAGCAATTGTTTTGACACTATATTGGGTGCTTGAGATCGTATCTGACAGAAGATGAAGTATAAGTCTGCAAGATGATGATATGGTTAAATTGAGTAGTTTACTGAAATACTTCATAGGAATGCATCTATAGTTGTTTTGTTGTTATGGATAGTATGAAGAATAGTGCTTTGTATAACTGATATGGTCTAATGGAAGGGATTGTAGATATTGAGTGTTGTTATGTTCTGTTCAGGTATTTAAGGTATTACAAGATAGATTGTTTTGTCTGGCAGAATATGTAAAAGTGGATGTTGGGCAATTTTTTTTTTCAAGCATTGAGTATGATATGAACTAAAATATTATGAGTTAAACATGTTTTCGATGGGTGGTAAACGTAATGAATGGATCGAGGTTTGATATATTTAGTCTATATTATGTTAGTTTTGCTGGTAATGTGTCTTTGCAAATGGATGGCATGGTGTGACAGTATGGCTGGTCAGGATTTGGAATATTTGGTTGGGTAATTTGTATGATCTCACAGTATGGTATGGTAGTATGTTTGTTATTAGACTATGTCATGGCTTGTCTAAATGGAGCGGTGTGGCATGATACAGTCTTGCGAGTATTGATAGTTAGAATTTTTTTTTCTGCTGGAACATTTCAATTGCTGGTTTAGTGATATGGTCTATTGGAATGAGATTGCGTAAAGGTTGGACTGTTGACTATAGTAAACTGTATGAGTGTTGGTATTATATGAATGTGTGTGTTTTGCTACTACACGATGAAAAGTTTTATCAGAGAAATTCGCTGGACTATTTCATAGGAATGCTTATATGATTGTTTTGTTGTCCTAGATGGTAGGAAGGAAAGTGTTTGGGTATAACCGATATGATGTAATGCAATTGACTGTAGGTATTGTTAATATATTTTGGGAAATTTCATGTTAGAATATTTTGTCTGGAAGAATATGTATAAATAAAATATTCTTCTTATTTTTTTAGTAGTGACTATGGTGTTACATCAATATATTAAGAGATATTTTAATCAATTTTTGATGGGCATATGTGGGTTGTGCTATATAATTGTTTAATATGACATTAAATTATTATTGGAACTTTGGGAAATCTTGTCGACAAATTAAATTAATAATAATATTGTGATATGAGTGAGGTCTCCATTTCTGTAAATGAAGCATCAACATATCAGGTGGTGTAAAAAGAAAAATAAATTATTATATATGTCTGATAAATAAATGAATCCATAAAACAATATTGAAATATATCATGGATTTTAAAATACAGTTTATAAGTGAGGAGTGTAGGAGTGTAGGAGTTGAGATGGCTATAACATAACTATTACTTATAGTGAACTCTCTCTCTCTAGCAAACAGAATAACCTGGTATGGAGGTAAGATGTTTGCGAGGAGAGTTCAGAATGTTTGTCTTTAGGAGAGATGAATTGTAATACTGATAGCGAGTGTTCTCTAGTAAAGGGAATATCTTTGATGCGTATAGGTAAGGGCTGGTAGAATGTTCGAACCTACATCCTTTCGAATATATAATATATTATTCGCTTTCGAGTGATACAAGACTAAGGTATATATGTTGTCTATTTCTTGTATATGTTGTATATGAATATATTAATTTTTAAAGAGTTTTGCATAAATATTTATTTTAATAGTAATGCATTACAACCTTTATTATTAATTAACCTTGACTGGATTTAAGATATGTTAAATTCTTCCCTTGTATATTACTATGTTCACAAACGGTATAAATGGTTGGCGTGTTTAGGTAAAACAGACTGGTAGCAACCAATGAAGGTTTAGATATTTACTTAATTCTGTTTGTGTGTGTGTATATGTGTGCTTGGAAAGTATAGTAAGAATGGATATTTACTTTTTACACCGAAAAATGTTGGTTCTCATGAGTTGTTGTCAAAATGACCAGTGACAGTCATTCGTCTGCAGAGACATTTGTGTAGGGTTGTGTGTGATGACGAGATCTACGTATGTTTTATATAATGTGATAGCATAGTAGATATGTTCTGTAGCGAACAGTAAAGTTGCTATTCGCAAGGGTAGTAACGATACCCTTGTAGGCTGTCATATTACGTGAATATGATCTGGTCGGATGGTGAGGAACAAACGTCGTGTCCTCGACACGCACCTCCCCTAGCGGCAATGTTGGAACTAGTCTCACCCTCCGTAACCTGCGCCTTCATCTCCTTTGCAAGTTGGTCGGCCATACTCGTGTCTACCATTCGAGAGATCTAATCTCTTAAGAGATTTGCTAGAGATATGAGTGCAGGTTCTCTCTTTTTTTTTTTTTTTTACAATTCTACATGATGACCCGGGTATAATAATTGGTTGATTGGTTTGGTGGTGTGTCTTGCTTGTATGGTCTATCAGTATGGTAGTAGTGATGTCTGAAATGTGTTATTGGGATATTGTAGTAGTTTGGGTTGATGGGAGAAGGGAGTTTATTTGGAAGGAATAGTTTTGTCTCTGAGTGTGACGTACCTGTATGACTTTTAAATTGGAGGGTAGAAGGTATGATGACATGTGTGATTGTTAGTAAAGAAGTTCGCAATGTATAGCTTGAATAAAAATGTTCAGTCTGATAATAATATGAATTGTATGTAGGCTCATCATTGGTAGAGGGGTTTTTAGAACATTTATACTGTATGACCTCTCTGCATGGTTGTTGGAGGTAGCTTGTTTTGGTTATATGTTTCGTTTATGTCTAAGTAGTATGTTTTTTGTTTGTATGGTCTGTTGGAATGGGTGAAATAGATGGAGTAACATGAAAGTATTGTCTGCCGGTGTGGGCTGCCTGTATGGTTTTGTTTTTTATAGCTAGTACATCTTGATGGTATAACTTATCGGTATGACTTCGTTGTACAGTTAGTTTCTTGTATCGTTGATACAGCCATTATATTGATTGGTATGACCTGATCCATGTTCGCTTTTTTTGGCTGTATGACAAAAGTGTAGCTTCGATGGTGTGTGGAGAAGGGTTTAATTGTGTGATTAGTTTGTAAGAGTAGAGTGGTTTGATGGGATATTTAGTTAGTATGAGAAGGGCAGAATGCTTAGCTTGTAGGGTTGTTTAGTACAATTGGATGGTATGATATGATATCTGGGAAGTAAGATTCTATGGGTGTCATAGATTGTTAAATTAATAATACCGATCTTATGATAGCATGTTTGGAGTTAATGATAGGAATATTTTGAATGGCTCGGCTGCTGGTATGGCTAGTTTATATGTGTAACTGTTGACGGTTGGTAGAGCAGATATTATGCAAAAATGTGGTGATCTATCAATTAAATAGCATAATATGTGTTTGAATAGAAAACCAAAATAAAAATAATAATGTATATATTCTCAGTAATATGTGTATCTGCTTCTCTGAAAGACTTATTAATTCGATGATGGTGGTGCTAAATGTGAAGTCTTCGATGCTAACTGTGGTGCCTTTGGTGCTAAGTGCGGTGCCTTTGGTGCTAAGTGCAGTGCCTGCAGTGCTGATTGTGGTGGTTGTGGTGGTGGTGGTATGGCTGAATTGGGTTTTTCTTTGGTTATATACGATGGTAAGTTGGTTTTGTCTGGCGTCAGTCAGTAATTATGGTTTGGCAGATGGTAAGAATGTTTGTGTTGCGGGTTGCTCTGGACTATGAAATTTGCTTTGTATGCTTGTGTTATCATGGATGGTATGTTGGGTGATATGTTTTCAAGAATATCTGTTTTGCGATTGTTGGCGCACCTCGAATGGCGTGGACAGTATGTGTGTGTTAGTAAGTCCTGTAATGCTAAGGCATGCTTGAGTTAAAGTGTTTGGTATGGTAGTATGGATGGTTATTGTATTTGACTGGTGTCAGTCGGCATGAAGGATGATATGAGAAGAAGTTGATTGTGTCACTGGCATGGGCTGCATGTTTGCTTTGTTTGGTCTGTGTGGATGGATGGTCGAGGTATACTAGGGTTATAGTGGGTTGAATGGTTGATAGGTATAGGCGGTGTTGGTTGGTAGAACATGTAGAATGGGTGTTAAGTTATGGGCTGGCCTCAGATGTATAGTTGCTCGAGTTACGGTGGGTATTTTACTCGGTGTATTGGGTTGTGTGGTTGAATTGCATCTGTCTTTGGTAATAGGAGATGGGGTGTTGTTTGGCCTGGTATGACATGTGTTATACAATGGATGGTGTGGATAGTCAGTATATATTTGACTGGCGTCGACCAGTAGAGCAGAAAGTATGAGTGATAAGTACATTTTTCGGTAAGGTAAGTGTATATAATGAAGCCCCTACATGTAAATAAAATACTTAAAAATTGCATAACATTAAGTCTGAATAATAAGTAAAACAATGCTGGAAATAAGTCTCGGATAGCAAAAATATATTATATGTAAGTTATATACATACTTAAAATATTAACTTAGAAACATGAACTTATTGCTGGCCTGTGTAAGTCTGGTGTTGGTTGATAGAGCATATGGTATGCATGCATTACAGTGGGTGGAAAATTTATGATTAAGGTGCCTGCTTGCCAGTATATTAGCAGTCAGGTTCATTTTATGAAGCTATTTGACAATGGTAGTCGTAGAACTTTGTCGAGAAAAAATATGGCCAAGGGTTCCGGTTTGCTTGCTAGAATGGACTGTCTTGAGTTGTGCATGAGCAGATTATGTTCACTACGTGCTGATGTAAGGATACTATGAAAATGGTGTGCGAAAATTTTAACGATTCTTTTTTTTATGTTTGTAGTCTGAAGCAAGTAAATATGTAAATAAAAAAGGTCTTTAATTTCTCGCTGGTGTCGCATCCTTCCTGACATATAGTGAATATAATGGCGATTGGTTTATTCACATATACACACACTGAATAAAACCCGAGTAGGAAAGTTTATGTCTATAAAAAATAGTCGAGGAAGTGAATAATTAACATTGTGTAGTATTTAGCCTTAAAGATAGGAGACCGACTTGAAGTTGAAAGAACTTTTTGTTGTACTCTATGTACAATTTAAGTATAATTTAAAAAAAATACATTTTAAAATTTGTTAAAATATAAATATTTTATTTTGCATACCCTATGCCTATAAAAGTAATATGGTTACTAGAAACATGCATGCGTTCCTGGACCTATAAATTATATTTGCAAAGTGAATTTCACGAGCCTGGGCTTAATAGATCACAAATTATATTCGCCTGTAACTATAAATATTCGCTCACTTACAGCTCGACTTGCTAAATAATTATTTTAAAAAGAATATAAAAACATTCAATGCAAGTAAAGGCATATATGATTCAGAAAGTAACAAAACCATGTAAATACAATATTTAAGCACTTGGCTCAATTTCAGCTCGATGGTCCAGTGGTTATCAAACTGGACTTCTAATCCAAAGGTCGCATGTTCGAATTCCGTCTGACAAGAGAATTTTTGCTTTCTTTTATTTTTAATGTTACCAGCTCTCATGACTAAGTGTGAAATTTACAAAATTTAAGCTCTTTAAGAGGAATTTGCTTTACAAATGCATTAAAAATATATTTAAGTGTACTTTCGACGACTAAATCTTCGGCATTTTTTCAAATGATAAATAATATAAATTTAAATCATTCTACATATTTTTACATGCCTCGCTTCACATTTGAGTGATTGGCAAGGCCGGCCAGCGGAGAGCTTTGCGGTCAATGGCCTCCTTCCCCCCCCCCCCCCCCAATGCGATGTCTGTTAATGACATCACTCTTCACCTGTCGCAGCTGGCTTGAATACGTGCTCAGTTACAAGGCTAGATGACTTAATTTTTGTACAAAAGTAAAACAAAATTAAATTAAGTTAATATTTAGAAAAAATATTGTTTCAATTGATTTTTAAACTATTAAAATGAGAATCGTTTTTACAAAGATCTGCATTGAGTTTACTTTACGATAATTTTATATACCTTCTCGTGTATGGAAAATTACATCTTTAAATTCGTAAATAAATATGTACACTGATGATTCGTGCACTCTAGCAGGCGATGAAACATCTATGTAGACGGTGTAGTCGAACAAGCGTGAGTATTCAATGTAGCAAATACAATTAATCGAACGAAGAGATAGACAAGAGAGAAAGCGAATGTGAGAGACAAGTGAGAAAGGAAGGAGAGAGACAAGAAAGAAAGTGAAGGAATGAGAGAGTGAGAGAAACCAAATAGAGAACGAAAGAGAGACAAGAGAGGAGGGAAAGACAAAGGATAGAGAGAAAAAGATAGAATGAGAGAAAGTAAAGAGAGAAATATATGTAATGGGAGAGACAAGAGAGAGAGAAAGGGAAGGACATATGGAATGATAGAGCTCTAAAAAACGGGACAGAATAGTGGTATGACATCACGATCGTATGCGCCTTGAAAAGACGAGTCCGATGATATATATCACCCAATACTTATATCATCAATTTTTTTAATTATAAAAACCTATTTAAATTTTCAAAAAATTATTTATTAAGAATTATTAAATTTTATCGATTCTTAATTGCTTCGCCTAGAAGTATGAAGCGAGCCTCCCCAAATCACCTTAATTGGCTGGTTTTTCAGAAATGGGGCTCGCTACTGCACATTATAGGGCATATCATTTTTCGAGGGGAAAAATGGGAAATTTTTATGGAAAAACAAGAATTTTGTATTGAAGAAAGGGAAATTTTAAGGCATGTTTGGGTTGAAACGTACGATTTTGTGTGTAAATAAATGATTTGGGGGGGGGGGGGGCAGGAAATGGAAAAATTTTATGTCCAGGACAGACCCTCGATCCCCGTGCCCCAACCCTCGTGCCCGAATCGCCTATTCCCAGCTACTCATGTAATGTATAAAGTATTGTCCTCTTGCTTCAAGTAAATTGTGGAAACGAAATTAATATGCTATTTTCTTTCCATGATGTTTAATGTCACTCAATTTTAACTAAACAATGTACTTCGGCAAAGTCAAAACCTTCATGATTCTCACGTATGTCTACTATTGCCATGTAACATGCTATACGCCCAGCGAGGAGTGTAGCCTAGCTTTGCTTATCTTACAAACTGGCTCTCTGTCGCGGACAGAAAAATTATATGATCGTTAGAAGCAAGTAACCGCGACATGTGCCAACTTTAGGACGATGACGTAGCCAGTCGCAAATTTTAGTTGTGCTCGACCATTGTGCCAACGTTGGCCTATTACATTGGTTCAACGCCGAAATGTCACGCATGTTTGTGTTGGCCCTACATGCCTTTAACGTTGGTTGCCATAGGCTCTTAAAACCTAGCTGTTAAGAGGAGTGTGCATTGAAACATTTTTTTTTTTTTGTGAAATCGTTGTTTGCACGTATTCGCATATTTCGATCAATATATGTTCAGTAAATACGACGTTTTGCTAGAGAATGTAAAAAAAATAATAATTATCTATGGCTTTATGTTTTTATTTTTAACATATTAAGCATATTCACGGAGAAAGATTTCGTGAACATGGTCAAATATGGAATTTGAAAGCTTGCATATGCAGTTTACTTAAGCGGCAAGAGAAATGTATAAAGATGGGCGTAGTTTAATGTGTGGTCTTTCATCGCGTGTAATAAAACCCCACTGTTACAGATCTAATATGCACAGTACAGCGTTACTACGGAAACACACCACGCCTTGAGCGTAGGAGCGATGAGGCGCCAGGCGTGCGTGTTAGTGTCGCCCGTATCGCTCCTTCGAGCCGCCGAAATCTCTTCAATCACGCACTCATGTTGGTTGCGAAATGAAATACAACATCGGCCCAGCACAATGTTATGACTATGTGCACACTTTTAAGAATAGCGTGTTTTCATTTTCATGAAGACTTTCATGCAGCAATTTTCCCAACCTGATATTTGCTAACATGTTTCAACGTTGATGTGTCAAAGCATGCATCATGCCAACCAATAAACAACATTCTGCCAATGTTGTTTACTAGCGTTTTAATTAAATTTTACCCACTATCTAAACATGAGCACAGCTCGAAATCATGATATATTCAAATGACGTGATCACTAAAGTTTACATTTGCAGCTTATAATCTAAACAGTGTTTAGGCTGGTTAGAAGATTAGTTACAAGTTCATTCATAAGCACGTCAACGAAGAACTGGGAAGTTCATACACACTGTCGTACACTCTAAGACGTTATTAGAAAATTGTACATATCAGCAGGTAAATAAAATGTTAAGAAATCGAATGCTACATCACTTGCCCATACATCCATGCTAGTATTCGAGTCAAATTCGAAGGGAGGTTCCAAGTTTTGTATAGTGACGACAAAAACGCCCCTATATTTGATGCTTGATGTGTGGTATTATTTCCATACAATGTATTGATTGGATATTTCCATCTCCGTTTTAAGCGGTTCGCAAGATTTCTTTTCCAGTACTATGTCCATTACAGAACATGCCTTTTGTCACGTAGTAAGTAAAGAAACGTATAAAGAAATAAAAAACATCACTTGACAGGTTGACCTACATTCGATGAAGATTTTTGCGTTAGAGTATTTATAACCACACGCCAAAATAAGCCAATTTTTTTTTTAGATTAAATTTAAAACAAATATATTCTGTGGTTAGTTTAACGAGTACATCCCAAATTTAGTTTCCGTTTAGTTCAAGCCATTACTGAGTACCTAACCCTTTAATTGTTACGAAGAAAGGAAATTTTAATTTCTACTCTTTAAAACCTGCCAGTGAACCAAATACTGAATATTCTAAATACGAATCTGTGATATCAGTCAGTGAAATAACAATCACTGGGAGTCAAGCTACTACTGAACGGCAATTCAACCAAATTAACTGGGAACAAGTAACTTATAGCAGTGGAATTCTTGTCGTTCAGTGGGAGTGACAAATATATCAGTGAAATTCAGCCACTATATTTATTAGTTATCTGGCATTGATTATTAGTGCCTCAATTTTCACTGTTTCCACTGATTTGGCTCAATTCTCGCTGTTTCAAGTTTACAGTGTACAAAAGAATATTTTGTGGAATTTATAAAATACACTGCATGTATCTAGGTAAAGACTATTCACAATAAAGTGGGCACTTTAGAACTCAACCTTGGAAAAAAGTCACTGATCTTACCTGCATTTATTTTAACGGGTGCACTGAGTGACATACGCCCAGAAAGTTGGTAACGATGGAGTGGAAGGTAGTTCCATACGTTAACGTCGAATTAAATGTGTTAGATATTATTTATCTCCCTTTCTGTTTATTTTTAATGCCTCGAAGTGTAAAAATTAGCAGATCTGTACAATACGTACTTTTCGATTATCACAGTTTCACTTGAGCGACGCAAGATTAACGTGATGAGGCCGATGGCAATGTTAATTTTACATAAGGCGGAATAACACACAATTTGTATACAAGAAGATCTTAAGCAAGGCTTACAAAAGTGCTCAGTTTACCGTGAACAGCCTATATTTATTAATGTGCAACATTCCGTTAGTTTTAAACAGCAGAATACAGAATGCGCCAATGACCTTGAGTATCGTGTGGTCTCGCGCTGCCCGCGGAAGCCCTGGGTCCGAGTGTCGTCGCGGCACGGTGCCAGGAAGACAGCCAGCAGGTCTCATGTGACTGCCGCCACACGTGCGAAGAAAACATGCCGCTTCGCCGTTTGGTTTTGTCCCGGCAAAACTGTTCAACAAGGACGGCGTTTCGCATTCATGGCCGCTCTTGAGTTAGCGGTCTGCGCCGACTCTCTCAGCTAGCCCGCCGCGTCTCTCACGGTCGACGGCCCGCGGCCCAATGTCGCAGCAACGGCACATTCTCGACTGCAGACAGTCGACAGTTGCCGATCTTGGGTGTGGACTCTGCTGACTTCCGTCTCTTGCGGACGACCGTCGCTGGGGGAAGGTTGCAGAGGCGGGAGTGAGACAGGGCATTCTCGATCACCACCAGTCGATAGTATTAGACTTGAATGTGAGCCCTGCTGACTTCCGTCTCTTGCGGACGACCGTTGCTGGGCGAAGGTTGTAGAGGCGGAATCGAGACAGGGCATTCTCGATTACCACTAGTCGACAGTTATCGATTTGAATGTGAACCCTGGTGACTCCCTTCTCCTACTGACGACGGTCGTTGGCTCAAGGTCGCGGGAACAGGATTGAGACAGGACATTCTCGATCTCACCCAGTCGACGGTAATCGATTTGGATGTCAACCTGCCGACTTCTGTCTTTCAATAACGACCGTAGCTCTAGCGATGAAGTGAAAGACAGCCATTACCGAAAACTGTCGGAAAAGTCTGCAACACGCTGAATGCTAGGAAAGTCATATTTTCCCGCTGTAAAAGTTCTTCTCTACACATCCACAGAACCAGGGAAATTGTCGCGGATACAGTGAGCAGTGGGCTAGACTCCGCAGTCCTATGCACACTCAAGTTGCCCCACGAGTGGCCACTTCTACCACAGAGCAGGTATAACCCTTACTTGGTAACGTCAACTTTTGTGAAGCCCTGGTGCAGCTCTACTTCCAGGATATTCCTCCGCCTCATGCGAACAAAGCAGGCCCGATTTTATAAACGGACGCACTGGCCAAATGCGCAGAGGTGTAAGATGTTTGGGGTCGCAAAATCTGAGCAACGAAATTTGCAAAATACAGAAACGTTTAATATAGGATCCTGAATGAATATTGTAATGAAGTAAAGTTGCGAGATACACCTCTGGTTTGTATTAGCATGTAATATTAGTACTAACACTGAGAGGGAAGACTGGTAGACCTGAACTGTCTACGTAGGGGAGGATAAGAGTGCACATAGCCAGCCCAGGGCTCTGGTGACGTCAAAACGAGGCCTGCAATAAAGATTAGCAATGTCTAGAAAATGACTCCAGAGTTATAACGCACCGCACACGAGCGCACTCAGTTTAATAATATCTGAATGAAACTAGTTCTAACCAGGCATTAGCAACATGCATATATTTCCTCTCTATTATTATTCGTATTAATTGTGAACCAAGCGTTGTAATCTATACTACTAAATAAAATAAAAGTGTCCGTCTGTGATTTTCAAATCTTTCACTTTTAATTATTTTTTCATATAGTATAATTGATAACTAAGCCTTTCAAATTGTTAATTTTTTCCGTGTCTGTCTGTCCGAACGGATTTTGTTCAAAAACCACTTAACATATTAACATCAAATTTACACAGTATATAGATAATAACACCAGGAACAATTTAGCATTTGTTTCATCGAGATATCTCAAACAGTTCCGGAAAAAAATGATGATCAGGGATGTAAATAGGTACTGGATTAAGCTTTTCTTAGGATTAGGCCTATTGCATTAAAAAAGCATTGTTAAAAAAAATTTCGTCATTTCTCGTTTATTTTTTCTCTATGGGCTGTAAACCTTTCCTTCTAAAAAGCCGTAGTGACCCAGCGGCTATAGTTATTCCAAGTGGGGCCGCAGTAGCCCAGTGGGTAGAGCCCCCAATAAGAGGGCCGCAGAAACTCAGTGGCTAGAGAACCCAATAGTGGGGCCGCAGTAGCTCAGTGGGTAGAGAACCTAATAGTTGAGCCGCAGTAGCTCAGTGGGTAGAGAACCTAATAGTTGAGCCGCAGTAGCTCAGTGGGTAGAGAACCCAATAGTGGGGCCGCAGTAGCCCAGTGGCTGGAGCACCCAATAGTTGAGCCGCAGAAACTCAGTGGCTAGAGAACCCAATAGTCGGGCCGCAGTTGGTCAGGTGGCTAGATCAATTCAAATTCCTTAATAATATGCTGACATAAAACATGTGCGAAGCGATGGTAGGGTGTATTTTAATAACTCAATTTAACCTGAAAGAAGAAATATTTGTATTTTTTTAACACAAAACCATAATTAAAATATGGTGGGAAAAAATCATGAGAACGAAGTCGCACGGGTCAGCTGGTTTAGAAATAAAAAACATATAAAGTCGAATTTACCCAATAATAATAAACTTCTATTCTAACTGTAGTGTAAAACGCTTGTGACACATGATTTATTCAGGAAACAACGGAACACATCACATACGGGATCATTTTTCAAAGGTTTGATTCAAAAAGTGTGAAGTGAGTGAGTGAAGAAATTTGGGTTGCTTTTACACATCGAGGTCATCAGAGCTAGCCCATAGCCAAGGAGGGCGGCGGTTGATAGTGGCCCCCCCCTCTCTCCATAAATAGTTTTTGGACCGTCCTATATTTTAATTTAATAAATTATTTACTAACGAATGAAAAGCCCATAACACTACTGTCTGCGAAAAATTACACTTTTAAGAGAGTATTTTTTATAAATTTATACTTATAGGTACTCAAAACTGTTATAAACGTAATATAAAATGTTTCGTTTATTTTTTATTTCATTAAAACATGATGGAATATTCCTTTAGTTATGAAATATAAATATATTATAGGAGTGGAAAACTACTCTCTAATTAAAATATTATTTCTCTCTCTCTCTCTCTATACACACACACACACACACACATTCAGGTATGGCAATATGCCCCCCCTCCTCTAATACGTAAGCCTGGCTACGGGCCTGCTTGAAACCCGATGAGGGTGAAGCGAGGTGTGTATAGAGCAGCGCCGAAATGAAAGGGCGGGGAAGTGGGAGAGCCCCGAGAAAACCCGCCGACCAGCGGCATCGTCCAGGACGATTCACCACATGCGACAAAACGTGCAAAGAAACCGTGAATAGGCTATAGTACGAGATTCGCTCCTTGTTTCGTTGCAAGTTTGCTTTTGTCTGGAGTGTGCCTTAGGTCTAACTTATCCTGAAAATCTGTACTCTAATGTACTAGCGTCTTATTGGTTCTCACAACATCGGACATGCTTGCTATATTGTTCAAGTTCTATCACTCGTTGGCTTGATACCCGATATAATACCGAGTTGATAATGTTCCAATAAAAGCTTTTTCCTACGTATAATAATATAAAGTCTACCCTGTTGGCTCTTGAATGTTGTCGACGTAATATGAGGTTGCAGGAACGTTAAGAAAACTACTCCTGAAATAATATTTCTTCCATTACGTTTATACCGTCAGGCGAAACCTCAGTTTCGGAAACCCAACTTTCCAAACTAAGTTTTAAGTGTGAAGAGTTTATGTCGTCACTATCTCCGTTTTGGAAACTTGTGTTTCGTGTGTTGTTTTATGCCTGAAATAAGTAGTATCAAAACAATTTTTAAAAAATTATCCTTTTTTGGTATAGTGATACGAAAAGGAAATGTATTATACAGAAAAGCATAAACAGAACAAAAAAGTTATTTAAATTTGCATACATTACGTGATAAAAGATATTTTAAAAATTGCACTTTGTAACTTTTTTTTAATGCAACTTATAATTGTTTATTCGTTATTTTCGCACCTTCAGCAAAATTATATAAACTCTCCGCATTTTCACACATTAATTTTAACTAATTAATCATCTTGTTTTACACTTCAACATATCCTAGTTGAACAATTCATACTGTTAGAATTTGTTTAGAAATTAAGTGGGCTATACCAAGTTCGTTAAGGGATGGGGGTCTTAATCAAATAAAAGAATTAATTACAATTTCCTTATTTTATTTACCATAACTACAGCAAAATTCTCTGAACTCAAATTCTCACAATAAATTTAAATCACTTACTTTACACAAATGACGCCAATTTATAAAATTTATAATTACGATAAAGAAATGAATGAAATTAAATAATTCAAGTTGAGTCACAATATACAGTGTATCAACCTATTCAATTATGTTGTAATTTATGCTTCCATATTTGACAGTTCGAATATTTACAATAAAATCAGTATTACACTTCCATTCAGTCCCACCTTAGTTCAGTCCATGTCCAGCCAGTCGCAATGTCCTAGAGTCCTCCAAGCGCCCTCACGCACAGTAGGTTTTACTCGTCGGTTTCACACCCTCTCGTCTATTCAAGCCAAGAACACCTCACTCGCCATCGTCCCGCAATCTCCAGTCGTCGTCCACACTACACTTCGCTCGCGCACACTCGGCCAGGCGGCCTCCATCAGAGACTGCCGACCGGTGGGTTGCGACAATATATATATAGTGTGTTAGGCCGCCACCTAGAATATTCTCGAACCCGCGTGATGCGTCGCGGAGGGCTGAGGCGCCAGCCTTTCTCACAAGAACATTCTTGCATCGTCGCTAAAGGTGTCGGAAACTCATAGCAGGCGAGAGGAGGTCTGTGACGCCAGCGTGTCTCGCTGCTGTCGGCGTTCACGGGATTCCCAGAAGGGAAGAAGACAGCCACTAACGCATCGTTCCAGCAAGAGGGGAGGGCGAATTGGGTCTCCAATTACGGCGCGGGGCAGCGGAGTCGGCGCCAACTGCAGCACGTAACAATACCATATATTTACAAACGAAACCGAAGTTTCGTTGTTTTTTACCGCGCACGAAACATAAGATGCGACGCAATACTAGAGTTGCGAACCTCGGTTTCGTGATACGGCGAAATACTCACTTTGGCGGCGTTTATACCGTACGCTAACTTCTGCGTTCCGAAACCCCAAGTTACCGGAACTCTGGTTTCAGGTATCGGTATAAAGGTACTGTTCGTTTTTTTTTTTTTTTTTTTTTCAAAGAAAATCGGATGTCGTAATTTTAAGACGAAGTCCGTTAAAACTCAGTTGAATTTAAAGGGCGTGATGTTAGCCGCAAACGCTCAGAATGTTAGTGACGTGCCGTAGCTCTGACTTAATACGCTTTCGCCAAAGCTTGAAGGGCAGATCGCGGCACCATAGTACCACGGCGGACGATATGGGGACGTGAACCAGAAGTCAGTAGCGTAACGTATCACTGCAGATGGTGGGAAATCGGGAAAAAAAATATTTTGACTCAAAATACTTTTGATCTTTCGTGATTGGATGAACAAGGTTTTGACTCGGCTGAATTGTTTGCAGACCAATCACGAACGTGCTGCCTTATGGTATCGTAATCCTCATTGGTACAGTGAAAAGGGTTAGTAGCTTCATACTTGCATGGCAGCCAATAAGGACAGAAAACTGTCGGACATGTGTACAGTATGTTGAATTCTAGCAAACAAATCAACTTTTCACGCGATAAACCACCATCTCCACGTAACACTGATGACGATGTGAGAATATCGACAGGGTGCAGCTACAATCTATTTTTTTTTTTTTGTTAAGTGGGGTAAATTTTGACAGTTCCCGAAAAGTAGCACGGTCACGATGTATCTTTCCACCACAGCTGTTTCGTCACTGAAGGAAAAGACATTTGTAAACAAATGTTTTGAGTCCAATGCACACTCGCATTTTCCTCTTTCCTCGTGTTTCCTGTCATGGCAGGCACTGAAAGACTTACGTTACCTAACTTCCGTCAAGTAATTAACGCAGGTTATTATAGCTAGGTTGGCATTCTAATCTGTTTTATTTTTTTAATTACCGAGTTAAATTTAATGACGTCATTTCCCTTTAATTTCAAAGGGAAAAGCAATCAAAGAAGGGGTGGGAAGCTTCAGTTTAATTGATTTCGTGAGAAGGCATCATTTTGATGTTCTGATGTTCTTATGCATTTTGAGATGCTCATTATTTTGATGGAGCAGTGGAAAATTTTGCTCGTATGGAAATAACATTTAAATTATTTAACTTCCCAAACTTTAACATTATTTAAAAAAAAACAAAACGCGGTACACATGTCGCAGTACGTATTCGTACATATGCAGAAATTTACACACACGCACACACGTTATATCCGAAGTTAACCTTTCACTCGTTGAATTTATTATATACACAAATAAACAAATATTATCCACTCACTGCAAAAGTGTTGAAAACGCGGGTTTTTCAGGCCACGTGCATTTCAACAAATTTTATCAACGGTTTACAATTACATGTAGAAAACACGCAAATTTACTGTTTGCAAAATTCGCAACCTCTTGAACGCGTGTTTTTCTACGGCAATCCTTGCAAGTTCACTTCACTAAAATCACGTTTGTTCGTCACTAGCATTAAATGATTTATTCGCAGAATCATTCAGTAAAATCGACACTGCGCACGTTTAAGTAACCAACAAACTTCAACTTAGATACGTAAATTATATCCGTGTCACTTCAGTGCTGACAGCGAGAAGGAAAATCGTGGAACGAGCAGTTTTACGAATCAGTAAATACGTGCCGATTAATATTACATCTCACTCAAGAAAACCTACTAGAGTGATACCTACAAACAACTATGGTTGAAACTATAAAAAAATATAAAAAAAAATAAAAAATTACCGATTAAATATTCCGACAACACCAACAAGATATTCATATAATAAACACGATGAGAAAAAGGCGCACGCACAACGGCGTTTATCGGGCTGGAAACTGGAAACGTAAACTTGGCTAGCTATTGTCTGGAAACGTTTACTGTTCGTACGTGTCGACATGCTCTGTCATAAATGCTAAACATGAATTTAAAGACCAGTTACTAATAGCCAAAAATAATAACATTGCTTTAAATACATAATTTAAACCATAAATGATGTAAAAATAACTAAGATTTTAAATTACAACTTTTAGTTCCGAGTACTATTTTCTTCCGAAGCAATCATCAAAATCGCCAACTTTACAACATGGACCCCCCCCCCCCCCCAGCAATTCATATTCTGATAAAATACTTTACAAACGAGAGCACTTACGGTTTACATAAACTGTAGGTTGGTCACATTATATGTCAGATCTTACCCCACTTATATGAAATACGCTATAGAATGCCGACATGTGCGTTTAGCTTCATCGCTGCGTTGCGAACGATGACCTAGAAACAACTAAGTTTTCCAGTCACAGAATAATATAGGCTGTTCACAGTAAAATGAGCACACTTGAAAGCCCTACTTAAAATCCTTTATGCACGTTGTGTATTCTTCCGCCTAGTGTAAAATCGACATTGTCATGAGCCTCACCACTTTATTCACGTGTCGGTCAAATGAAACCGTGAAACTGTTTTAAAAGCAAATAGTTTACAAATCTGCTCATGTTTACACTTGAATATATATATATATATATATATATATATATATATATATATATATATATATATATATATATATAAAAGCGAAATAAATCATTTAATTTATCGCAAATGGATACCTAACTCGTTTTATTCGAAGTTAATAAATAGAACTACTTTCCATCCATCGTTACAAACTGTACTGGATGCATGTCACTCATTGAACCGGTTAAAATATAAGTAAGCGGGGGCTGTGAATTTTCCTTAAGGATGATTTCTAAAGTGCTTACTTTATCGTGAACAGCCTCTACATATTTTATACGTCGCAAGGAACAACAATTTTCTGTCCGCAACTTTATTAGCACATATACAGAATAACTAAGTGCGCAGAGGTGGAATGGCGTGACGATTTCTTTGATGTGGGCGTGCAGATTGGCTGCGAGAGGCTCTGGGGCGGGCCTTGCGTCTGATTCGCCAGTGCTTGATGCGGGAGATTCCCTATTGGTTGGACCGCCGTTTGGCAAGTAAGCTACCAGGCGTTTATTGGCGAAAAAAATTCCCGACATGTTCGCCAGTAACGCCAATTTGTAGGCGTGTGCTCCGTTAATTATAAGGACAAGTAACTATGTGTTTTGTTTTTACTGTCGGAAACTGTTAATATGACTACGGGATATAGACTCAGCAATGAATTAAATTACGTCTCCCACATGTGAGCGATTTCTCCTTACGACGTCTGTTTTCTACTGTCTATTGTGCAAATCACTGATAAAGGCTGTTCACGGTAAAGTGAGTCCTTTTGAAAGACCTGCTTACGATTTACTTTTATGCACGTTGTGTATTCTTCCGCGTTATGTAAAACTAACATTGCCATGAGCCTCATCACTTTATTCGTATGTCGGTCAAGTGAAATTGTGAAATTGTTAGGAACGTAAATATGTTACAAATATACACATTTTTACACTTCGATGCATTAAAAAAAAAAACAGAAAGCGAAAGAAAGGTTTGAGTTATCACAAATGGTTAACTAACACTTTTTATTCGACCTTAAGATATGTAATTACTTTTTTATCCATCGTTACCAACTTTGCTGGGCGAATGTCACTTTTTTCTATGGTTCTTTTTAGAAATGCTCACTTTATCGTGAACAGCCTTTTCGTAGCTATCGCTGTTTCTTTGCGTTTTTTTAATCAAACCTTTGAAAACTAACCCCACTTATGACGTGTTTAATTGTTTCTTAAATATGTAATTTATCGCAAGCGTTTTATACTCGTGTTGACATTAAAGTACCTCATTTTTAGTTAAATTGTACTTTTGATGATATTTAATGTGTAAATTATACTATATAATTTATAAAAAATGTGAATAAAATCTGTGAAGAAATAGGAGTATCGGCAATGCCTAGGAAGAAATATTTCTCATGCAAAATCTTGTATCACTGATTGCGCAGGAATGCTGAGGTGTAATTTTCTGGACATGGGTAATCTTTGTGTACATGAGGCGTAGAAATATCCTGGAAATAGAAATTTAGCGAGGCTTCAGAAACGTTGGAAGTAATAGTGAGTGGACTATAGTTCGTGCGCAACCTTTCTTATTTCTAATACTGTTGCTGAAACAATTATAACTTTACATACTATGCTCGAGCTACACTCGAGCAAATCTAATTCAAAACGTATTTGTTGCTCAGAAGAAAACTCGCGTGGATGTGCAGTCTTTGTCCTGCTAGTGTTTAACACCATCTCACAAGAACACCACAGCGCAGCAAAAACGATATTGCTAACGATATAAATTCTTTTTTTTTTTTTTAATAGCCGCTCAGAGAGACATGATTGATTATAAATCATTTTATACGATACAGGACATTTGATTGGGTCAATATCAGCTCAGATCTCCGTTGGTTGATGACCAGCCAATAAGGAACGCTGTAAAGTAAAAGGTAATGTCCATTGCGGCATGGACCTATAGGAAGATGGTTAGTTCTAACACAGACACCAACAGAACGGGTGTTCTTGCAGTAGTGGATAGGTGACTCACTTTCACTTCTTATTTGTCTTAAGTGCCAGTAAGTGTGTGCGAACCTCAATGTGTTAACAATGAAACTGCTTACTGCTGACTAGCATTGAAATCACTAATGATTTATTATTAGTATAGACCCTACCATTCAACACTACAAGATGAGACCAGTATTTACTTTGGTGTCCCTGATGGGGCATAACCTAAATTAGTAGGCTAACTACTGGAGAGAGTTGCGCGGCTCTTAACAGAGAGGTCTTGAGAGTCAATGAGGGTGATCGAGATGAATATGGATCAGCGCCGGAATGTAAGGGCGGGGAAACGGGAGATCCCCGAGAAAACCCGCGGCATAATCGTCCGACCCGATTCCCAAACGCGAAAATCCGGGAGTGATCCCGGACGGGGATTCAGCCCAGTTCACCTTGGTTGGAGGCGAGCAGGCTAACCGCTCGACCACCCGGGCCCCGCTAACTACTAGAGTTAGGAGGGGGAGCAAGTCCTAGGTGGGTGCCAAGCCCTAGGCCCTTACGTTCTACCAACAAAAATAGGGTGTAAGAGGAGCGTGAATCGTTCGGCCAAGTGAGTGCCAAGTCACTATCCTCCCCTCCGGTTCAACTTGGACTAAGGCCGTGGAATCGTCATGGAAAATCAGCGAGACCGCCGGAGGGAATCCATCACGATAGATGCTGTTTTCACGATAAAGTGAGTACTTTAGAAATGAACCTTAGAAAAAATTCACTCCCCCTGCATGCTTATATTTTAGTGCCCACACTGAGCGGCATTCGCCAAGTAAAGTTGGTAACGATTAATGGAAAGTAGTTCCGTATCTTAACGTTGAATAAAATGTGTTACAGTTAACCATTTGTGATTGCTTAAAATGATTTCTTTCACTTTCTGTTTTTTTTTTTTTTTTTTTTTTTTTTTTTTGTCGCAGTGCAAACATGAGCAGATTTGTGAAGTATTTTCGTTCTTAATAATTTCACAGTGTCATTTCACCGACGCATGAATAAAGTGATGAGGCCCATAGCAATGTTAATTTTACATAATGCGTAAGAATACATACATAACTTGCATACAAGTAGATCTTAAGCAGGGCTTTCAAAAGTGCTCATTTTACCGTGAACATCCTATATATATATATGCTGGATTCGTTCTCCATGTTATAAATTAATCCAGTGTTTGTACAGGATGTTCACGGCAAAGTGAGCACTTTCTAAAGCTCTGCTGAAATATACCTTTCAGCTAATTTCTACCTTTCTGCCACTTTTTCATATAAACATTGCTATGCGACTAATAAACACAGTGTATACATTTCGTAACTCTCAAAAGCGAACGTATGCAATAAACTGCATTTATTAGTTGTTAATGGCTGCTGGTAGGGTCTTAAAAATTGCTCACTTTACCGTGAATAGCTTCTAACATGCATTGTTGGTAAGTGTGAGAAGACGGAAGATAAAGACCAGCAGTAGGGGTTGGTAAACCCACTGTAAAACAACCCTGTCCCCGCGCGGTTGCCCGAGGGCAGGCGAGGTCTTCCTTCAACCTGCTTCCTCTCGCTGCCATCTGGTGGGCGTCTTGATGCAGGTGTAGTCGACTTGCTGTGTCTTGAGGTCTTGGTGTGTACCTACGACCGCCACGGTCGGCCAACTGGTGTGTGTGTGTTGGCCTGTGAGACGGAGAGCACACAAACAATGGATAGAGATGATGGTTTATCGCGGGAAAAGTAGGATTCAACGTACTGTACACATGTATGAAAAATTTCTTTCCTTATTAGTTGTCATGCATGTATGAAGATAGTGCCGCATTTAACGGGGCCAATGACGATTATGGTACTATAAGTAGAGATCTGAAGAATTCATTTCTGGTCTAGCTATAATCCAAAAACTCTTATTCTCAGGTTACTATTTCAATTGGTCCACGCGTTATTTAACACCTCCTGAAGAACCCTGAACCAATAAGAAACACGCAACAAAATGAAGGCCCACCCATAGCCTTCCGCCGTGACAGCAACCGACCAATGAGTATACTTATCTGCGATAATGTATGCAAGACTGTGCAGTCTAGCCTACAGGTCATTGAACTTGCGAATTTTTCCGGTCTCTAAATATAAGGCAGCACGTTCGTGATTGGTCTGCAAACAACTTAGCAGAGTCAAAACCTTGTTCATCCAATCATGAAAGAATAACCTAGTTAGAGTGTTATAGAAGTTATGTTGGCTCAAAAAATTGTCGCGATTTTTTATTATCTCTAATGATGGAGTAAGGCCATAACTAGAGACCCGAGAATTTCATGTGTTCATTTCTAGACCAGTTGTGATTCACACACATGTACGTTCATGTTACTTTTGTCTTTGGTCGGCGTGTTTGACACCTCCTGGAGATGAATGAGCCAATAACAGACATGCGATAAATTGTGCGCCCAACCCACGCAATTTACTACCATAACAATCAACCACAACATTCAGCATTTTTGGTCGAGTGAATGATCAGAAGTGAAGGCAAACAAGTGTGGGGTCAATGCTTAGGGATCAGTAGTGAGAAGTATGCAGAGCGGGGTCAGCTGTAATGCGTCAGCATTAAGGGGTCACCAGTGAGGGGGTTTCCAGTGAAGGGTAAGCAGTGAGGTGTAAGAAGTGAGGGTTAAGTAATGAAGTGTCACCATTGAGGGGTCAGCAGTGTGGTGTCAGAAGTGAGGATATGGTTGTGAGGGGTCCAGAATTATGGTGTCAGCAGTAAGGGGTAAACAGTGAAGGTAAACATGAGCTATCACAGTAATGGGTCGGCATTTATTGGTCAGCATTGAAGGGACAGCAATGAGGGGTTAACATTAGGGGTCTGCATTTATGAGTCTGCAATGAGGGGTCTGCAAGAGGGGCCAGCTTTGAGGAGTCAGTAGTGAGGAGTATGCAATGTGGGGTAATCTGTAAGGGATCAGCTGTGAGGGACACTAGTGATGGACCAGGAGTAAAGGGCAGCATTGAGGGGTCAGCAGTGAGTTGCTTGCAATGAGGGGTAAGAAGTAAGGTGTCAGCAGTGATCTGTCAGAAGTGTGGGATCTGTAGTAAGCAGTCAGCAGTGAGGGGTCAGTAGTGAGTGGAAAGCAATGAGGGGTCAGATTTGAAGTTTCAGCAGTGAGGATTCAGTAGTGAAGTGTCATCATTGTGTGTTGGTCAGAGGGGTCGGCCATGAGATGTCTGCTGTAAGGGGTCAGCAGTGAGGGGTGACTAGTTAGTGGACAGCAGTGACTAGTATGCTGTGAGGAATCAGCAGTAAGGGTCAGCAGTGAGGGGTCAGCAGTTAGGAGTCAGCAGTGAGTGGTTTGCAGTGATGAGTCTGCAGTGAGCGATATGCAGTGATGGGTCAGCCGTGAGGGGTCCGCAGTGAGGGGTCAGCAGTAATATGTCAGCAGGGAGGGGTCAGCAACGAATGATTTAAATGTGAGGGGTCAGTAGTGACGCGTATACAGTGATGAGTCTGCTGCGATAGCTCAGAAGTGTGTGATATGTAGTGAGGAGTCAGCAGTGAGGTGTCAGTATTGAGTGGTAAGCAATGAGGGTCAGAATTGAGGGTTCAGCAGTGAGGGTTCAGCATTGAGTGGTTAGAAGTGAGGGGTCAGAAGTAAGAGGTCAGCAGTGAGTGGACAGCATTGTGGGTTCAGCAATGAGGGGTCAGAATTGAAGGGACAGCGGTGAGAAGTCAGCATTGAAGGGTCAGCTTTTAGGAGTCAGTAGTGAGGGGTCAAAAGTGACGGGTCAGCATGAGGGGTCGGCAGTAAGGAATCTGCAGTGAGCGGTAATTAGTTAGGGATCAGCAGTAAGGGGTAGGCATTGATTTTGCATCAGTTAATGGTCATCAATTAGGGGTCAAAATTGAGGGTTGAGCACTGTCTGGTCAGAAGCGAGGGGTAAACAGTGAGTGGTTAGCAGTAAGGGGTCAGCAGTGAGTGCTCAGCAGTGAAAGGATAGCTTTGAGGTGTAAGAAGAGAGGGGTATACAGTAAGGGGTCAAAAGTGAGGGGTCAGCTTTGAAGGGTCAGCAATAAGGAGTCACCATTGAGGGATCATAAGTGAGGGTTCAGAAGTGTGTGGTCAGAAGTGAGGAACAACAGTGAGAGATCAGAAGTGAGAGGTCTAGAGTGAAGGGTCAGCAGATAGGGGTCAGCAGTGAGGGGTCAGCATTGAAGGGTCTGCAATAAGGGTTCCTTAGTGAGGGGAGGGTAGTGTTTGGTCAGCAGTAAGGGGTCAACAGTAAGGGGTCGGCAGTGAGGGGACTGCAGTAAGGGGTCAGAAATGATGGGTAATTAGCAAGGGAACAGCATAGAGGAGTTAGTAGTGAAGAGTCAGAAGTGAGGTGTCAGAAGGGAGGGGTCAGCATTGAGGGTTCTGCAGTGAGCTGACAGAAGTGAGGGAACAGCAACAAGAGGTCAGAAGTGATGGGTGAGCATAGATCGGTCAACAGAGAGGATTCAGCATTGAGAGGTCAGCATTGAGGGTCCAGTATTGAAGTATCACTTGAGAGTGGTCTGCAATGAGGGCTTATCAGTGAGCAGTCTGCAGTAAGGTGTCTTCGGTGAGTGGTCTGCAGTATGGAGCCTGCAGTGAGGGGTCAGCAGTGATGGGTCAGCAGTGAGAGGTCTGCAAAGAGGAGTCTTGTGAGTGGTCAGCAGTGAGGGGTCAGAAGAGAGGGGTCATAATTGAGCGGTCAGCAGTGAGGAGTAAGCAGTGAGAAGTCAACTGTGAGGAGTATGCAGTGTGAGGTCGTCTGTAAGGGAGCAGTATTGAGGGGTTACTAGTTACGGGCAAGTTGTGAATGGTCAGCTGTGAGTGGGCCGATAGTGAGGGGTCAACAGTAAGGAGTCATTATTGAGGTGTCAGCAGCAAGGGATCAGCGAAATTACCGGGTCTCTATTAATATCATTAAATAAAGTTCCCATTATCTTATAACATAAAATATTAATGCTAAGTACCAGGAAAATAAACTCGTATGTTTAAAATTGTTGTTCACAGCATTACAATTTTATATACACAACGCAGTATTTCGCGAAAACATTTCGAGACAAGATACAGTTCAAAGAATTGTGGAGTCTTCCAGCTATTATATTGGCCGAAACATTTTCTGGTCCGTTTTAACTGTTTGCGCACGAATCACGAAGGTTCAGTGTCGTAGTTAAGGAATTCTGATTGGCTGGGGTCAAATGCGGAGAGGCCACCAGCAGACAATGGTGGTACGACAAGAGCCGTGGTGTAGACATAGTATTAAAGTCTACTGTGTACTCGCATTCTTTTGCGCGAGAAATCACTGGCACTAAATATAAGAAATACATCCAAACGAAAAAAAACAAAGGCGTTGGAAACGTTCTAGGAAACGTAATTTACGTGGGTTATCAAAAAATATCCATATGTCTTTATATAATTAACTGAGTGACTGTTCTTGCACAAAAACCAGTAATAGAAAGGGAATAAGTAGACAAATAGTTTCTTCTGCCGGATAAGAAAACACGCTTGATTAACACGAAAAATTCGGCTGGATTCAAAATGATGCTAAAAAGGAGAACATGTCCTCATCCTGTAAAACATTTCCTTTTCTGCAACTCGTGATTAGTTGCTGCAAAGTAGTTCTCATTGAATATGAACCACTTTAAAGTAGGTTTACTGCAAACAAGGTTTTTGTTTGATTTATATATTCGTGGCAATGATAACCTTGCATTGTAGTTACAGTAGTTCGGCAGCATTATCTGTGGTGAAGTTCTTTACTGTCTTTAAAAGGTTACACGAGAGTGTTGAGAGTCTAAGGAATACGTTACTTGATAACTTAGCGTTTAGTAAGTTTCGTGACCTACGAAAAAGTAGAATGTTCAAAAGGAATGATTTAATATCACCAAACACTTTCCTTTGATATATAGAAAGATGTATTTACTGTAAACAAAACAAAACCAAACATGACGTTCAATTTCCTACACAGAAATATAATATTTTATTAAACAAATCTGTATAAAGAAGAAAATGTAATAATATAAAATATAAGTTTCGTCAAAATTATCTTTAGCAAGATTTTGTTACTGTAAACAAAAACGTTTTTCCTTGCTATACATAAAACTTTGTGCGAATATTTTTTAAGTACTCCTTCTGCCGGACTTCTGGTAACCGTATTCACGAGGGACAAGGTCTCGAGAATCCTCCAGGCTCCAGATGTCACGATACCAAACCACGTTTCGGTCCAGCGGAGACCGCGAATTGAGAAAATTCGATATCGAAAACGACAGAGAAGTTTTCACAAGTTTCTCCACTACTGCGGTCTGCCAGATAACGGTGTTGGAAGCTTGGGAGTGGGATGGCAAGGGAGGAGCAGGGGGGTTAAAACTGCCCCTCCTCCACCACATCCCCGGAGTTTCACTAGTGGGCGCCAGGTCTTCAAGAGAAGGCGCCAAAAGGAAAACAAAGTAGATTAAGATTCATACTTTAATAATAGTTACTGAGAATGTATAAAAACATAATAATATTTAATATAGTCAATTCACGGGTATTTCCAACATTCCTGAAGCCCTCCTTAATGTCTACATCTAGAATATTCCTCCTCCTCCCCATCCAAACAAAACTTAACCGAGTGAACGTTAATTCTACTCATGTTCGGAACAAAACGAGAATTCTTATGGAAGAATTTGGAAAAAGGGTAAATTTCCACAGCTAAATGCGCAGTGTTCCAAAAGGTAAAGTTTAATTAAAATTTTAAGCTACGTGAAGAACAAAACAGAAAGGTTTTTAATAAGTTACGAAGTTATTTTTTATTTGATTTATGATTGTTGCTACTATCGCGATTTTTAACGTAGAAAACAGATTAATTCTGCTACACATACGACACTAGCACTTATTTAGTGGCAGAAGGTTTTGGGTGGCAAAATTTTAACGTTGTTCTTCCCAACCTGCAGTTAACCGGGTCTAGAAAATTACAACAAAGGGACAGCGCACCACATTCGTGCGCTCTAAGTGTAGAACTATATTATACATGAACTATTTCTTACTTAAGGTTGTTCACGATAAAGTGAGCACTTTAGGAATTAACCTTAAGAAAGAGACACTGCCCCTGCAGGCATATATTTTAATGGGTGCGCTGAGTGACATTCGCCCAGTAAAGTTGGTAACGATGGATGGAAAGTAGTTCCACATCTTAACGTCGAAAAAAAGTTATAGGTAACCATTTGTTTCTACTTAAAACTATTTCTTCGTTGTCTGTTTTTTTAATTCATCGAATAGTAAAAATAGGCAGATTTGTAAAGTATTTACTTTTGTAATAATTTCGCAGTTTCACTTGACTGACGCATGAATAAAGTGATGAGGCCCATGGCAATGTCAATTTTACATAAGGCGGAAGAATACACAACGTGTTTACAAGTAGATCTTAAGCTAGGCTTTCAAAAGTTCTCATTTTACCGTGAACAGCCTATAGGAATTACCTACACTCCTTTTTTCTTACTGTTTTTGTTCATACTACGAAATATTACAATTCATATAAAAAAATATGAGTAAAAGTTAAATTAAACCAAAAATTTGCTACCTTCATATTAACAGAAAAATAAAGTGTTTGTTATACACGACATATTTAGAAAACAACCCTTACAGCACACCTTTTTTTTAACTTAATTATATTGTAAAGTAATTTCTTTAGGAAAATGGTCGCTTCACATAAACATCTATCACTGTTTGATTCCGTATCACACAACTAAAAATACGCGTCCACATTTTGTATCATTTGCTTGTTTTCAAAACACGGTCTTTAATTACAAAATATATTAAACATGTAAATAAAACAGCCAGCTACTTATTAAAATAATTTGTTCTGCTTTCCAATGGGTAGATTGCAGAATCCGTAATGAATACAATGATTTTACATTTTCATATCGATCTTTTACACATACGATTTAGTTGAATGTTTACAAAACACTAATACAATTTTATAGAATAAAATTTACATGGAAATTAAAAATGGTCTTCATTATATAATAATCACTTTCATTTAACCACGAAAATGTTTCATTATATCCCTTTCCCTAAATATAAATACCAGTTAACGACAGTATATAAAACTCATACTATAGTGTATGTTCTGTCAATTGAAACATGCAATCAGAACAGCAAGCTGCTAGATAATAAAATGTTTCATTTAAAAAAGGACCTGTTTTTAAACTCCCTTGTTCTGATTTAAATTATAATTAAGAGTTATGGAAATAACATATAACTCAATGTAGATCTTATCAAAAGTAACATTCCCTCGAATTAGGATCATCATTTATAAGAAACTTTTTAATTATATGAGGGAATGTTCTTTGAACTCCTTAGTTGTAAACATATATAAATATTAACAAAGTTATAACAAACGCACACATGCAGTGCAGTTGCCATCAAACGTGACATGAATGTATGCCTTCAGATGAGCAGCGTATCCATCCCCGATCTACCCTTGAGTCTTTCAGAAGATAAGTTGTGCCACAGAATACATAGGAATACAGGTGTGAAACAGCAGCTTATTCCGCTATTTCGAACCACACACGCCACCAAAATGACGTCACTAGACAGCAACGTGCCGTAACTAAGATTGCACAGCTAAAACGTACATAAATATAGGGGGGGGGGATACATACATATATATGTGTGTGCGTGTGTGTGTGTTCATTGTAGCTTAAAAGTCGAACATTAGTTTTATTTGAGTTTTTGTTTACGTTGTGACACTGTCAACTTTCATTTTTTTTTTTTTTCGATCCATTGCTGCAGTTTACCGTTGTAATCACTGTAATTGCTATTCGCCTCTTTCCTTGTCCAATTTTGTCCGTCGCTCGTTTTTTTCATGCTCGATTGACTACTAGGTTCTCTAGCTAGAGTTTATAGATATTTGTTGTCTAGTATCTAGGATTGGTCTGGATTTTTTCTTACTCTTATTTTCTGCGATTGACACAGTTGGTTTAAATACTCACAAAAATGGTGTAAATTGTGAGCTAACATCTAGGTCTTTAGTTCTGCCCTCGTGAAAATTTAAGAAATAAAATGTTTATCAGTAGCGGCACAGCTTCTTCATAGGAATTTTTGGTAGGATCTCGGGGTAATATTGTCCATTTCATGTATGTGGAATACATTTTGACAGTTATAGAAAAGTAACACGGCCACAATGTATCCTTCCACCACAGCTGTTTTGCCACTGACGAAAATGACTTGTAAACAAATGTTTTGAGTCCAATGCACACTGGCATTTTCCTCCATCCTCGTGTTCCATGCAATGGTAGGCACTGAAAATCTGATGGTAGATAACTTCCGTCCAGAAATTAATGTAGGATATTACAGCTACGTTGGCATTCCAAGTTTATTTATTTTTGTAACGATGGAGTTAAATTTGTTGGGGTTCTGTTTATTTATTTCGAAGGAAAAAGGAAACTATGAAGGGGAGGCTTTAGTCTTACATCTTTCGTGAGATGACAGCTTGATGTTCTTACGAGTGTGTGGCATTTTAGGTTGCATATTGTTTGGCTGGAGCAATGGAAAATTTCGCCCGTATGGAAATAAGATTTAAACTATTTCACTCCGAATATTTTAACTGTAATGAAAAAACAAAAATCGATTCATACGTCGCTGTTAGTATTCGTACAGATGTAGCTATATATACACGCGCACACTTTGACCAAAGTTAACCTTGCACTCTTTGAATTTACGATATAGACAAATAAACAAAAAATTTTCACTTACTACAAGTTTGGAGTGTGCGCCTTTTTCAGGCCACGTGCATTTCAACCATTGTGTTAACAATTTACAAATACATTTTTAAAACACGTAAACTTACTGTTTGTAAAATTTGCAAACTCTTGAACACTCTTTTATTGCAATCCTTGGCAAGTTTACTTCACTAAAATCACGTTTGTTCATCACTAGCATTAAATAATGTATTTGCATCATCATTCAGAAAAATCAACACTGCGCATTTTTCCTGATACAAACAAACTTAAACTTAGATACGTAAATTATATTCGTGTCACTTCATTGTGGAAGAGGGCAAGGAAAATGGCGGAAGGGACGCGGTAAACACGTGCCGATAATGTTACATTTTACTCAAGAAAACGCACCACGGTACCTACAACCAACTATGCTTGAAAAATACACATAAAAAATAGTTAAATACTGATTAAACATTCCGACAACACCAACAAGATATTCGTATAATAAACACGATGAGAAAAAGGCACACGCACAACGGCCGTTCACCGGGCTGGAAACTGGAAACATAAACACGGCTAGCCATTGGCTGGAAACGTTTACTGTTCGTGCGTGTCAACATATTCTGTCATAAATTCTAAAAATGTTTTTAAGTCCAGTCACTAATAGCCAAGAAAATGTAGCATTGCTTTAAACACATAATTTAACCCCTTAACTTACCTTTTAGTTTTCCAATCGTAGTGTTGCAAACTGCAATATTTTTGGTTTGATATGTACTTAAGAATCCCTTGTAATAACTTACACGGTAGACACTAAAAACAATTTCAATTGGTCTATGAGGCTGGCTGCAACCAATAATATAATATCAGCGTGCCATCAGCAGACAATAGCATTAACCAGTCAAGAGATGCTGTCTGCAGTGGCGCTACTTCTTCAACCTGTACAGCACCGACCATGACTTTACCTGTTTTGCAACACGTCATATGTTAACGAGTATACTCGGGATAATATGTTAAGTGGTTAAACCATAAATGTTGTAAGTATAATTTAGATTTTAATTTACAACTTTTAGTTCTGAGTACTATTTTCTTCCAAAGTCATAATAAAAAAAATCCAACTTAACAACACGGATCCGCAGCAGTTCATCAGCTGATACAATACCGTAGGAACGAGAGCATCTACTGTTTGCATAATGTGTAGGTTGGTCACATTGTCTGTCTGTCAGGTTTCACCCCACTTGAATGAAATGGGCAATAGCTGTGCGTCGAAATGCTCACAGGATATGAGACGAAGTGTGATGGAGAGTTACGTAAGCAAGTAGCATCATCGAAGACTCCGCTTTGTCACCGCTATTTCCCAACGCTGGAAACTCGAGATACAGGTTTCGCCGACGTGGCAAGCGTGCCTTGGAAGACTCGTGAAGCAATACGTGCAGCAGTCTCCTTCCCTTCTCCCCCTCGTCCAGCCTTTCACCATACCTCTGCTTCTGCGTCGACAGTTATTGCAGAAGAAAACCCGTCCTGCTACGCGGGAGTGTCTCGCTTACCTTGGATAATCGTCAACCATCCCCCCCTCCCCCCGACAATATATTAAGGGGCCCGCCTGCCTTACCTGCATCTGCATTCCGCGTCCGATGCGTGTGGCAGTTTGATGAGGGGAAGGGGGGGGGGGGGGCTTTAAGGTTGTAGTAAAGAAACTGCCTATGGAGTACTGCAACCGACTATACAACATGATGAACCTCATAACAATATAGTACAGACGGCATGAAAATTGTCAGAATAGTGCGCTTTGTGCTGTATATGAAAGAGGAGTGTATATTATTTTGCAACATAGTGAAATTTATTACTAAATCATACTTTTTAAAAGCAAAAAAAATAATCGATCGATGGAGTCCGCATTTTTAACCAAATTTAAGCGCATTCCAATTCTGAATACTTCAGAAAGCAGAATTTACAATAAAATTTTCTTCAAGAAAGATCGTTATAATATTTACTATGATATTAATGTATGAATATAATATATTACTAATGTAGAAATTTAATTTTTGTTATTGATTTTATGTGTGTCCGTTGGTTGCAGATATTTATGGCTGAAATTGACGTAAATAAAGTAATTTATAAATTTGATATGATACATAATTACTGCAATTTTTTTATATGCAATCATAGCAAATATTATGACTCTCTTTTTTGAATACTTCATTGTAAATTCTCCTTTCTGAGTATCCAAATTGGAAACGTGCTTAAATTTGGTTAAAAATGCGGACTCTATCGATCGATTAATTTTTTACTTTTAAAAAGTATATTTTATTAAAATATGATATAATGTTGCAAAATATATACATTATTCTTTTACAGTACATAATTCTACTCTACTTTTCTAAGTCATCGTATAGCGGCTCTACTATATATTAACTATATCCATCCCTTCGTTAGGGAGTAGCCGGGAGTGGAGCTTTTGGAACTCTTTCCGATCTCCCTTCCCATGCCTACACCTTCCTTCAATCTGGATTGTCGTCATTTGATTCTCCTGTTCCATGTTCCATTGCCAAGTTCGTATATTTACACTCTCTATTATCATGGTTCCTTGCTTATGCCATTGTTCCTCCGTGGTTCACTTTCCTTGTACATTGCCTCATCTGCACTACGTCTTCTAACTTCTGCGCAGTGGGGGACGAAGTATTCCAAACTCATCAGTTGTCTTCTGAAGAATCCTTTGAAAGCTCTACGTATTTGCACTGGGGTTACCAGACTTTGTAGTGGGTCCGCTCCCACAACAAAATTTATATAGCGGTTCTACCTTTTGTCCACTTTAGATGAGCAGGTCCGCTCCCAGCATCAAAGATTTTATGATTGTTTTTTTTTTTTGTATGTATAAGATTGTGGTATAATTTTCAGGGAGGATTATTTTCCATTTCTTGTGGGTTATTTTGTTTCCGCAGATCAAACTTTTCTAATCTTATAGCGATCTCCCTTGCATATTCCTCCATTATTTTTGCCTTTTCCTTGTTGGACATTGTATCACTAAGTCACATTCATTGACTTCTATATTAAGTGTTTTACAATATTCAATTCTTAAGTCCTCGATCTAAGGACAATATTGTAGTACATGTAGCATTGTGTTATCAGTGTTGCATATCCAAAATAAGTCTGTATAGATTTGGTTTGTAATTTCCATGTCCAGTTAATATCTGTGACAGATGGTAATCAGTCGTGATCCCGTTATGACTCACTCTATCCCTTATGTGAGGGAATATTCTGTATGTTGTTCCCCCTTCTCCGAGACATCCCATCTCTTCTGCCAGAGGTCCAGCGTCTCTCTTCTGACTTCATTATTCCTCGCGACAGATGCAGATCTTCCATCAGATTAATTCTGTAAGCTTCGTCGTCCTATTACTAACAGACCGAGGGGGATCATTCCAGCTGTCACTTGCAATGCTTCAGTAAATGTCGTCTTGTATGTTTTTGTATTCGCAAGCAACGCAGCTCTCTGCGTATTCAGTAGAAGTCCCTGTATATGCACTAATATTTCTTTTCTGTACCGCACTGCAGATCTGTACATTCTTGTACAATGTTATCATGGTTCTAATTCCAAGTCCCCATGATGATGATGACACTCGTCTCATCTTCGTGAAAAAACTTACAGCTTTATCCGTGAGAAGAGACATGTAAATTTTGCGTTATTTTCTGTCAGCAGACTAAAATTTACCGTCCTATAAATACTCGAGTCGGTGCCATTTGTTTATTGGCTTCTGCAGCAGTGAGCACCAATTTCCCTTTTTTACTTGGTTGGACGTGATTGGGCCATTTCCTCATTAGTTGCTTGCTAATGATACAAAGCGTCCAGAGTGTCTCCGTACAAACTGTAGTTGAATATCAAACGCAATACAAAAATATAAGCGTTTTATGTCTAGTCTCCCGTGAAGTAATAACACGATAAGGGCGTGATTTTGGGCTGCCAACTCATATTGATGTCCAGTACCACTCTTAGATATGTACACAAGGACGAAGTGGTATTACGTTTGTTTAATGTAGGCGAACTCGCTCTGTGAATGGCTGTGTGAGGGTCTGGAAGGCGTCCTTCCGTCTTACTGGCTACTGTGTTCTGTAAACTTTTCCCTACTGACTGGGTTTCCGGCTGGTAAGTAAGTTACCAGGTGCTGATTGGCATACTTCGATCCTTCCGTCGTGTTGATGGCCATCGACGCCGTTTTGCTGAAGTGCGCTGATGGAATTCGTGGATTAAACCGCTCTCGCACCTCTGCACATTCAAGGTCGAAGTAAATCAACTGCCTATGGAGCACTGTACCCGACTATACAAAGTGAAGAACTCATAACAATACATTACAGACACCATGAAACTTGTCAGATACGTGTGAGTTATGCTGTATATACACTATCTACAAAAAAAAGAAATTGGGCACCTGTCCACAATGTTTGCTCGGTGGTTGTCACCCCGTTAGAATCTCGTAGGGCCACCTCTTGCAGCTATAACAGCAGCCACCCTGTCTGGCATGCTCTCTGCAAGTGTTTGCAGGACATTCACAGGGATTCGTCGCCATTCCTCTTCCAACATTCCATGAGTTGAGCAATGGATTTTGGCCGCGCGTGACGAGCCCTCGCCCGGCGATCCAATTCGTCCCAAAGATGTTCTATAGGGTTGAGGTCGGGACTCTGGGCGGGGCAGTCCAATCGGCGAACATTGTTGTCGGCGTACCACTGCATAGTAGCCCTTGAAACATGGCACCTGTCATTGTCATCGTGGAAGTAACACAGGTCCATTCCATAAAAACGCCAAAATGTCAGGAGCATTTCATTATCCAGAATGTTACAATAGGCTTCTGTGTTCATGCTACCATGGACAAACACCAGCGGTCCTACGCCGAAGGCCGTGAAACAGCCCCACATCATCACTCCACCACCACCGAATTTCCTAGTTGGCACTATATAGTCCAGCAGAAGCCGTTCCCCGGGTGGACGACACACCCATACATGTCCATCGGACCGGAATAATGTAAACCTCGACTCCACTCCACAGAACCAATTTCCACTACTCCATTGTCCAGTTGCGACGGTCCAAACACCACCTGCGTCGCCGAGATTTATTGCTTGTCGTAATATCGGGCTTATGTGCAGCTGCTCTATCGAAATATACAAGTCGGTGGGCCTCTGTACGCAATGTTTCAATGGAAACCGATACTCCTGTTGTTGCATTAAACTTCTGTCGGACGGTAGCCATGGGATGTGCCCTATTTTTGACAATTTCACATTTCAGGGTTCTGCGATTTCTGTCGGTCAAGATTGGAGGTCGCCCAGAACATGCAGCATTGGCACAATGCCCATCGACCTTCCACTTACGCAGGACGGATACGACCGTTGATTTGGGTCTGTGTACCTTCTGTGCAATCGCCGGGCTAGACAGCCCACCGAGATGGCAGCCCACAATCTCGCCCTTATCGAAGTCCGATAGTTCTGTACCTCGTGCCATCTCCTTGTAAACTGGTTCTACACCGGCCTGCAGCAAATGGCGGCCACACAAGTCAACTGACGTACTGAATTACCTAACTTTTGGGTGCCCAATTACTTTTTGGTCAATAGTGTATTATAACTTTCCTTCCTTTGGCTCTCTCGGACCACATAACTTTTTTTTTTATATTACTTTATATGCCACCTCCCTTTGATCGATTATATTGCTGTATATGATTACAAACTATATTTTATTTTACTGGCAAGCTGCTCGGAGGATGAGTGTGGTGCGGTTGATCCTGCCCAACACCCTGAGTATCCCTGCAACCTGGGGGTTCTACTTTTATTCTGATATGGTATATAAAACACAATGATATGCTAAAGCAATACTTACAACCTGTATTAACCAGAAAAGATAATGCTGCGGGGGTGAAAAAAAAATCGTAACTGGCTTGTAGCTGACCACGAAAAAAATAAATTTGCTCTTTAGCTCTGTCTACAACGAAGCAGGTTAAACAGTGTGTAATGCAACTAGGGATATACAAGCCAATATCGGCCCAATGACGTTGTGATAGCCAATCTTTATTAAATCATCATCGGGTAGGGCGCCGAGCTTGGCTTGTATATCTCTAGCTGCATTACACACTGTTTAACCTGCTTGGTCGTAGACAGATCGGGGCCTTACGCGATTATGTTTTAGAACAGATTGGCTATCACAACGTCGTGGGGCCGAGCTTGGCTTGCATATCTCTAGCTGCATTATACACTGTTTATACTGCTTTGTCGTAGACAGATTTTGCGCCCCATGTTGGGCGTCAAATCTGTCTATTTTTAAACAGAAATAATTACTAAGCTGACTTGAAATAATTTTATATTTAGACTTGCGTGTTATACCAGTCCATGAGTTTCATAGGCCCAGTTAGTGGGCTGGCAGAGACAGAACTTACTGTGAACCACCATATGTCCAGCTATAAGACAACTATGTTCACGATATGTGTGCCAACACTTCAGGAAACCTATGACAGTAGTAGGGGCGTGCCGATAACCCCCCACCTGAGAAAAATTGGGATAAATTGATGGATTATCGATTTAAGTGAAGTGTTTAGTTCTTAATCCGATTTTTATACGATCAAATAGCGAAAGGATTAAATTTAAGTCTAAAAATTAAATGAACTGATATGGTTAAATGGATTGAAAGGGTCAAATGAATTGGAAGGGTTAAATGGATTGAAAGGGTTAAATATATTGAAAGAGTTGATTTTTAATCGGATCAAATTATTTTTCTTTCTTTTTGGATGGGGGAGGGGGGTTGCAAAAGCTCTGTATGATGTTGATGGTGTGGTGTCCTGGAGGCGACTGACCAGAGTGGTGGGTTGCAATGTCTTATATAGGTGTAGAGTTGAGAACAATATTTTGCTGAGGCAAATTTTTTTAATGTTCCTAATTTTGAGGTGTTTGTAAGGATGTTGGTGGTAGATAGTGCATTTTTACGAATATATTTAACACATGAGAGAAATCAAGATTGTTTACACGAATTCTAAGAGTGGCCCAAGAGTAAATTTGATTGTTTTTTGGTGGATATTGCTCATTGATGGTAGATAGACGACTTTGAAAGATGCGATTTACGTGTTAAACTATCTGTTTTCGGAATGCAATAAAACCTTATAGAAATTCATAGTGTTCGACTCGGAAATTTCAAATGACAATGTGAAAAATAAGTGGAATTCAATGAGCCTTAAACATCAAATAAGTCTCGAGTTTAGAAAAATAATTTACACCAGAGAGAATTTTAACTATGTGAATAACATCTGATGTCGACAAGTGCCATCTCACTAAACGAAATCCAGCTATGAAATTACACAAGGCAGTCTCTTTAAACGAGTTCTATGTATGAATGAATAACATGAGAGGCAAGTATAACGAACAACTACTGTCTTTAAACGAAATCCATCTAGTAAGTATGAATAAATAACACATTAACAAGTTTACACGTACAAATTACACATGCCTTACACGATCTAGTCTGGTGAATGTTATCTTATGGCAAAAAAATTCTGAATATGATTTAAACAAGACACAATAGTGGTATGTCAATTCTGATGAGTAAAATTTATAACAATATAAAAATCTTACCCAAAATGATATTAAAACAAGTCCATTCATTGTATGAATGAGTAGCACTTACGTCGAGCTGTTAGTAGATACGTCTAGCACAGCCAATAGAAACTGTATTTAAAGTACGAAAAATACTCATAAATGAAGGAAAATATTTTTAATATTTATGAAATTCACTGCAATTGTTAAAGCGAATTGTATTTTCGTCTACCGAACACAGAAATAAATAAATAATTTCAAATTCAGTATATCGATCCAAAAAAAGATAACAGACGAAAATTAATATTTTCCCGATAAAATACTTTTTATATTAAATCACAGCTATCACAAGAGATGGTCTGTAGCTGTGGTAACCCCCGATCATAAGCTCATTAGCTGCCAAGTGTCTAGAGGTATGGTGTTTATGAAATAGCTGATGACTACCACGTCTGTATCCAACAAACATTGGTGACCGACTTAAGATGGTGGAGAGTGGGATAGCTGAGGTCACATAGCTCCTAAACTTCCCACACCACCTTTCCCCTCCTCTCCAAGACCATGTCTGCAGGATCCTGAGATTAAGAAACCAGCTTGCACCTCATTTCCCCTCCCCTCATCAGTTCTTGCTGTCGCGAGCTGCCTGTGATCCTCAAATGGTTTAAGTAATTTCTCAAGATGGCAACAACTGATTAGTTGCATTCCAATTGGAGGAAACTTGCCTGCCACCCCCTCACACCCCAACCACATACCCCTTACCCTGCACCACTCAGAACCAACCCGACTCCACAATGCCAGACACCCCTACCACCCCTCACCAGAGTGTGACGTTTTGGGGGTCAGATAATCGTCTGTCCTCGATTGTCAATTTTCTCCACTGATTCAAGATCTCGACAACTCCCTACTTGGGTGCACATCGGGAGCAGGCTGCTCGTAGCCATCCTACCTTCAACCCCTCGCCGTCTGAATCAGCCCAATCCCACAATGCCAGCCACCCCCTTCCACCTACAACCCTCAAAACTGGCCCTTTTCCAGAGGCAAATGCCCCCTACCACCCCTACTCCCGAAGCTGACTTTTCTGAAGACCTCTGCTATCGATCGAGCCTCATGCTGGCAAAAACCAGTTTGTACTCATCCCAGCATTAGCCCTGAGAATGATTTTTTCATATTTTCAGAGAATTTTTGTCCCTGCAGTACCTGTTTGAAGACAATGCACCCTCCACCACTGGAGTATTCAAAATAGGTTTTTCCTAGTGCTGGCTCCCTAGCTTCATTTTGCCGTACCTCTGAAAGCGTACCCCTAGAGAATTGCCCTGACTTGCTGTGGTTTCAACTTTATGCAACAGGTTGACTATATGAGAAATGAAAAAAATAATTACAAGTCCCTGAAAACTAGTTCCCAATATAAGACTCACATTTACATTCAAACAACAACAAATGTATATTTGAATCAAGCAAACTGTGATTAGTTAAATAACACCGAAACACAAGACTTATTTTAATTACTTGTTTAAACATAACTATTTTTACAAATATTCAAACAAGATATATTTTATTTACTGATTAAGAAAGGTTTTTACTATCGATTCGACATACAGGGAGAGAAAAAATATATTACGGAAGAGATTTAGGCGGCTCTTAACATAGATGTCTTGAGAGCCAATGAGTGTGAAGCAAGTCGAAATGTGCCAGGTCGCGCATGTTAGACTAGGGAAATGAGAGAGAGAGAGAGAGAGAGAGATCTCCGATAAAACCCACCTACCAATGCCTAACACAACATCTACACATTGTGAAACAATTTGTTTTTAGGGTGTGACCCGCCCGGGAAGGCAAGCATGCTATCCAATGCATTCCCTTCTTTACGCCTAATCTAAAACTTTCCAATAGCAAAAATGTATTCCATGTAACATAAAATGTATACATTTGAATTTATTTAATATTTTAACACTTCCCGGTGTAAGTTTGACGAAATATTATAAATTCAGCATGAAATCTTGTTTTTTTCGGAGTTCGAAAATAGCGATTTCAACGTTATTCGTACTTTTTTTTACTAAATGGTCCAATTTTTTGTAAATTTCCTGGAAAATGGCGGCCATTTTGAATCCTTACAGTATATAAGGAGGGATAAATAAATTTTATTCTCAGTTGTAACTCATCAACTGCCAAGGTTGTTTTGTGTGCTTGCGCGTGCATTTCAGTAGCATAGATAATGATGCCAGGTTTCTAATACAGTCGTCCAGGAAGCATAGACATCAACGTCAAGTGTTGATAATGTGAACATCAGGCATCCACTACAACAATAGACGTCCATCACGTCTACTACAGCTCCAGATGTCCACTACAACACCAGACATTCAACATGTACACTACAGCTCCAGGTGTCCACTACAATGCCAGATGTCTACTACTTCATCTAGATCATCATCATCAACACAGGTTCTGCAAGATATTTCATCTTTGCATTAGGTACAATGCGTCAAGGTCACTGCTGTGACAATTGCGACTCTGAATGTGTTGAAACATTCAATGCTAATTTTGCCTATGGGAAGGCTAAAACCTTATTGAATCTAGAGTGTTCCCAACTGCAAGTGCTGCCGAAATAATTCATAAATCCTTTTGTGGGTCACAAAATAGAATTAGTGTATCCATTCCTGGCTAAACATTTAAAAGCTGTTGAGGATATTGTAACCTATTTACCTTGTGTAAACTGTCCTTATGGCATGCCTGCCTTTGCTAATGATGAGATATTACATCATATGCAGAGGTATTGTATGTCGCGCAGGCTAGAACAGATGCTTGAAGTTATCATTCCAGAGTCGATGAAATAGATTCCGAAGCGAGCACCATCATCTTATAACAAAATTGATATGAGAGACTTTTTTGTAAATAGTGTATAAAAATAAATAACGTAAGATTTATGGGCTAAACTCAGGGTTTCGAAAACAACCAAGACAACTCCTTTGTAATTAAGGAGCTTGCTATTTCTTATGCAACCAATGCTAATGAGACGTACTATGGTTTAAATCTCCCAGACATTAGTATAGTTGAAAACCTGAAGCTAAAATGGTGTTTCGGGAATAGATGAGATACATAACCTGAAATGGGACTCTGGTGATGTTGCTTACAAAAAAAGTTTTCAATATTTAATTATGCATTATTTGAAGACTTTCCCAAATACATGCTTGGAACAAGACAAAAGTAAATTTAAAAAAACTTTAACAATTGCAAAAGTAATAAATATTAGAAGATACGACATTTGGAGTATTAATTCAATTGTCAAACGTTATAATACAAATCACTGCGAGGAAAAAACATTCTTCTCCCAATGTAAAAGCAAAGTTTTAAGGGAATATTTGTACCAATATCCTACCTACATATAGAGTTATTAATTTTTTCCAAAAAATGGACTGTTCCAGGTAGCGTAAGATTTCAAAAAAATTGAGAAATTCGACCCAGAGAAGACATACTCTACTATTTTTTGAGGACTCAAGAAAGTGTAGTTCCAGTCTCTAGTCAACATGTACTTTCAAACACAGATGTGTAGGGGAAATGAACATTGGAATTTCGACAAAAGTTTCGGAGAAAGCCTGTATACAGAATGAGTGCTGTTTGATGAAACAGAAGATTGTCCTGTTTTTAATATGAGTCTCGACAGTGAACTGCCCTCTTATTCGTGGGACCTATGTTTTCAAAATCGCAGTACAGCAATGACCAAAGACCCAGGTATTCATCAAATAAAATATAAATTGATTAGAGAGTTTAACGACACAATCACAACCTTATGAACTGAAACATGTAATAATAAGGAACACATAATACAAATACAAGGCAGTAGCAGACTTTTAAGAGCATCATGCTGAATGTGACACTGCGAGGTTTGGAACAGTGTTGTTTGTGCCTGTAAATTAGATCTAAAACAGTTGTTGTTGAAGAAATAATTTTTAACTGGAAGAACATAAGTCTATATAAAGAGAGAGAACCGTACAGCAGAGCTTCAGTTAAGATGGAGAGGTTTGACTCCTCACTTCAGTACGCTGGTGTTACTCCAGGTTTCAGGCAAGTGTGGTTTCGAATTGAAGATGAAGATAGTCTACTGCACTTATGGATGTGCAATGGAGATGACCATTGATGTTTCTCGTTAATTAGCCCAACAAAAACATTTAAAGGCATTCGGCATGTGTTATGGGCGAAATTATTGTCCTTTATATAATTTATGTCCTGACAGCAAGCTACCTTGTAACAAAGGTAAACTGGAATTTGAATTTCATATTGGATACAACACCAAATGCAAGTCCAAAAAGAAAATTAAATCATTATGCAGAAGGAGTGTAGTTGCTGTTCTCTTCACTGACAAAAATTGGTGAGGCGAGACAAGTCGCAAAATGCTGTCAATTCACTGGAAACGGGCTGTGGACTGAAAAATCAGTTGAGTGAGGGGCTGGAGGGGAAGTGCCCAGTCTCCTGTAGTCGCGCATGAATGTCCACATGTTTTGTGTGACAGTGGAGGAGAAGGGGAAGTTGTTGGGCAGGGTTGGAGGGGAAGTGCCTAGTTTTACCCTTTCCCCTCTCTTGTCGCAATGCAGAGACATCTGCAGGGTCTACACAATGTCTCATTGGAGGGGAAAGGGCGGAGGCAGGGGTTGTTGGGCAGGGTTGAGGGGAGAGTGACCATATGGTGGTGCATGCATGCACTAGCGGCAGCTTAGTGTACTAGAGGTCTCATTCACGGTCCAACTCTGTGCTTCTCTCCTTGTTTTACCCTCACCATGCAAGTGGACCATCGGGCGGCCAAGACGTTGGGATGTCTATTGTGTTTCTCCTCTCTGCTAGGCACCTGAATCTCGTTCACATTTAGAAGTATTCGGGCTTCGCTGCCTTTTTAGTCACAGTTCTTGCTCCTGTTTCCCCCCAAAAAAACATAAACTTAAAAAAAAATTTTTGTCTAGAATGTTAATAATATTAATTTTTTTTCACTTATATTATGAATGTATGTATATGAGTGTGTTATTAAGAGTGTTTTATTTTTTCAGAACGAGGGGTCACTTCAGTCTATTGTAGTTTTTTTAAGTTTTATATCGGAGAAAATAAAGAAAGTTTTTAGTTAGGTGAAAATGGGTAAGCATAAGCAATCCTGTATTGAAATCTTGCTTGAAGATCTTTACATAAACGATTACGATTCGGAATCGCAGGCGGAAAGACAAACAAGCTGTCAAGACAGTATCCCTTCCCCTAAGCAGACACGAGTTAATCTTTTGGAGGATGATCTCAACTTAAGCGAATTGAGCACAGATTCGCTTACAGAGAGATTGTAAAAACAAAAAGGTCAGAATGTGTCTGCTACTCCCAAACATGAGAAGGTTGATCTTTTGAATGACGACTTATTTCTATCAGACATGGAAGATTCTTTTGATTCAGAGAGTCCTCCAACAATTTCGCATCTGACTTTGGAGTTGGCTAGAGATATTTCGCCAAGGGAGACAGAAAATAATGACCTTTACAATTCCCAAGCCTCAGTAGATGCTTTGCCAGACCTGATGTACCATCTATTGGCTACGGTATTTGCGGGAAGACGTAATGATGTGCAGATATG
The DNA here is from genome assembly GCA_029891345.1 of Dryococelus australis. Lineage (NCBI taxonomy): Eukaryota > Metazoa > Arthropoda > Insecta > Phasmatodea > Phasmatidae > Dryococelus > Dryococelus australis. The sequence goes on from CM057000.1 coordinate 22,466,941, forward strand.
TGATGATCAATTTGAGTCTGAGGTGGATTTTTCTCAATTCTTTCAGAGGTGTAAAGTCCCTTTATTAAATTTTATTAATGATCTTACCCTAGCCATTTAAATTCTGTTTCTGTAGTGGGTAAGTATTTGGAATCCCACATGGTGGAAGAAGGCACTACATACACTTTATTTTCAAAGCAAAGCGCTCCCTGTCATCCATTCATCCAATGTGGGTTTAATCTATGATGACATCATTCCTTATATCACTAACAGATTTGAGGACTTTAGTGCACGTGGTTCAGCTGGAGCCTCCAAATGTTGATGTACATGGACGCCAATGTGAGTCAATATCGGCAGTTCACCGTCGATGCTGCGCACACTAAACTGGCCAAATTTATTTCCATTCATCTGGCTTGTGTTGCTGTAGACTGCCTGGAGGGAATGCGTTTCCAGTGTGCCGTCATATTATGTTTGTTTCCTGTCACAAGACATGTAGAGAGAATCGAAGATCTATCGACACCAGTAGTCATGCAGGATATTCGTGACTTTGAGGAGAACAATTCTATTTCTATTAATGTCTAATGTATGGTAGACAAAGATAGCAATATAATTGACCAATCTTGCAAAAAGGGTGGGGTTGTAGTATCCATGCGTATTTCTCCTGTACGCCATGAAAAAAAACATGTAAATATTTAAGCGATTCGCACAAATGGAATCGCACAAATTTACACAATCTGCCTTGTGTAAATTATATTCCTAAACTCATTTGCATTTCTTATGCATAGAAATTGTTCATGGCTGGTTAGTAGTCAGCTGAGTAAACATGGTCATAAGAAATTTATTTGTGAGCATTGTCTTCATTATTTCAGAACTGAGGAGAAACTTCCCGCTAGCATATTCTTTGCCAGCAACAGAAAGCTGTTTGCAGTACTTTCCCCAATTGGAAACGACAAGTACCTGGAATTTAAAGATTACAGCAAACAGTAGAGATTGGGTTTCGTCGCCTATTGCGAACAGAAAATTGCCTGAAACCCATGTCCACTTGCTTGCCTAATTATGAAACAAGTAATACAACTACCATCAAACAACAAGTTCCATATACTTGTAGCATTTTGTTGGTTTGTTCATACAATCCAAGTTTATCTGAGTATTTCGAGTTTGTGGGTGCTGATTGTATATACAAATTAGTTGATAAATTAGTTGAACTTACAAAGTGGGTTGTAGGAATTTACAGCGAGGTTGGCAGCTCAAAAATGTTATCACATTTGTAAGGAAAAGCTCGGCACAGATGATATTGTGGTCGACCATAGCCATCTGATGGGGGAAATCAGAGGACGCAGACATAATATGTACAACTTGAATTTCAGACTGCCCAAAACACAACTTGTCGCTGTTTTCCATAACCTGCAGAATTACGATGCTCACTTTCTTATAAACCCCTTGGCTGAACGTCATGTAACGTTACACAATGGAAGCATGGTAATTGAAAATCCTGGACGAATTCAAGTGATTGTGGTTGTGTGCTCATCAAGTCTACACCGAATGCATAACAAAGGTAGTGATGTCAGGTATGGATGCTAAGCAGTACATTGAGGCAGATGGTATATCAACCTTACCTCGGGGGCACTATCGAATACCTAAAAGATTTTTTTTCTTTCCTATAACAGTTTCAACACCACAATAAATTGATAGACCTCCCAACACACACAATGCCAAGGACACCCATATGCCGACACTTCACTCACCTCCTGTTCCACAGTCATAGCAGCTGGCTACAATCATCATCGCAGCTGGCTATAATCATCATTGCAGTTATCTTCACCAACTACAAATATTTACAACAGTTGAATCATCATCAATGCTGTTGCTCCCTGTTTGCCTACCTGTAAGGTATTACATAACATCAATAACAACTCTCTTGTCAAAGAATAAAATCAAATTCCCAGTGGAAACTGTGTGCGTGTGAGTGTTTTGCCTCAGTCACTTGGTGTGTATGAGTGAGAATTAACAGGATGTGACAAGTGAATGCCTCTCTGTGCATGTCTACGAACACACCTCCCGAATGTGTCGTTATGGAAAATATTGTACATATTTAGGAAAGAGAAACTTACACCATAATGCTCTGAAAATGGTTTCTTGTAGATAAATCTCATCAATTGTGTTTTAGTTTGATAAGTTTTTTTTTACCTTGTAATGTATTTCAAACACTTTTTTAACAGTAGTGTACCAATAGTAATAGTAGTTTAACAACAGTAGTTGTAGCGCTAGGTTCCAGATGTAAAAAAAATATATTCTGAAATGTTTGTTAATGTCATTGATGAACTGTCTTTTAGTTTGTAAGTTGATTGTTGTTATAATATTATTGATGAACTATCTTGTTTTTATAAAAAGTCTTGTTTTTGAAACGATTTGTATCGTATTGATATATTGTGTTTGTGATAAGTAATTAATTGATGTGTTTGGTAGATGAGAATAGTGTTTTTGTTAACAATTGCAAGGAATTTCACAAATATTAAAAAAAATTTCCTTCATTTACGAGTTTTTACCGAAATTTAAACACAGTGTGCGTCAGCTGTGCTAGACGTATTTACTCACAGCTCGATGTAAGTGCTACTCATTCATACATCTAACATAGTTATTTTAATATCATTTGGGGTGAGATTTTTTTAACCGTCATATATTTTATTTATCAGAATAGACATACACTATTGTGTCTGGTTTAAATCGTATTCAGAGTTTTTTTGCCATAAGATAACATTCGCCAGACTGGATCATGTAAGGCATGTGTTATATGTAGGTGTAAACTTGTTAATGTGTTATTTATTCATACTTACTAGATGGATTTCGTTTAAAGAGAGCAGTTGTTTGTTATACTTGTCTCTCATGTTATTAAGTCATATGTAGAACTCGTTTAAGGAATCTGCCTTGTGTAATTTTATAACTGGATTTCGTTTAATGAGTTTGCACTTGTCGGCATAACATTCTCTCTCGTGTAAATTATATTCCTAAACTCGAGACTCATGTAACATTTAAGACTCACGTAATTCCACTTATTTTTCACGTAGTCGTTTGAAATTTCCAATTCGATGCATGTAATTTATTCATACGTAGAACACTCTGAAATTCTCTAACATTTTATTGCATTCCGAAAACAGATAGTTTATCATGTAAATCGCATCTTTCAAAGTCACCTATCTACCGTCTACATGCAATTCCACAAAAAAACATCGAACTTACTATTATTCTACTCTCAGAATTCGTGTAAACACTCTGAATTTCTCTCGTGTGTTAAATATATTCGTAAAAATGGACTGTCTACCACCAACATCCTTACAAACACCTCAAAATTAGAAAAATTAGAAATAATTTGTCTCAGCAAAATATTGCTCTCAATTCTACACCCATATAAGACATTGCACCCCACCACTCTGGTCAGTCGCCTCTAGAGAACCACACCGTCAACATCGTACAGAGCTCTTGCTACCACCCTTTCCCCACCAAAAAAGAAACAATGACAAAAATTGATCCCATTAAAAATTAACCCTTTCAATCAAGTAAACCCTTTCAATCAAGTAAACCCTTTCAATCAATTTAACCCTTTCATACAATTAAACCATTTCAATTAAATGTAATCTTTTCAATTTTTGATCGGATCAAAATCGGATTAACTATTAACCCTTTCAATCAAAACGATAATCCATCAACTAATCCCAATTAATCCCAGGTGGGGAGAAATCGGCCCGCCCTTACTACTTATGACAAGCGACTAATAATAATAAGAGAACACTTTGAAAACATAGCAAGACATAGGAGCAAATGTAGCAAATAATGTAGGCGACCACTGGGAAAATGCTTTTCACGTCCAGATTTATTGATAAAATATTTCGATCTCCTTATTTTAATTTTCTGGATTTACTGGACTGTTACGAGAATGAAAAAATCCTCGTGGCAATTAGCAAATACCTAAGGTGACACAGAACTTAAAAAGACATGGAAGTTGCCGTTCCTATGTTTTCCCTATGTTACGTAATGTAGGTTCACTTTCACACATACATAGAAACAGTTATCGTTGGTATCACTTTCACGAATGAAAATGTTCAGAAAATGAAATAATCAGTTAAATTTTTGTGTTCCTAGCTCCAGTGAACACGTACTCTTCTCTGGATATTCACGGGCAAATTTGCAAAAACTGATCCGTTAGCACTTGAAATCCAACATGGCGTCGCTTGTAAATTCACAAGCTTCTAGAACAATTTAAAGCTGACACCCTCTACCACACGTAAAATAAATTGCAATGAAAACATGTCTTACAGGAATCTGGATGCTCTCAGTGTTCCTTAGTGACGTAGAACGACCTTTCAAAATAAATAATGTCGTCAGGACAGGTAGATGTTGGGTTACACACACACACACACACACACATATATATATATATATATCTGGGCCTCGACGTCGTGGAGAAATACGCACGTCTTACACAGACGCGGGCGAGCTTCTAAACTCCTAAATTAACCTAGCAAGGGGCTTAAATTTTACTCACACTTGCTGGAACAACAACAACTTGCTGGAACAATATAATGACATGGTAGGAAGCTAAAACACTCTACATCCTAACTTAAAACCTAACTCGTCACCTACTTTCAGGTGCGAGCCCTATTCTTACGGCTGACGGAAGTTGAGGTTCGTCGAAGAGAGAGTTAAGCTCTGTTGGCTGGACACGGCTTAAAGGGACCTAACGTTCCAGCCAATAGGGAGCCAGGATTCGAATCTGGGACCAGTGGGAGAATACTGAATACCTACGCCCCCTCCCCCCTTACGAGCCAATTCCCGCTCCCTAAATGCTAAGAAAACACATAGGCCACTGGGTCTCGTACGTAAGCATACAAAATAACAAAAATGAAATATTCACACAATATGAGACCATTCAATTCAATTATTAGCATAAGAAATACATAAAAATGAAGTCTAACTAATCAACGCATTTTTAATAAATATTCATTTAATTACATTTGGCAATTATACGGAAAATACCACACGTGACGAGTGTAGAATATGTATGTTTACATTAGGACAAATAATAACACGTTGGATGTAAATAAAAGAGATTAACATTAAATACGAAAGTTGGCGAATGTGACAAGGTACATTTTGACAGTATCACAGCAGTGAAAACTCTTGTGCAGTTATTCTCGTCATGGTGCGAGTACCTATCAATGAGTGAAGTTGAGATTTGGATCGCCCTTAACAACGAGGTCTTGAGAGTCGACACTACTCTCGAAGGACCCTCCAAGCCCGTCCTCGAACTGCATAGCAGTGTGTTTTGAGATATTTCATTTTACTACAAAAATCACACGCACGCTTCCGGCAATAGGTTGTTCACGGTAAAATAAACGCTTCTGAAAGCGCTTCTTAAGATATACTCGTATGCACGTTGTGTAGTCTTACGCTTTACGTAAAATTAACATTGCCATGGGCCTCGACACTTTATTGATGCATCGGTCCAGTGGAATTGCGAAATTATTAGAAAAGTAAATATGTTTCAAATCCGCAAATTTTTATACTTTGGTGCAGTAAAAAAAAAAAGAATGCTAACAAATTATTTAAGTCTTCACAAATGGTTACCTAGCACTATTTATTCGACGTAGTTAAAAGGAACTACTTTCCCCACATTGGGATCACCTTTATTGGGTGCATTTCACTCAGCGTGCCCGTTTAAATGTATGCAGTATGAGCACTGACTCTTTTATCAGGTTGATTCAAAAAGTACTTACTTTATGGCGAGCAGCCTTTATACTGGTTGATTAATTTTAAGACGTCAAACCCTTTAGAAACACCTTTTTCGGGGCACTCCCACATAAATAAGAACGACTTTCCCAAAGCGACGTACCTCAAAATATACGCATCAGCTAAACACGAAAATACACAAGGGTTAAACAGCGAATCTTGCTACAGACTTCCCACCTGCAAACTGACAGGGTAACTGGTTGAAATCCTACAGGTACACGCAGCATGTCGAGAAAGCTGCGCGCCAGTTCAGAGCCTTGCATGAAGAGGCGACAGTGCACCTGATCCACGTGGCAGTGTCGTCCTTAACGATCCCATGAAAGTCTGCCTCCAACGAGGTAAACAAGTCTGTGTAGGCGGACCCCTTAAGGTGGCTGCACGGGTAGGCCGCCTAACGGTGTGCAGAGCTCCAGCAGAAAACGATTTATAAAAAAAAAAACCTTCCAACGTGTCAGAGTTAGGTCTGATAACGAACAGCATTTAAGAGATGTAAGGTATCTGTATAGGTACCAAAGTTTGTCTGTTCCTCCGTTTCTCTCTAAAGCATTTCTTTGTGATAGTGAAAATGGCTCTAACGGGTTTTTCCATTGTCATTTTTAGGTATGAACATTACGATACAAAAAATTTGAAAAGGAATAGAGACGTGCATCAAACATTTAATTTATTATTACGTCATAAGATTGTGGGGTCTCGGCTGAAAGTCTCTAAGAGTAGCGTTATCGACGGCCAGACTGCACACCAGTTCAGTGCTTTGCGCGTAGAGGCGATAAGATGGTTGGTGCGGATGTATCGGTCGCCTCTAGCGCTCCCACGCTTTTAGGCATCTGAAGTGGAAAATTCCTTCAACCAGGTGAACACCTTAAATGATGCTCTCACAGAGAGTATTCACGTTGGAACCAGTCCGTGACTCATTAGTTCAGTTGGCTGCCACTGCCTTCTCCTGGCGCCACGGGAGATTATTGGTAAGCTTGGCATGACAGACCACTTCATTTGGCCCTCCCCCAGCTTACACACTCAGACGTACCTCATTTATCAGCCGATTAGTCTGTACATCTTCTGTGCCAAGAGAAAGTCTTGAGTCCAACATTTTCCGACTGTGCTCTCTGGTATGCGTTTCCCAAAGCTGCGCGCTACCAGCCGTTACATATCGATCCACAAATTTATATCCAAGCTGTTTCAGAGAAATTTTACGGCGAAAGGCAAAGATTCTCGACACAATTATGGTGCGCGGTTATATTCGCATGGTAAAATCTTCTCCCTTGCACATTGTCTTCCAGTAATAGAACGTAACTTTTCATGTAGAATATTTGCAATCGGAAAAAATATGATGAGTACCTTACATGAAGTTTTGGCCTTTCCCAAGACACTTTCCATGACTCGTTCAGTGCTGCACGCAATTCTTTACGATTAATAATATTTCAGAAAAATTTCCGCAGCGACAATGGGGTACAAAGCGAGAAAGTTTCTCATTAAATACGGACAGCATTTGTAGTGAAAAAATAATGGAAAATATCGAACTGGAAAAAAAAAAAAAAAAAAAAAAAACCGATTTTCAGGTGAATATGTCTTTAAATTTGCGACCATAGTGGGAGGCAACACAGAAAATCCGATGCTAGCAAAATGGGGGGATAGAGTTCGGCATTGCAGCTCCGAAACAATCGTCTACACTCAAAATTCAATTACACCACTCGATTGCCAAAGGATCAAAGATTATGTTACGTTGAGCGAGGACTGCGAATACTCACATGGGAGGGGATGTGGGGGGGGGGGGGGGAATTGTTGGCGCCGCAATTTTGAGTTCGTTTCGCCTCGCCTCATAACTTCCGCTTAGTAAAACTTTTGACTAGGAGAAGCTACAAAAAATTCGTTTTAAGTTTCAATCGACAGTTCTCGTAAAGATAAATCTATTGCGCCTGTGTAAATATATTTGTGTGGCGTGATTACGCTGAAATTGTATCCCTTTAATGTAAAAAATTTAAGAAAACTTCACAAAATTTCAGCCTATACTCGTAAAAAAGCCAAGTCGAAACAGAGAAATCGTATACGGTTGGAAAGAGAATCTCAAAAGCAATCCAGTGATACCCATAAAACCCCATATGATAGAGTGAAGCGGTGCCGGGAACATAAAATATACATCAAGGCGTCCGAGCGCGTCAACGTAGACTTATTCATGCCAAACAAAAGGCCGTGTCCCCCAACACAGCCGAACCCAATGTTTTCAGTTTTAAATAAGACGTATTTACATATGGAAACTACACCATTTGGTATATTGGAAGTATTAATTGATCCTTTCTCTTTTGTTTGGCTGCTACAACATTTCGATATGTAAATGCACTCCTTAACAGCGGTGAGTATTCTTATTAAGAGGGCACGGGACATAAATTAATGCTATTGAGGTTTATCGTATTTTACAAATTTTATGGAAGCCGATATAGGAAACAAAGAAAGGGCAGCCATACAGAATAGTTTTTACTAACTACGAGAGCAAATATTTTACCTGAGTGACGTTATTCTGCCGAGATATTTCTGACGCCGTCAATTTTCGTGTGTTTTCGTGGCGCAAGACATTATTGCGAAATTGATACAGTAATACTGCAAAATACTTGGTCGTTAAGTTGGCAAAACCTGTTATCTAGGATTGCCATTTTTACTTTTTTCAATGTTGGCTTTCAAAAACCAGTAAAAATCAATTAACGTATTTGGTGTTAATTTATGTCCCACGCCCCCTTAAGGGAGTACTCCAAGCCTCTTTAGATCGTGCCTTAGGAAGTCTCCCCTACTTAAACTATTCTCGATGCGCATGATATGAAACTATTGTGAAGCGAAAAGTAACATAAAATAAACTTTAATTTTTCTGGTTGTTACAATTAATTAATAACTTCGTTAAGTTACAAGCTGCCTTGCAAAAAAATTTTACCAGTTATTCCATAAAGTTACTGCTAAATAACTCGTTAATGAGTAACTAATTACTTTCGTTAAGTGACTACACAACACTTACCGTATACACCATTTATATGTATGTGAAAATGTTGCACCCGTGATCAGCCGCTTATGGTAACTCTTGTGCAGATTTTATGTGCATTATCAAATCACACACGTCGCTCACTTTATTGGTTATCAAGTACATTGTAGAGACTAGGGAGCACAAACTAGAGGGAAATAAAAATATTAAAAAAAAATAAACATCAGTTACAACTCATTTGAAATCGAAATTAGGGGCTTAGTTCTTTTCGGCATTCAAGTGATTAATATTTTAATTCGCGTCGACAGAAACTAAATATGTAAATTTAATTCTTATCATAAGATAGCATTCAGATCGCAGAAGCCTTTTTCGTGAAACCTCTCGCCAGCATCAAAACATTTGACAACTATTAAACGAGCACGCCTCATGCAATTCCCGTTCTCTCTTACCACATGTCTTACCACATATCTTACCGTACTGTTTCATCAGTGTTTAGTAACATATTGTTACTGTAGAGCTATGTCCTTCCGATGTAACTTCGACAATGGCGAAATTAGATACGTTAATATAGCGTTAGTATGAACTCGTGTCGAAAGAGCATCACTACATTGATGTTCTGAGAAGACAAATACCTTGGTTGTCTTGTTGCCTTTAGTGTAGTACTGAGAATGGTTTTGATAACATTAGCTGCTTAGTCGTGTTAACACTCGAACTTCAAACAGTAAATTTGCATTATAAAAACGTGCGACTTTGTAAGGAGGGCGCCCACTTGTTTGGCTCAAATCGGCGCGGCTTGGAACTTACCTTTCAGTGAACGGAGGCGGGGCCTTGATTTCTCCACCCAGAGATGGCAGCACTTTCTCCTCTTTTACGCGAAGCTCAAGTCAGATGCAAATACCGCCTCCGATTTACATTTTTTACCATATCAAATCTTAATATTATTGAAATTACAGGTAAAAACTTCTTACTGTACCTATAATATATTATAAATGTGCTGCCACCGTTCGTTTCCAGCCTGTTTTAGAACTCGGGCACTAACAGCGCCTCAGTAAATTGAGAAATACTGATTGTAACACAGAATAATTAAAAGCCAGCCTGCAATTGATTTAGCACACGCACGGCACCTGCGATAGCACAGAACAGAAGCACAGCTCGAATCTGAGAGCCTACAATCAAACAAGCACGCGAACAAAATCTATAGATGTTTAAATAAAACAGACGCGAAAATGAAAGAAACAATGCTCGGTAAGTTTCGCATGCGTGTATTAGTCACACTGGAATGAAAAAAAAAAAAAAAAAAATATTGTCGACAGCTGTGTACTTTCCTGCTCGTGTTTTAATTTGTAGAAATATAATACGTTATACCGTTAATATTAACATACATTCCTTGAACAATAACAATTTCAATCAAAATAAACCAATGTTTATGTGGCGCCAAACTCTCCAAGGACTAGTCAAATTCATTACTTTTGGAGCCATTTTGATAGTCACAGGAACTCGGTGGTATCGACGTCCTGATTGGCCACGCACGGCGCACGGCGCACACGCACAGGAATGATAGGATATCGGTCTACTTTCTGTGCTTGGGTTCTGTGCTAAATTCCTGTGTTTGTGTTGTGCGTTATTGTAGGCAGCGTCATTCCAAGACTTGCATTCTGCTTCCTGTGCGTGTGCTATATTCTGTGCTAAATCAATTGTAGGCTGGCCTTAACTGAGCAATTATTTTAGGATAATTACCAACTCATGTACACAATCACCTCACCTCATATCACTGCAGGCCACGCCTTTACCCGCACCTCACGCGAGTAAATTCACGGCATTATCACGGCTTAGCTTCCACTTTTACAAGGGGAAGACTGGCCGGGAGTCTAACAAACTCTCGTCCAGCCTATATCTTAACCTGTATTTTTTTTCTAAATTACCGAATTTTAAGGGATAACAACGGGTCACAGCCTCACTGCTACCTCCTCCCACGAACCTGTGCAGGCAGGGGAGCCAGGGTTTTGCTGGGGAAACTCGGCATTCCTTAAAACAAACGCAGCTGAACTAAATTAATTTGACGGTGAGTGAAGGGGGGAAGGGGGTTAGCTTCTCCTTCCCTCCACGTCAAATATGAAAACCGTCTGGGTGGTAATCGGCCCTCGCAAAGGCCCGGCTACCCACCCGCTCTGAGCTTCGGCAATGGTTAGACTCGGCGGACTTTCAGCAAAAAATAATTATACATATTTTCACATGGCAATGGCCACACCACGACCACTTGGCTTGGCCCTTCTCATCCTTCTGCCGTCAGGAGACGGACAGCGTCGTTGTTTACAGCAAAACCTTCCGAAGGTCAAATGGGTATGTAAGTAAAAACATTTGACGTTTTATTGGGGGGAAAAAAATAATTACAACCTGTGTGTTTGCATATGTATATATACCGTATACAAAGGTGGTGTATGCATATATATACTACACATGCCTCTAGAAGATATACACACCCCTGTACAGGCTGTCCGGAAAGTCTTCCCTGGTTACAAACTTTGTTTATATTGACTGTATGTAAGATAGAGATGTGTAGCTCGTTACCAAAATGTTGGCAAAAATAACCACGTCTGTGTTGCAGGTTTTAGTAATGTAGCTGAAGAGTAGAAGTTGCGGTGTCCAGGGAACTGGACATGTTCACGGATCAGGAAGAAGCTCTGTGTCCTCTGGAACCACGAGACCCGGTCACCAACAACAGTGCAGAGGAACTTCCAGACAACGTAAGGAATTATTCCCCCGAATGTCAAGAGCATAAAGTTGTGTAATGACACAAGTTCAAGAACAAAGGATCTGATGCCGTCATACCGAGACCCGGTCACCAACAACAGTGCAGAGGAACTTCCAGACAACGTAAGGAATTATTCCCCCGAACGTCAAGAGCATAAAGTTGTGTAATGACACAAGTTCAACAACAAAGGATCTGATGCCGTCATACCGAGAACTGGCCTACCTCCAAACTCAGCTGAAAGGGTGGAAGCAATAAGACAGATTTTTTTTTGTGCGAAGACTCAAGAAATCAGTGCGTAAGGCCTCGCGTGAATTAAAGATGCCAAAGATTCCACTCCATTATATCTTACACAATCCTTTATTGTTTCGTGCATGCAAAGTGCTAATTGTTCAGACTTTGTTGCCCAATAACGCCAGGCGTCGATATGACTTGACAGTCGAAATGTTATCTCGTATTGAGGGCGATAGTCAAACGTGTTGCTTTTTTCTGACGAGGTAATTTTTTTTTGTCAGTGGTGTAGTGAACCGACATAAAGTGCGTATTTGGGGTTCAGAGCCCGCTGATGAGGTGTCGGAGTGTACCAGAGGCAGGCCAAAGATGAATGTTTGGTGTACGCTTTCGCATGACAAAATTATCGGACCATTATCTTTCGCTGAGAGCGTCATCACATATCCAGTCTACCTGGAAATGTTGCAATTGTTTGCTGTTCCTCAGTTATTGAGTATCACCCAGAAAAAATTTTTCAACAAGACGTTGCACCGCCTCATTGGGGTTCAGGACGTTCATGCCTTTCTTGGTACGACTTTTCCTGGACGATGGATAGGTCTTGATGGTTCAACAGCTTGGCATCCACGCTATCCTGACATAGCCCCATTAGAGTTTTTTTTCTGTGCGGATTTATCAAGTACAATGTTTGCAGAACTGCTGCATCAGATATTGCAACTCTGCAACAAAGTGTATCTACAGTCATCGTATCGATCCCTCCTGTGATGTTGGCTATTGTACGGACAGATATTGAATATCGACTAGACTGCCAAGAAAATGTTTCGTCAAGCCAACTGCATAACTTTGTTTGACCTAAATAAATTAGACCCTCGACAAAATACTTGGTTGAGCCAGCTGTGTATATTAGTTTGGCCACACACACGTGATCGAATTTGTTCGAAACTACAGCTCGAGAGTTTGTTTGTATTTATTGTTTCAATTCGTATAGTAACAGCGTTTCTTAGTGTATCTATTGAGATTTATCATTGGTAAAAACCTATTAATGAAACAAGTTCGACAGAAAATTTAAAAAGGAAAAGTGTAAATCTTGAAAAATGTATTTTCAGACATTGTCCGGAATTCGAAATGTTGTTTTTGTTGTTGTTTTTTTTTTTTTTTTACATTCGTACACCATCAGTAGTCACTTAGACTGTGGCCGGTAAGACGTCTATCTCGTGTGCGAACCACCTAGGTTCGAATCTCGGCCGGATATCCAATTGTTTTTGTATATAAATAGAAACAGTTTAATTTACGTAGAGGGAAATAAATATTTGTTTGTAACAACCAAATTCTTGTTTGGGATAACCAAATACGAATAACTAAATAATTCTGTTTCAACAACCAAATATTGTTACATTTCGTTGGCCCGCCCAGCACGGGTAGATGGGGAGGACGGAGAGCGTTATATGGCAGCGGGGGGGGGGGGGGGGGAGGAGGTCAGTGTAATGTTTTGAACAGCAGACGAGCGGTAGGCCGGTGGCAGCGCAGCGCATCAGTTACAAAAAGCGAGCGGTCACGATAATTATTTTTGTGGTGTGCGCTGCTGACCCTAGTTGTATTAATTTCTGCGTTTATCTGAAGAATGCTCGTCATTACCGACTATCGTTCTCTCAGCGTGACTCGAGGTGCGTTGAACCTTCCAGATGGTCAAGGGCGAACGGTGTAGATATTGCGACAGGCCTCCGGGTCACGAGTTGAGTTGAGATGGAGTTGATGAGTGAATGAGTGGCTGAGTTCCGAGCGATTGAAGAAAGAGCGGCGAGAGAAGTGACCAGCGGAAGGGAAGTCTGCGACTGCGAGTATCAAGCAGTGAAGGACGCGAATGGCAGGCTGGACTAATGGACTAGATGAGCGAGTAAAATACATTATAAATGATGGCAACATTTTGACTTAAGATGTGTTAATAATGAGCATGAGTTGATCGACTGTAACAAACAGAGACTATTAAGAAAGACGTTACATAGTTGAAATAGATTTTATACATTGCGCTCACTTTTGAATAGAATGAGTAGAAGTGGAGACAGATAATTTAATGCTGTAAATAATAGCGGAGTGAATAAATTATAAATCAAGTTTAGCTTCATTACTTTTTATTCAGACCTCTGTGCCTCACGAACTCAGACACGCCCCTCCGGCGTCACATGTAACAATATTTCATTGCCTCTATACAAATAACTAATTTGGTTGGGCCAAACAAACTTTGTTTGAATCAACAAAATATTTTTCTCAGTGAAAGTTGCTCGGGGATGCAGGAATGGGGAACGTGTCGGCCATGGACTGAAGTAAGGGGGGGAGGGGGACCAACTTTTGTCTCGATCGACTTCGGACAACTGTGGGAAACCGGGATCAGGGTTACCCAACCGGGAATTTACACCTGGATCGTCCATAACGTGAGGCTAGTGTGATGTCAATGTGTCTGTACACCCGGTTACCGTGACTATACTATGGTCCAGAAGTTTCTAATGCCGTCTACCTGAAAACCGACGGAAGAACAGTGTTCTTCCGCTGATTTTTCCGCCCCGGTGCTCCCCCTTGTCGGTTGGGAAAAGCCACGATCAGTGCGTGTCGGACCCAGTAACATTGACCCAGTGGCTGCGGTCCAGCGGGTAGCCTTACGAGCCACCCGGTGGGGGGGGGGGGGGGTTCACTCTTTCCGGTTTTGCTTTCTACTGCTCCTCCCCCCTCCGTCATTCTAGACAAGGAACATCTGGTTGCGCCCTTTCACTGTCCGCCCGTCCGTCGCACAAGCGGCTGCCAGGGACCCGGCGCACTTTCGATTTCCGACCTCCAGGATCCCGGGTTCGGCGAACTGCGTGTCCCCATCGCCGCGCGCATACCCGGGGCCGCGGTGGTGTGGCGGTTAGGCCGCTCGTTTCACGCCAAGGCGAATCGGGTTCGATCCCCGGCCGGGCCACTCCCAGTTCCTCGCGATTGGGAATTCGCGCCGGACGATGACACTGTTTCGGTAGGTTTTCTCGCCGATCTCCCGTTTCCCCCGCCCCCCCATTCTGGCGCCTCACCATATTCACTTCCATCACCATTATCGGCTCTCAAGACCTCGCTATTAAGAGCCGTCCAATTATCTTCACTCTTGCCGCTTAAGGAAACTGCACAGCAAGCTTTAAAAAATACGATGTTTGACTATTTTCGCGAGTTTTTCTCCAAGAATACACCAAATATGACAAAAAAAAAAAAAAGTGATATCGATAGTTTTTTTTTTTTTTTTTGTCTTTTCTGGTAAAAGATCGTATTTGCAGAACATTTATTCACCGAGATACGCGAATTCGCGCATACAACTATTCTACAAAAAATACGGGGGTACATCCTACTCTTAAGAGCCTCCCATATCTCTCTACTCATCTCTAACAATTTTTCAGGACTATGAGTTCGCAACAGCAGAGGTTTTCACTAGGTACCAGGGGCTGATTCAGTAAGACGCTGGAGGATGTGGTGTTGGGGCGAGTTGATGATGGGCAGGGGGGAGGGGGGCACCTGACCTTACTCTTCCTCCTTGAATATATAGTTTTTATTAACACCTTTAGTCCACGTGTCCATGATCAAGGAAATGTGCGTGAAGGATATGTATGGTTGGCAATGTAAACAACGTATCTGCGGCCTGTGTTGAGGGCGTCTTTCTTGCACTGACGGAACAGCTAACAAAATATTTGTTTGTGCATGTCCAAAAATATAATTAATTACCCAAACAAAATATTTTGTTGAGTGGACAAAACTGGAAAAAACGACAAAATAAATTCGGGAGTGGCCCGGCCGGGGAATGAACCCAGCGCGAGCAGTCTAATCGCTCAGCCATCTAACAGTGGACGTAAGTCGTGCGGAACGGGTGTCGGCGGGTGACCACTGGCCTGGAGCCTTGGTTCTCAAGGTCAGGGCGGCGCTGGACACCCCTGGGTGTCGTCGGGAGCCAAAGGACGACGACGATGCCAGCTCATCGGGGCAGGGTTCCACTCCCACGCGCGACCCCTGGGAGAGTCTGTAAGACCGTCGATGGCCTTCGCCCCTTCACCTTGCCTTGATAACACTGGCTGAGTCACTTGGTCAGCGTCTTCAATGAAGTTCCACTGATCACATGTTTACTACGTTTACAGAATACTGTCTTTTATTGTAAATCATGGGTTGGTAAACGTTTGACATTGACATATAACTCGAAAAAATATATTTCAGTTTATTTAACCATGAATATGAAAAGCCCGATTAACTTTATATAGATCATTCGCGGTTTCTTTACACTTTGTTACTCAAACCTTTGAAAAATCGTCGCATTAACGTAAAAGTACCTGGCTTATTTTAAGTTAATTAAACTTTAACTTACATATTATTTTTAATTTTTAATATTTCAATTCTAATTAATATGAATAAGAACAGGGAGGAATAGTTGGGTTGGTATTGCTCGAAATAAATAGTTCTTATGCTAACTAATATTACTTGAGTACGCACGAATCCAGTACGTTGTTACTTAAGTGTAATTGTTTGTGTTGGTTTAAGCTTTATTTGCACGAGGCGGAGGAATATCATAGAAGTGGAACTTTGTCATGGCTTCAGAAATGTTAGAAGTAACCGTGAACAGCCTACAGCTAGAATATTAATCGCTATATTTCAATCTAGCTGGCTATGATGCTCAATTATTAATTAAAGAGTCACGATATGATGACAAAAATATAGGTTTACTCGTAATTACAAATAATGAAGAAAAGTGTATTACTTTTGGGAAAGCAATAGAATATTTACAAATGGGATTTATAGACACATTCAAATGTATGGCTAGTAGTTTAGATAAACTATCATCTAATTTAACTAAAGAACAAATGAAACATACTCAAAAATATTTCCCTGAAGAAGAAGTAGATATAGATATAAGATTAGGGTGTTTATCCATACGATTATATAGATAGCTAGGAGAAATTTGAAGAAAGTGAACTTCCAATAAAATTGCATTTTTCAATCAATTAAATAAATATGATATAACTTACAATGATTATGATCATGTAAAATGTGTATGGAATCAATTTAATATGAACAATCTTGGTGAAAATGATGACTTATACTTAAAAAGTGATGTACTACTGTTCGCATATATTTTTAAAAACTTTAGAAAAATTTCTATTAATGCTTATGATTTCGATACAGCATGGTATTTTACACCAGGATTATCATGGGACGCAATGTTACAAATGACTAAACAACAATTAGATTTATTGCATAATTATATGATGCTAATGGTAGAAAATTGAATTATACGCGGGATATCGCAATGTTGTAACGATATGTTAAAGCAAATAATAAATATTTAGAATATTTTAGTCCTAATCAAGAGCCCAACTATTTAGCTTATCTCTGTGCAAATAATCTTTATGGATGGGCGATGTCTCAATATTTGACATATGGTGGTTTCGAATGTGTTGACTATCGAGAATTTAAGTTAGATAGCAAAAATATATATTAAATTTGAAGGATGATTCACAACATGGATGCATATTAGAAGTTGATTTAGAGTATCCACAATAATTACATAATTCACATAAAGATCTTCCATTTTGTCCAGAAAATAAGGTACTTCCTATCTAATTGCTAAAAACTTTACATAAGAAACAACTGTATGTAATACATTATCGTAATTTGAAACAGTGTCTAAATACCAGATTAAAATTTACTAAAATAGATAGAATATTGAAGTTTGATAAGACTGATTGGTTGAAAAAGTACATATTTTAAACACTGAAATGAGAACTATTGCTTAAAAACGGTTTTGACAAACATTTTTATAAACTGATGAATAATTCTGTGCTTTGGCAAAACAATGGAAAATATAAGAAAGAGGGTGGATATAATACTGATCGCAAATGAAAAAGCCTGTGATATATAAGTAGCAAAAATAAATTGCAAAATAAGTACTATATTTAATGAGAATCTTGCAGCAATACATATGAATAAAACAAACATAACATTTAATAAGCCTATTAATGTGGGCATGTCAAATTTGGACATATCAAAAGAGTTAATGCACAACTTTCATTATAAAATAATAAAACCAAAATATGGAGAAAAAATTGAAGTATGCTGCTAGGATACCAATAGCTATATTTGTAACATAAAAACTGAAGATACGAAAATAATGATAGGACATTTTGATATGAGATTACCAAAGGACAATGTTTATAACATGGCCCAAATAAATAAGAATGTTTAAGGTAAGATAAAAGACGAACATAATGGCAAAATAATAAAAAAAATTGTTGGGTTACGAGCAAAAATATATGCTTAATAAGAGAATAACATTGAGGATTATAAGAACTGTTTGTGTAAACAAAAAATTACTGTCACAATTTCACTCTCTAGAAATTAAGTCGGCTATACCAAGTTTGTTAAGGGATGGAGGTCTTATATAAATAAAATAATTACTTATAATATCCTTATCTTATTTAGAATAAATACAGCAAAATTCTCACAGTAAATTTATACCCCTTACTATTAAGAACTAATTACAAAAATTTCATACAATTACTAAATGCCACAAAGAAATAAATAAAATAAAATAAATAATGATCAGTCCCAATAGACAGCGTATTAACCTATTCAAATAATATATAAAATATGTGTATAAATTGTCAGTTCGAAAATTTACAATAAAATATGTATTACACTTCCATTCAGTCCCACCTCAGTTCAGTCCATGTCCCTCCAGTCCCAATGTTCTAGAATCCCCCAAGCTCCCTCATGCACAGTAGGCTTCACTCATCGGTTTCACACCCTCTCGCCCATTCACACCACGACGCCTCACCTGCCGTTGTCCCGCAACGCAGACCAGGTACACACTTCGCATGCATCATATGGTTAAGGCTTGTAGATGATGGCACTTTGTAACATTTGGCAGTGGGGCCTTGCTTACCTCCGACGAACGAACGATTGTTTGCTGGCGAACATGTAATCGGTAATGTATTGGGCGCAGGAAAAGGCAGGGCGTTCATTGCTTCCAGTGAGTTCACGACGATGATATGTGCAGGCGACTTGCAGGTCTTCTGAAACAGCTACAGTCGTTAAGGTAAAACCTCTGCTCTGCACCGCCTAAGAGCAGAGTAGATACATAGTTGACATGACTGTGTGGGTGTATGTGAGTGTTGCAATACTTGCCTTACTTGGTTCGTGTCTCAGGTTGTCAGAGTGTGTGTGTCCTATAAATTTGTGATGAACATACGTAACACGATGTGCTTGGCTCGTTACTAGCCATTTTGTTTAGGACAATTTTTTTCCTTTCGTGTTCTCTAGCGAGCGAAACTCAGCTGGGGAGAGCAAGCAGCTGTATGTAGGGACCTGGGTTCGAGACTTGTCACTATGGGTGACCACAACATCGCAGTTATTGTAGTGGAACAGCTGAACATGTAATGCTGGATGGAAACCATCTAAGTGCACATATTAACGGCCTCGGGACGGGTCGATAGCTTGTAATTTCAAACCCTTGTACATTATGTAAGTACATACATTGATGGTTCGGGCAGGACCGACAGATTATGACTGCTTGTAATGGTAAAGGCTTGGTACATGCATTGAAGTGTTCGGAAAAACCTGGCAGAGTATTCCTGTAAGTGTAAAAAGGATCTGTCAGTACACGAGTTCAGGTAGGTCATCATAGTATGATTCGATTGTACTTAGTTGTTTAGAATCCTCGATGGAAGTATATGTGATGTACATTGAAGTCTAGGTACATGACAAGTGCAGGTCGGTCCACAGTTGTTGTGGGGGTAAAGACTAGCTGTGAGCATTGAATGTTCGGTACGCGAGTGCGGGTTGAAGTATGACTATTGTACATTTAAAGTTCGATACGAAGTATGAATTACTGTAATTACAAGCTTCGTTACACGATTGTGTAGGTCGCGGTCTGGTCATTAGTGATGGTTTGGTTTCAGTTGGTTCTTAAGGGTGGTCGTTTGACCAGAGCAGTCTAGCATCCCTTATATTGTATATGTGTGTTTTCGGCGCATATTACAGAGCATGGTGACCCCTCCTTGACCTCTGCCTGACCCCTCCCTGTTATTATTATCTGCTTTGGTACACGAGTGCAGGACGGAGATACTGGTGATTCTGTAGCATCATGTTATGATTTTTTTGCTATTTGTATCTCTAATGGTCCAGAAATTATAGCTAACTATGTTGTGTATCACTGTCTATAATTGAAAAACATTCGGTTCATGAGTGCAGGCCAGAGACAGAGTATGACTGGCATGCTAGTCTCTTCATGGGAAGTGGGACAGACGAATGTCTGCAGGCATGTCAGCGTGTTCGGAGTTTCGTTGGATTATATGCTTACTACCGTAGATTTGTGCCCGAATTCGCCACTATCGCCAAACCTCTGCATGAATTGACTGAGGCAAAAAGAAAATTTTATTGGACCCTAGAGTGTATAACTGTTTCAATAGACTAAAATAAATTATGATATCTCCCACAGTACTGGGCTTCTCGAGTAGAGAGGGTGAATTTATTTTGGATACTGATGCTAGCGATGTTGGGATCGGCGCTGTGTTATCTCAAATCCAGGATGGAAAAGAGTGGCCATTGGAATACTTCAGTAAGGTGCTACATAAGTCCGAGGGGAACTACTGTGTGATATGCAGGGAGCTTTTGGCAGTGGTGAAAACGATTCTACATTTATATCCATATCTTTATGGCAGATACTTCATGCTCAGAAGTATTTATAATTCATTACGCCGGCTGCTAAATTTCAGGAACTCCGCAGGTCAAGTAGTCCGGTGGATACAGCCCCTGCAAGAATATGACTTTGAAATACAACATAGGTCTGGACGCCTTCACAGTAATGCAGTTGCACTCTCCAGGGAACCATACGAACCATTCTGTCGTTATTGTGAACACCAGGAGGAAAAGGCTGGTGTATCGTGGAAAGCAAGGCCCTGTATCTGGTATTGGGTCATCTACATGGTATGAAAGGACATAAGAAATGATCAGCTTGCCTCCAATAATGGAGTGGAAGGAAACCGGGCAGCGACCGAGATGGGAGAATATATCTAGCCTAGATGTGACAGTCAAAGCATACTGGGCACAGTGGATTTCCTTTCTTATAAAGAATGGTGTGCTTTACAGGAACTGGGAAAGTAACGATGGTAAACAGAGTAATTTACAATTGGTCCTACCAGAGTGCCGAATGCCAGAAGTGCTAAGAGAACTGCACAATACCACAGTGGGTGGTCACTTCGGTGTAAATAAGACACTTGACAGAGTTCGAATGAGATTCTATTGGCTCCATTATCGGCAGGATATTGAGTAGTGGTGCCGTCTGTGTGATTCATGTACTGCGAAGAAGGGTCCGAGGGTTAAGGGACACAGTCCGCTCTAGAAATAAAATGTCTCACAATTCGAGAGGATGGCAGTTGACGTTCTCGTATCCCTACCAATCAATGAGAGGGGAAACAGCTACCTTCTGGTAGCACAAGACTATTTTACAAATTGGCCCGAGGACATACCATTGCCAAACCAAGAGGCAGGCACAGCAGCTGATATACTCATAGAGCATGTTTTCTCCGGGTTTTGAGTGCCACTGGAGCTTCATTCGGATCAAGGACGAAATTTTGAAGCAACCTTTTTTCCAAAAAAGTAACTAATATTTTAGGAATGAAGAAGACCCAAACCACAGCATTATACCCACAGTCGGGTGGAATGGTTGAGAGGCTAAATCGTACACTGGAACAGTGTCTGGCTATATTCCTAGAAGACAATCAGCGTGATTGGGACTCTAAGGTAGCCTTATTTCTCCTGGCATATCGCGTGAAGGGTAACATCTTCAAGGATGCTGTTTGGGAGAGAGCTTCGCCTACCTGGTGACCTGTTGTTCGGATGCTAGTGGAGGAAGAAGCAGCCACTCCAGAATATGCTATTAAGCTACGTCAGAAGTTCATCGACATTCATGAGTTTGCCCGGAGGCACCCTTACATTAACAGCGACAGAATGAAAACAAGATATGACCGAAGAATGCCTGAGGACAATTTTCAAGAAGGATAACTGGTGTGGTTGTACAACCCTCAAAGGAAGAAGGGATATTTCCCGAAGCTACAGAAATTTTGGGAAGGCCCGTACAGGAACTCGAAGCAGATAAATGACGTGGTCTACAGGATTTGCCAACAGGGCTCTCGGGCGAAGCCTAAGGTTGTCCACATCGACCGACTGGCGCTGTACGAAGGCCCTGATGCCGTAGAATCTGTTCGGTACGAACAGACTTACGGAGGGGGCATTGTTACGTGCTGCAGCTGATACTGACTCAGCTACCCCGCACCGTAATAAGTGACATACCTCACCATCACCTCTTTATGGAACGATGCGCTCGTGGCCTGTTGCTTTCCTTCTGGGAAGCCCGTGAATACCAACAGCGGCGAGACTTGCTGGCATCAAAGACCTCCTCTCGCCTGTTGGAGATTCCTATAAGTTTAGCGATGACGCAAGAATGTTCTGGTGAGACTGGCTGGTGCCCCGGCCCTCCCTGGCGGAACTCGCGTATTGGGGAAGATTCTGGGTGACGGCCTAGACGATATATATATATTACCGCGGCCCAATGGCTGGCAGTCTTTGACGAAGGCGAGCTGGCCGAGTGAACATGAGCTAATTGAAGTGTGGGCGACGACAGGAGACTGCGGGACAGTGGCGGGCGAGGTGTACGTGGCGTGAATGGACGAGAGGGTGTGAAACCGACGAGTGAAAACTACTGTGCGTGAGGGTGCTTGGAGGACTCTAGAACATTGCGACTGAACTGAGGTGGGACTGAATGGAAGTGTGATACTGATTTTACTGTAAATATTCGAACTGTCAAATATTTATGAATAAATTTTAAAATAATTGGATTGGTTGATACACTGTCTATTGTGATTGATCTTTAATTATTTAACTTTATTGATTTCTTTTTCGTAATTACAAAATTTAATTAATTGGTGTCAACTGTGAAGAGTTAGTGATATCCTTTTTCTTGTGAGAAGTTTAGTTCAGAGAATTTTTTGCTGTGGTTATTGTAAATAAAATTTGAACGTTATAATTCATGATATTATTTGACTAAGACCTCCATCCCTTAACGAACTTGGTTTAGCCCTCTTACTTTATAGAGACAGAAATTGTAACACTATGTTGCTAATCCTTGCTGTGCAACGTATTCGCAATCGTGTACACTAAATATAAGATAGGGTTTACAGGCCATGTCGTGGTCAGCTTGTTGGGTTCGGTGTCCGCTTTAAATGTAAATCCTCATCGCTTTGCGCCTTTCTGTGGCTAATAACCATCTTATAAATTTTGGTTTCAAATGGGGGTTCTGGGTACGAATCCTGGCACGGCCATCCAGACTTTGGTTTCCCGTGGTTTCCAGAAATCATTCCACGTGAATACTGGGATGGTTTCTTACTAAAGACTGTTCAAGATAAAGTGAGCAATTTTGAAACCAACCTTAAGAATAAACCACTGCACCTGCCTGCATATATGTCACTGAGTGACATGCGCCCAGTAAAGTTGGTAATGACAGATGTAAAGAATTACCCATGACTTAACGTCAAATTAAATGTGTTAGATAACCATTCGTAATAACTTAAACTATTTCTTTTAAACTATTTCTTTTGCTTTTGGATTATCTAATGCATCGATGTGTAAGAATGACCAAATATCTAACTTATTTACTTTTCTAATTATTACACAGTTTTATCCGAGTGACGCACGAATAAAGTGACGAAACCCATGGTAATGTTAGTGTTACATAAGGCGGAAGAATACACAACATGCATACAAGTAGAACTTAAGCAAGGCTTTCAGAAGTGCTCATTTTTCCGTGAACAGCATATACCAGCCTTGGCCGATTACTTCCCCATACCGAGCGAGGTGGTGCAGTGGTAACTCACTGGACTCACATTAGGGAGGACCTGGGTTTCGATTCCCGGTCCGGCCATCCTGATTTCGTTTTCCTATGTTTTCCCGATATCACTCCATGCGAATGCTGGTGTAGACCCTAACAAAGGCCATCGCCGCTTCTTCCCTGTGAAATTTGAATCCTCTCTAATGACCTCGCTGTCGCCGAGATGTTAAACCCACTTACCACCTTCCTAGTGCCCTGTGCCTACTTCTCTGTGCAACTTGCTCCATCTCTATATTGACCTCGCTGTCGACTAGATGTTAAGCTCTCTTACCTACTATATGAACATCTAGCCTGCGTGTTTTTACAAACCGCCAATATTGTATTAAAACACATACATCAGTTTAAAAGTACATGTTTTCCTATTTCACTCAAAATGTAGTAGAGTCTCACAGTAAAAAATAACACAAATGTACTGGTATATTGACATTAACAAGGGTGTAAAATTACAAATTCGAAAGCATATGAACGTATATTTGCACATACAAATTTACGGTAACTTTATATTTTTATGTGTAATTTCCTAAAACGAGTATAGTATTTGTGATTTTACACTAATGTTCCTGTGAATTTAAATACAACTAGAGGTATTTGCTTAAAACATGCGATCTAGTGGTACAGAGTAGAATTACTTCGAACTCCTTTTGTATGTTCAAAAGGAAATCTTAACTCCCACTGATGGAATATGCTGGCTTTTGTATATAACTACATATTCTATAACTGAAGTTAATCGTTTTACATCAATTACAGAAAACACTTTTGCAGCGAATCTGTGATTTTAGTAGTATAGAAATGCCAATTCGAGGGCAACCGCAAAAAAGTGACTCAAAAGTTGTGTTTGGGTACATCTGCAAAAGTACGTGTAAAAAGTTGCGTTTAGGAGCAGTTGCAAAAAAGTGACTCAAAAAGTTATTTTTGAGCACAACCACAAAAAAGTGGCTCAAAAAGTTGCGTTTCGTTAGATCGTAATCTTTAGAAAAAAAAGTTGCATTAAACTTTGCGCTTGAGTGCATCTTCAAAAATATGCTTAAGAAGTTGCGTTTGGGCGCAGTTGCAAAAAATAAGAGGCTCAAAAATTTTGAATACATAAAAAATAAAATATTGTATATAATAAAGGGACACAAGAAAAAATCAACTGATGTTTAATATGATGACGGCCATGGCAATGAAAAAGGCTAATACAACTGGTAATGTTTGGAAAGAATTTAAGTTTAAGAAAGACTTTATGCGCAAAGAAAGAAGAAGAAATCTCAAGAGGTGTATGTCAAGTGTGAAACATGTAGTCACTATTACAAACTGTCTCTCATAAGAAGCCATCTTAAAAGTAGATTGCACAAAAGTCTTACACCAATACATAATAAATCACATGAACCAACAAATGCATGGGAAATTTTTTTAAGTGCCACAACATTTAATATCAAAACAGAAGTTCCCACGAGAGAAACAAGTGAAATGTGAAACGTGTAGTCACTATTAAAAACTATCTCTCATAAGAAGTAATCTTAGAAGTAGATTGCACAAAGGTCTTGCACCATTACATGAACCAAAAAAATGTATGGGAAATTTTTAAAATATCACAAAATTTAATATCAAAACGTAAGTTCCCACGAGAGAAACTCACTCAGATTCAGTGTAGAATAAAACGAAACAGCATTTCAAAGTAGGATTAAGACTTATGCGGTAAATAATATGAATGCTTACATAGACCCAAATAATTTCCTAAATTATGTAAAAAAAACTGTCATGGGACTAATTAATAAACATTTAAAATCACTCAAAGTGAACATGAAACTCTTCACTGAGCACAAAAGGGGAATTGGTGAGAATATTGAATATGTAGAAAGCTCCTTTAAAACAAAGAACAAAATTATGCTGAAATCGACTAATCTGAAAAATATTACGACAACAGCATCATAGTTGAGATGGGGGCTTTCAATAACAAAGAGGAATCTCAGTGGGAACTCAACAGAATATTTAAACTAGAAGTGCGGATAAATAAATATGTACCATTCAAGGGCAGTTCTTATGTTAATCTCCTAGAATAAAATCAAAGCTAAGCAGGCAGTAATTAATGTTAAGAATAATGATCAAATGTGTTTTTTCGGTCTGTTCTATCTGCATTGCATCAAGTACAAAGAGACCCCAAAGAGTGAATAAATACATAGCTTAAGAACATGATTTTGATGATGCACTTAGGGGTTTGGAATTTCCAATGAAATTGGATAGCATACCAACCTTCGAGAAAAGAAGTGGAATTTCTATTAATATATACGCGTACGAAGAAGAAGATGGTGGCAAGGAATATATAATCTCCCCATTAAAAATAACAAAAAATAAGACGGATAAGCACATTAACCTACTCTATATCAAAGATGAAAAGAACGATCACTACTGCTGGATAAAAGTCTTTCGAGACTTATCGCATCAGAAGTATCAAATAATGGGCACTATATATATATATATATATATATATATATATATATATATATATATATATATATATATATATATATATATATATATATATACACACATATATATATGCGAAGATGTTTGCAACATTTCTACTATGTAAGTAAGCTAAAAGATCACGAACAAGACTGTCGAGTTCACGATGGTGTTAGAGTTGAACTACCATCTAAAGGAAAAATGAAATATTAAGTTTTAAAAACAAAAATCATTCTTTGAGAGTTCTGTTTGTGATATATACTGATTTCGAATGTTTGTTGACTAAAATTGAAACTTGCCAACCAAACCCCGATGAATGTTACACGAAACCATACCAAAAACACGAGATTATTAGCTTCTGTTATTATGTAAAATACGAACATGAATACTATAAACCATCAGTAACTTATGAAGGATCTGATTCATCGACTGTATTCGTAAAAATGCTAATGGAAGAAGCAAAGTATATTGGTGATATATACACAAATGAAAAACCAATGCTTTCACTAACTCAGAAAGAACAAATTCTTTATTATACAGCTACCTATTGTCATATATGTGAAAAGTCTTTGAATGGTGATTCTGTGAGAGATCATGATCATCTAATGGGGAAATTTAGGGGAGCTGCAAACAGAGATTGTAACTTATCGTATAGAAATCCATCTTTAATCTCAGTGTTTATACACAATCTACCTGGTTATGGTACACATTTATTCATAAGAGATCTTAGCATCGATGATAATAAAACTGATCTAATTCCGAACGGCGAAGAAAAATATATTTCTTTTACGGAATACGTATGTCAAAGTGTAAATTTTATATTTATTGACGCATTTAAATTTATATGTAGTAGTATCGATAAACTCTCTAGCAACCATTCCATAACCCAATTCCGAGAAAAGTGAAAGCATTTTTCCAATAATTTCTTGACTTTGTTATAAGAAAAGTTATTTCTCCACATCACTACGTGGATAGTGCTGAAAAATTTTGTGAGACATCACTTCCATACAAAGATGCATTTTACAACAAACTCAATAAATGTGACATTACAGACGAAGATTACGAATTTGCGAGAAAGGTGTGAGAAAATTCAACATAAAATCTCTAAAAGAGTACACAGAACACTATAACAAATCTGATGTATTGATATTGTCTGATATAATGGAAAATTTCAGAGATGTGTGTCTCAAAACATATAAGCTGGATCCAGCATGGTATTACACAGCCCCAGGGTTAGCGTGGGATGCTATGCTCAAATATACTAATATAGAACTAGAATTATTAACAGATTACGACATGATTTTGATGATAGAAAAAGGTATTCGTGGTGGAATTTCACAATGTTGTAAGCGATATGCTAAAGCAAATAATAAATACATGAATGCTTATGATAGCACAAAGGAAATCTTTTATCTTAAATATCTGGATACCAATAACTTATATGGATGGGCTATGAGCCAGTATTTACCCTGTGGTGGGTTCAAAAACTCCAAAACTCTTGACTAATCTGGATGATAAAGAAAAATATGTATTACACTGTGTAAATATTAAACAATATCTATCTCTCGGAATGAAGTTGAAAAAGATCTATAGAGTTCTGGAGTCTGATCAATCAGATTGGCTTAGATAATATATTGATCTAAACACAAATATGCGAACAAAGTCTACAAATGCCTTTGAAAAAAATTTGTAAAATTAATGAACAATTCTGTTTTTGGAAAAACAATAGAAAATATTAGAATCAGAGTGAATATACGGTTGTGTACAAGTTCTAAGCAAATGGATAAACTAGTGGCTAAACCAAACTATAAAGATAGAACTATATATACTAACTTTTGCTGCAGTTCATAAGATTAAAACTAAACTATGCTTTAACAAACCCATTTATGTTCGAATGAGTATACTTGATCTATCGAAAGACTTAATGTACGATTTTCACTATAATATAAAGAAACCAAAGTATGGGGAAAATATTGAACTGTGCTACCAAAATACTGATTCACACATATATTATATAAAAACACCAGACTTCTACAGTTACATGAAAGAAGTGGTCGATCATTTTGATACATCTGACTATAAAAAAGATTATCCATATGGTATACCATTAGTTAACAAAATGATTATTGGCAAAATGAAACATGAATGTAATGGAAAAATAATGAAAAAATTTATTGGTTTGAAATCGAAAAAGTAAGCAATAAATGTGGAGGGTGATGTAAAGAAAAGAGCAAAGGGTGTGAAAAATGCTGTAGTCAGCATATTTGATAACAGTAAATATTTTTAATGGGTAACCATCCATTAAAACTAATAACCATACATTTTTGCACACTATTGGACTTCGGTGATTATTTCACTTTTAACATCATAAATTAGGTTTCTTTGGCTTACTAGTACCACATTACAAATAGTTGTAGCTGATATTGGTTTATTAAAACCAACTCTGAGTTTCAGATTAATTAGATCTTTTACAATAGCGGTTTTTTCTGTAAGAACAGTCTATAACATATAATGGTCTTCTTCCAATAAATGACCCAGAGTTGAAACGCAGTTTATTATTACAATAAGAGGTATTTAGTTTAGTCTTTGAGTTTCTAAAATCAGTGTAAGCAATATACATCTTATCGAAAATTTGATCATCTATGTTCAAATTCCAGTTCTCTTTTGGAAAACTTTATTCCGTCCATTCTTAATAGAAATATTTTTGACAAAACTAGAGTCAAACATTGAACCGTGTGTGAATTTCCAGGATCTTCTTTTCTGTTTTGCTGAAAACCAACAATGACAAAGTCTGGCATATCGAATTGGATTGAATTGAATTGATCTTTTATATCAAACTGAAATGAGTTTGTATTAGTAGGTACTGATCTTTCAAGACATTGCCAATAATTAAAACCAATTGGGATCTTGGGGTGTTTGTTTAATTTTGCTTTAATTTCGTCTCCATAAATAGGATCGTATTCAACAATTGGCCACAGAATTTCCATTTTCTAAATAACAATTTTAGCATCATCTGGTCTATTATCTTCATCATCAGATCCATCTGCTTTCTTTGGGGGTATTCTGTAAAAAGAAGTATCATCATTAGAATTTCGAATGAATGTGATTTTGTACCCAGCTTTCCAGAATATTTCATTGCAATCGCTCATAAACCCAAACAAATATCTTGAAGGATAGATAATTTATTACGCTTCTCTTTCCGAACATATTTACCAAGTTCTATCCCCGACATTTGGAAGTATGCTGATTCTGATTCCGAAAATAGCAATGTATGCATCGTTGTTGAAGTGATGCCAGGGTTGTCAATACTTTCGATTATACAACCTTATTTAGATATCTCTATTTTTGAGAACTAGAATGGGAAGAAAGTCTCACAAAGATCAATAGTTGAAGTTTTTTCATAATCTGCATTTGTATCTCTTTTAGGTAGCTGATACTGTTGGCACACATTAGCTTCATTCCGATGTGAAAATGAATCGCCAATAGGAATATCAAACTCAATGCTCTTGTTGTATTCATTCAAATTATTTTTTGTTTGGTTATTTGGCGTAAACAACTGGCGCTCATAACTTTCAATTATTTGTTGATCCATTTATTATATAGAAAAAAAATTTCTTATACAACTACACTTTTCTTATCAACCAAAGAATTATGACTACTATCAAAACCAAACCGTTTATTTAGCAGCTTATATCCTTTTCATCGCAAAACTATTTCCACTAAGTAGTCTTTTTCATATTTGGTCTTAAGCAGCTCTGGCTCATAAAAAAATACCTTTAATAAGTTCATTTTTTAAATATTTTATTCTGTATGTTGTGGGGTTTGTGTGCAATACTTCACACACCTCAAATACTCCAGTGGACCAAATTGGTGTATATCTTTTTTCAAACAAATTATTACTTTTACTTATACGAACTTTATCTCCTATTGCAAACTTTGGTTTAGCCATTTTTCTTTTTCCTCCATACATGTTGATTAGAATATAACTTCCATTCTTTGCATTTACATTGGTGGGTTTCATTCCAATTGTACTGTGAACAGTGTTAATGTATTCACTTATTAATTTAGGTAATATAACCACCCATTTTTAGTTTCCCTGCATAGTAAATATCTTCCACATTTTCTCCTTCAATGCTCTATTAAATATTTCTACAACACCAGCTTTCTTTGCACTGTATGTTGAATAGTGTGTTATGTTGTTGTTGACCATTAATGTCTTAAATGATTTATTGTAAAATTCTTTCCCCTTGTCTGTTTGTAAATGCATGGGTTTCTGATAATTCAAAATAATTTTATATGATAACGTAACATTTTCACCAGTTTTATCGTTGATTGGTATTGCCCATGCATATTTGGAAAAAACATCTATCACAGTTAACATATATTAAAACCCTTTGTTAATTCTATGTATACCTTTTAAAGATCCAGAATTCATCTCAACTAAATCAGCTTGCCAAAGATCATCGATACCAAAAGATAGGGCAGTTCTTCTGTGGAAGTTTTTTCGTATTGGTTTATTAATTTCATTTACAATATTGTTTTTTATACCCCCTCCAGTGAATATCGAGTTATTGGTAACACGGCATCTACAAACACATTAAATTCATATTTTCTTATTATTTCTAAGTCCATATGAACTTACTGTATTTTTATACATTCGAGACAGTATTCATTTAAGTTATCATTGTTCATTTTATTTATTTATATAATAAATTAGGCAACAAAAAAATGTGTACACTATAGAGAAGATTATAGAGAGAAGAAGACAGCTAATTGGAAGGTATAAAACGTTTGGAAAATTTCGCCAAGATGAATATGATAAAAATTAAAAACATGATCAACCATTCATAGATGCAATAGATGATTTGTGAAAAAAATTGGACACGTAACAAATGAGAATAAGAACTTAATAAAAGAACTTGTTCCATTTGCTGTTAAGAATTTAGACTTCCCACAGACACCAACAGAAACATCATTTGAATGAAAACTATTTGGTAAAACATGCACCGATGGATGCTATGACGATGACATTAAACAAATTGGCGATGACGATGAATGCTATGAGGATGGCATTAAACGCATTGGCGATGACGAATGCTATGACGATGGTGTTAAACATATTGACGGTGACGATAAATGCTATGACGAAATGTTGGGGCATTTAAAAACTGATATCTTAAAGTTAACTAACTACAAAATAACATTTATTGATAATAAAGTGGCAGATTCCTTAATTGACTGCAAAGATGATGTTTTTGGACTAAATGCTGATAAAGGTAGATTGTATATTGATGATAGCGAAGTAACATTTATCAATGACAAATTTACTGAAAGAGGCCGAACATACATTGGAACTGATAGTTTGATGAAATTACTAACTAGTAAGAAAGTAACAGAAAGTGACTACACCGCAACCAACTAGGAACACTATAGTAGTATCCTAGCAGATACAAACACAGTTTTTCAAAACAATGTTCCAAACTTGGGAACGCCAAAATCGATTAAAGGGAATAAATGAAAAATTATCGTCAAACCTATTTACGATTCGATAAAAAAGAAATATCTCTCACCTAAAAAAGGGAAATTTATAAAGAAATATACAGACTATCCCAAAGAATACATATGGATGGATGATGTTAGGATGCTTATTGATCGACTTCTCATTATTTATGGCTAAGAGAATGCTGGAAACGATAACTATTACAATGAAAAAGTTGGAATAATGAATATGCTCAACAGCAAGTCTAGTGACTTTGTAGTAAATAATCCAAAAGGTATAGCATATCTGATACGAGAGTTGAACACAATACCACATACTTTTTGGGAGTCGGAGCATCATGGAAAAGGGTTACTCAATAACAGAATAAATTCACTACCTTTTGAGTTGCATGCACCCGGTTAACAGTACTTAGGTCTGGGTACCAGACTAAAAGAGAGAATTGAGAGTGGCGATAAACCCATTAATCCACTAGATGCGGCTGCAATTCTACAAATAGCTTATCATCATTTTAAAGATCTAGCTGAAAGACGTCTAGTTGACAAAGAACTAGAAGAGAAATCGTTCAAAGGATTGTTAAGTTCAGATACTGATCTCAATGAGAGATTGTGGGTTGGTGTTACTGGATCTGCGATGCATATTAAATGTAAGCTTGGCTGGGGAATTAAAATGAAATGATAAATTATTTGTTATAATAAATTAAAGTATAAACATTGTATTTCAAGTTCCTAACGAGGAGTTGAAGGGTTTGAATATTGATTCTTTCCTAACGAAAGAGCAACAGGATCATAAAAACAAGAAATTAAAGGAGGACGAAGGGATGGCTATCACAATTTCAGTTCCACAGCTTAAGAAAATATTCAAAGAAATTAAAACTGTAAATTGTCTGACAGTTCACAAGGGTAGATTTTTACCCTTAATTTTCACAGCATTGGTAGCTCTAGGAGCGTTACCTGGTGGTGCATCATCTATCGCTATTTCAATAATTAATGCTAAGAAGAAAAGCCAAGAATTGGAAGAACAACACAGACCTAATTAAGCTATGGAGGAATACGGCAAGGGATTGAAGAAAGTTAAGTGGGGTAAGAATGTTAAAAAAATGTAACTCCACTCAGTAACTTTGATATTGATCAAATGGTTAAAAAAATTCAACATTAAAAATTTTCGAGGTGTATTTATGATCGATGAGCTACTTAACACGCCACTCGATAATGAATGTGGGATTGTTAATTTAGATGTTTTAACAAACTCTGATACACACTGGATATGCTATTGGAAAAAAGCAAACATCAAATATTATTTTAATTCATTTGGTGGAAATCCACCCCGACAATTAATAGCATATCTCGGAAGTAATATTTATTGTAATGATAATAGAATTCAAAAATTCAATCAAGTAACTTGTGGTCATTTGTAAGAAATTGTGCTAAATATCTTGTCACATAATCTCCAAAAATCTCCAAAAATAATTTTACTATTAAGAAACAATGGATATAAGGGGAAAAGCATTAATGGGCTCTTGGATTAAAGATCAAATTAAAGAACAGATGGACAATGATACAACTACTGAGAAGATCAATCCTAATGATTTTTATTTCCGACACACAGTTCAACGACTTTATAGCCACACTGACAAAAAATAAAAGATCATTGGATAAAGCCTATCTTACTTACTTGGAAGTAGATAATAATATAGATCTTGAACAAAAAAGACCAAGACATGTGGGAGATCCCATTGCACCAATGGATGCAATCAATTTAGAGTACTATCAGAAAAACCGAATTAACATTATTCGTTTGGTTGGGAAATACTGTTCGAAAGAAAAAGTATTTTACTTTGATAATCGAATAGAATTATTTTTATGAGAGATGGAACTATAGTTGAAATAATAATAAAAGGAGAAAATATAAAATAATTATCAACTTATTCCATGTATGGAAAAAATTGATAGGCATAAAACTTTTGAAGTATACTCTGATGATGTTATGTATTTTAAAATACCAAAAGCCCACAATGTACACGAAGGAACAATTCTGTTTATTGAAATAGTTATGGTATACCAATATATTTAAAATGATCGGATTATGTTGGTTTTTAATGGAAACACTTCCATTAAAAACAAAACTTACTTATAATATAAGGATTTAAAAAGTTTTTGATATTATTTCGATACTTGCCATTATTTAACTTACGAGTCATATCTATTGTAACAAAACCATATTCATTTTCCAACGTTTTGAACAAGTCTCCCTAAATTTCTCAAACGAGATATCACCACCAACAAAATCACTATGAATATGTTTAAGATTTGTATCATCTTTTCTAAATATGCAAAGAAAATTGGTATTTGTCTCTTATAAGCTGCTTAGGTACTTTTGAGTATGTCTAGCTAAAAAGAAACAATCAATATCTTTGTGTCTACTGCGAATAAAGTAATCCCTTACCATATTTTGATTTTCTAGTATGATATCAAAAACAACTACAGACTCTTTATGACATTCATTTACATCAACCATTTCTTCATTTGATGGAAAGAAGTATGCTATTGGTTCATTAAATAATTTTGATGCTTCATTTATATCGTTCTTTAAAATGATATATTTTGGTTGGTCCAGACTTTTTGAACATACATAGAGAGTATCAAAGTCCAACCATCCCTGAGCATATATAAAATTATCTATCATAAGTGTAGTATTGCCACAGTTACTAGGACCCACTATCAAACATCTAATATTATTAGGTAATGATTCACCATGACGTTTTGTCGATCCAGTCTTGTCCGGTATTCTAATTTTAATATCCCAGTCTACATGTTTCATGTTTTTCTTTCTCATTTATTAATACATTTTTTAAATAATATAATAAATGAGTAAAGTATTCAAACTAACAGATAACAAATCAGTGTTGAAGAAAAGACTACATTACCCTTTAGAGATAGAGCGACACTCATTGGCTTTAGTTCAGTTCTATAATACTTATCTTACACATAACGTTATCTCTGGGAAAAATAAGCTAGATATTGTAGGTCAGAATGTTATGGAATCAGCAATTGATATTCCAGTTGGCCAATATAGCTTAAAAGATCTTGAAAAAACTACAAAAGCCATTTTTTCATTTAGTGTAAATTCAATGGATGGGGAGGAAAATGATATATCTTTCGAACTGGTTAAAATATCAAACAGAGTGAAAGTAAAATGTACCCTTAAATTACATATTGATAAACAGGTTTTAACAGGAAAACTTTTGGGATTCGTAGAAAATAAAACTTTGAAAGCAAATATGGATCATTATGGCGGTACAATTCCAAAATTTGCTCCATTTGAAACAATAAATATACACTGTAATATAGTGAATGGTATGATATTAAAACATGACGAATATCATCATAGAGAAAATAACATAATTACAACTTTTAAACCAAGAACAACATTTGGATTTGGTGACACAATCTATTACGAACCAGCTTATCCATTATTTTTTCCAGTGCAAACAAATCAAGTTAATGAAATAATAGTTGAAATTAAGGATGAAAAAGGTAAGTTAGTTAATTTTGATTTGTCTGAAAGAACAGTGATATTAGAGATGAGACCATAGGTATATTTTGGGTTGGAAGAAGTCATATTCTATACATAATAATTTTAATAGCTTTTAAACTATTAAAGTTCCATATGATAAAGATGAATAATATTTCTATTGAAAGTGTGATGAAAGATTTAGAAAAAGAATTCAATGTTTCGGCTACTTTAATATGTCGAATTTGGAGATGTGTATCTAAATTACTAATTTGACTATGTTGTAGCACATTGCCGAAGCCAGAGCGATAATTGTGTTTTATGATTGGATAACCATTAAAACTTTATAGAGATTTGAGCACAAATAAAAATCAACTGATGTCTAATTATATGACGACGATCATTTACTCTTTAAAAAACCGAATAGAATGCATTTGTTTAACACCACAATCCACAATTTCAATATATGCAAAACTTATACCTCCACGATTAACATCATTTAAAACTTTTTTACTGAAAATCTGAACATATATGTCTGGTAAGGTTACTTTAAAATTTCCAGAAGTAATTACCACTTTGTATCCATACCGTGTATCATTTATCTCAGCATAGTTTATGGGATAGGACTGAACAAATGTAAGTTCGGAAAGTTTCTTAAATTGTTGTGTTCCGTTTAATACATTTAGCAACTGATCCATCTTTATTATATACCCTATTTTATTTTTTACATATTCAAATTTTTGAGCCACGTTTTTTTGCAACTGCGTCCAAACGCAATTTTTTACACGTATTTTTGCTGATGCACTCGAATGTAAAGTTTAACACAACTTTTTTTCTAAAGACTACGATCCAACCAAACGCAACTTTTTGAGTCACTTTTTTGCAACTGCTCACAAATACAACTTATTGAGCCACTTTTTTGCAACTGCTCCCAAACGCAGCTTTTTGACCCACTTTTTTTGTGGTTGCGCTCAAATCGGTATTTCTATACTACTTGTGTTCAAAAGGAAGTCTTAACTCCCAGTGATGGAATATGCTGGATTTTGTATATAACTACATAATCTATAACTGAAGTTAATCGTTATCCATCAATTACAGATAGCATTTTATAACTCTGTTAATTTGCAGAAATTTTGTAATTACAATTGCAGCGAATCTGTGATTTTACTTTTTTGTTAGTGAGAAAATACACGCACACAGTAGTGATATAAAATTTGCGATGTTTGTGTGAATTTATACTGTGTGGCAGAAAATCTATCATTTACATAGTCAAATTACGTGCACAGAGTGCATGTTATTTAACATCATAATAAGATCAAATTACGGACTGGTATAGTAACATTACACCTATAGTATATATCTAATTAGGTATGATGAACATTACACAGTAACAGAGTGGTGTAGTAAAATTACCATAAATATGATTGTGTTAATTTACAATGTGTGGCAGAAAATTAGTAGCAAATATAGCAAAATAACATGAACAGAGTACATGTGATTTAATGAGTGGATTAGTAAAAGAAACTGACAGGTATGATAAAATTAAACTAACAAAGTTTGTGTAAATTTACATTATGTGGCTTGATATTGGTAGCAAATAAGTAAAATGTCACATAAAGAGTACTTGTGATTTAAAATAATGATTATTAAAATGAATAATAAGTATAGTAAAATTACACCGGCATTGTAATTGTAAATATGCATGGAACACACAGTATACGTACACGTTAATGTAAATGTAAAAATACACGAACATGTGAAGAGATTTTGCTGCCACGTACATTCGTGTAAATTACACAAAAATTTTTAACAGTGTACATCCCCATGCGTACTTCTCTGTGAAACTTGCTCTGTCTCTACAATGACCTCGCTGTCGACGAGACGTTAAGCCTCCTTTCCTACTACCTACCTACTTCCCCATGCCTACTTTTCAGTGCATTTTGCTCCATCTCTATAATGACCTCGCTGTCGATGGGTTGTTAAGCCCACTTACCTACTACCTACCTATTTCCCCACGCCTACTTTTCAGTGTATTTTGCTCCATCTCTCTAATGACCTCGCTGTCGATGGGTTGTTAAGCCCACTTACCTACTACCTACCTACTTCCCCATGCCTACTTTTCAGTACATTTTGCTCCATCTCTATAATGACCTCGCTGTCGATGGGTTGTTAAGCCCACTTACCTACTTCCCCATGCCTACTTTTCAGTGCATTTTGCTCCATCTCTATAATGACCTCGCTGTCGATGGGTTGTTAAGCGCACTTGCCTACTACCTACCAATTTCCCGTGCCTACTTCTCTGTGCAACTTGCTACATCTCTATTATGACTTCGCTGTCGATGAGACGTCAGATCCCGCCCTGTGTATTCACCTAGCTTGAGTAAGTAAAGTGGGTACGCGAGCTGCGCTCTAGCTTACACTCAAATGTGTCCGAAATTTGCAGATTTCGGTAGTTTTGTATTTTTTTTTGTACCTATTGGCTGTTAGAAAATATGCAAAATGACAAATTCAACTCCGTGTTGACTTTTACCGTCAAAACACAAGCACGAATGCATAAATATAATGTTTTTTTAAACCAATAACTGGTCATAAAATATACTAGGCATGTTTTAGAAAGCATATAAGTGTTGTGCTTTGTTTATATAATCCAAACATAAAAAATTTTAAAGTAGTTTTTATATAATATTATTATTTTCTTTTTTATTAATATATGCACATCATACCAGTGATGGTTGTATAAATATAACGTCCGTTTTAATCGTTAAATGCAAATAAAAATATTTTTCACTGTTAATGTAAAAATGTGTTGCCGCGAGTGCTAAACAAGTGAGTGTCGACAACGTCTGAGTGGAAACCTACGAAATGCCAAATTACAGAATAACGAATTTGTTATTAAGACACGTACTTCATATCCCTACGTTGGTTTTCTGCCAAAAGAACTGTAAAAAAATTACGTTTTGCTGTGTTGGGGACACGGTCGTTTGTTTTGCGTGAATACGTCTACGTTGACGCGCTCGGGCGCCTTGATGTTTATTTTACGTTCCCGGCACAGCTTCACTCGATCATATGGGGTTTTATGGGTATCACTGGATTGTTTTTGAGATGCTCTTTCCAACCGTGTGCGATGCGTCGCAGTCCTCACTCAACATAACATACGCTTTGATGCTTTGGCAATCGATTGGTGTAATTGAATTTTGAACGTAGACGATAGATTCGGATCTGCAATGCCAAACTGTATCCCCCGATTTTGTTATCATCGGATTTTCTGGATTGCTTCCCACTATGGTTGCAAATTTAAAGACTTATTTATGTCAAACACCACGTGGATAGCATTTGAGGTTAGAACATTTTTAATGTAAGTAGGTGCTTTCAGCTGTACCTACTTTTCGTCCAGGCTATGTTTTAACCCATTCTGTCTCGAAATGATTTAAATTCTCAAGTATTGAAATTGTCTATTCTTTTCATACACACTGTACTTGCACAGAGTGTGTCTCTCGCAACATATGCATGTACTGCATGTTCTTTGATGGCTTCATTGACCATTCACAGGCCGGAGGTGAAGAAAATTACAACAGATTAGATTTCTCACAAGGAAAATGCTCAGAACTCCGGGCACCGACTTCTTGTTGTGTATAATACCGACCATAGATACATTTCGTCTTCAATATGACCTTAATCACGGGCACGTGTTAACGCAGTTTGATTAAATCCAAGTTGTTCAAAGCATAAACGGGAGGAGCTTTACAGAATTTAAATGTAAACAAACAGGTCCATAACTGCCAAACATGTGACTTAAACGTTTGTACTAGCGACGGGCGAATCAGTACTTGGGGCCGTGGTTGTGCGGTGGTTTTTTTTTTTTTTAATTTATTTAATTGACCCTACTTAGCAATACAGTCATCCAGGGTGTTCAATTCTATCATGACTACTACAATTTAACGAACAGTATATTAGCTGTTGTATAGGCGCCCGTAATTTATGCTACAAATTCTATTTCTATTAGAAAGCATCGTTCACTCTTCCTAGTAAGGTGGTGAGCTATTCTGCCCCGACCGAGACTGCCCCCCGACAGGTATCCTTTCGGCCGCCCCTAGTTTCGCTGCCCCCGCCAGAACAGACTAGGGATCGGGATTTCCACGAATCCGCCCTGACGACCAGACGCCGTCGG
Source organism: Dryococelus australis (assembly GCA_029891345.1). Classification (NCBI taxonomy): domain Eukaryota; kingdom Metazoa; phylum Arthropoda; class Insecta; order Phasmatodea; family Phasmatidae; genus Dryococelus; species Dryococelus australis. Next base: position 22,506,210 of record CM057000.1, read on the forward strand.
GCCCGCACACAGCTAACTAGCCTTTCGGCCGGTCCGCCATGGCACCCAACGGTCGAATGGCCCCGCCCATGAAACCGACGGCCCCCAGCTGCCTCCCTATCTGTACTATTCTATTTTATTCATTTTATTTTTTTCCGTCTCCCACTGTTCCACACCAACCTTAGCAACGCCCAGGACATCGAAGTAACCCTTCTGGACACCCAGGCCTTCGTTTCCCGGCGGACGAGGGAATGGAACTCCGCTTCTACGGGCGCCCCCTCCCCTTTTTTTACACAGTCACATACACAGATATCAACAAACATATTATCACAAATCACATCTTTCTCTCATTTAGATTTTCTTCTCCGCAGTTCCTTCCATTATTCTTTCATTCATTTCAGATCTTGTCTTTATTCTTCTCTTTCTTTCTGCTTCTCCTCCTCTTTTTCTCTCTTCTGTTGTTCTTACACTTTCCTTCTCTGTTCTTATCCCCATTTTATTTCCTATCTTTCTTTCTCTTCTTTTTCTTCTCTTCCTCCTTGTTCTTCTATTTTTCTCCGTATTTCCTCCAATACTTCTTACATTCATTTGAGATCTTATGTTCTTCGTTATAACTTTTTCGTATTTGGAGCTTTTAACTTTTTCTTCCTCATTGATTTTCTGTAAAACTTAGTATTTACTCAAAATTCTTTTTCTTATCTAAAAGAGCGAGTTATTTATAATTTTTATTTAATTTAAATCATAAAACACTAGACAAACACAAACACTCACTCAATAAATCCCTTAGTTCCGGCACACACTCATCCGCTCCCTAGACTACTCAGTTGAATTATCATTCATAATTTTTACCATATCATATATTTTACTAATACTTTCATTTATTACACTATTATTTATATTGCTTTTACTTTCGTACTATTGTTGTATATTTTTAATATAATTTTTAGTATTTAGGCCCGTTTCTGTTGCATCGTATTCTGTTTGCCAATTTGTAACACTTTGTTTATAGATTTCTTTCTTTAATTCTTTTAAACCCATAGGTTGATTATTTCTATTTTTTTTCAATCCAAATATCATTGTGATCTACTATCTTATTATATGTATTTCCATTGTATTCTATTTCGGCTACTTCATTTTTGATTTGATATGACTTATTTCTATATTTCATACGATAGTCTATTGGTATTTCTTTACTAACAGTTATCGCGGATACATATGATGTTGTTGGTGTTAAAATCATTATTTTTATCAATACATATCTTTATGATGCTCTTAGTATTCTTTTAATGTGTGTATTTTCAATTTTATTTTTGTAACAAGTGTTGGCATATTGTAAAATATTACGGTATAATGCCTGATGTACTATTTTATTATTATTATTATTATTATTATTATTATTATTGATATTCCATACCATTTGTTTTAATTTAAAAAATATATTCTTAACTTTTTAGGTCATATATTTAACATGTGGGACAAAACTTAATCTATTATTCTAAATAACTCCCAAGTATACTATTTCATTTTTAACATTTATTGTTTGTTTGTCATACTTTATCATTGGCAGTATTTTAACTAATTTTCCTTTTAAAATTATGGCAATTGTTTTTTCTACTCATAATTGAAATTTTCTTTCTTTCATCCATATTAAAGTTTTGTCCATTATTTTTTGTGTACGTTCTTCTAATTCCTTTCTTATATTACCTTCTATCGAAATCATGCAATCGTCCGCGAATGCCACAACTTTTGAATCCCCATTATTGTTTTGTACTATGTAATCATTTATTACTGAATTCCATAGACTTGGCCCTATTACTGATCCTTGTGGACAGCCGCGATTTATTTCCCTTTTTAACTTTATCTGATTATTTGTTCTATTATGTTCCGGTTATTCAAATAGTCCCACAAAATTTCTTTCCATTTTTTACCCTATTGGTATTTTATTAATCTGTTCTTTAATGTATTTCCATGTCACTGTTGAACATGTCTCTCTTATGTCTATTGAGATGGCAATGAAATATTTGTTGTACGTGTTTGTATTAAGTTTAATACCTTATTTATTGTCTCTTAGGTTGATTTTTTTCCTCTAAATCCAAATTGGTTATCGTGAAGCGTTTTTTCTATTTCCATTTAATTTTACTATATATTATCCTTTCGTATATTTTGCCCAATGTTGATAAGAGACACATTGGTCTGTAGGATGAAACCTCTGTTTTTAATTTATTCTTACTTTTGTATAAAAATCCTATCTTTCCTGCTTTACATATTTCTGGATATCTGCTTAATGTATAGCATTTATTTATAATTTTTGTTAGTATTGATTTAATTGTTTCCCAGCTTTTATTTATTACTTCGATTGTTATCCGATCGATTCCCTGTGTTTTTAACGCTGCATATTTTTATTGCATTTTCAATATCTCTTTTTCTTTAATTTCTTCAGATTCTGTTTTCTTTTCTTCTTCCAAAGTATGTATTTCTATTTCTTCTTCTGTTCCTTCAAGATTAGGTAGTAGTTTGTCCATCATAACTTTATATGTTTCCTTAATTGTTGTTGTGTATTTTTCCCCAATTTTTATGCTGCCGGTGGTTTCTTTTTTTCCCAACTTCTTCCTTGCCAGTTTATCTACTAAATTCCAAGGTCCCTTTCTCCCTTCTTCTTTAACAAATTCAATCCATTTATTATTCATGTTTATCCTGATTAACGTTTTATATTCCCGTCTAATTTTTTTGTAAACTTCCTTACAAATCAATTTAGCATTACATCCACAACAGCTCCTATATTTCCTATGTTTATTTGTTACTTTATTTCTCATTATTTTAGGTTCATTAATACACCACCAATTTATGTTTTATTTGTAGTTTTATTTGTTGTTTCTTGTTTATCACATATGTTAACTATTGCTTCCTGGAATTCATATATTGTTTCTTCAATTGTATCATCTACCATTCTGGAATCTATCATCTTAACAACATTTTTTAATTCTTCATTAGCCCTTTTCCCAGTTAGTAACTTTTAAAATTAATATTTTCTCTATCTTTATTTCCTGTTGAGTTTCAATTTCTATATCAAAATTTATTTTGTCGTGATCACATATACTATGGTTTACTATCACTTTATAATTTTTCCTTCCATATCTTTTGTAGTTATAGTTGAATCAATATTCTGTTTCACGTTGATACTGTCAAATGTCTTTAAATTACCTTCTTCGTTGCAAATTATCCAATTGTTTTGTTTATTATTTCAATTACCTCTTCTCCTCTTGTGTCTGAAATTTTTGAATTCCATAGTCCAGATTTTGCGCTAAAGTCACCTGCAATTGTTAGTTTATTATTACCTATTTCTACTATTATTTCATTCAATTTTTTTTAATATACATTTTATTTCCCGTTGTGGTGGCAAATATATTTAAATGAATGTCAATTCATTATTAATCATACATTTTTCTACTGCTATTTCTTACATTATTAGATGTATATTTAAAATTTTATGTTTATTAGCTATTATTGTTGCTGCTAATGATTACCCTTTCTCGTTTTTAAAAATTTGGTAGTTGCAGTTTAAATTTATATAATTATTATTACACAAATACGGCTCTTGTATAAATTCAATTTCGTATTTATCTTGAACTAATTGATTATTAAGGTCTAATGTTACTGTACGGCCTTTTGAAAATTAGATTGTACCACTCTAATACCCATAATCTGTTTCCTTTTTCAGTCTTTCTCTTGCCAATTTGTAAAATGGACAGTCCTTATCGAATACCGTGTGGTTTCTTTCTCCTCCTTTCTTTTGTCCCCGTATGCAGTTTATACATGTATTATGTTCTTCTGTACATATTCTTGTTGTATGTCCCTCTTCTCCGCATTTCCCACACATTTCTTCTTTTTGTCTATATCGTTTTTCGGTGTGTCCACATCTGTGGCATCTATTACATCTCATAGGCGACACAAATTCTTTAACATTGTATGCTTCCCATCCGTAGTATTTTTTTTCTGATTCATTATTCGTTTATAAATTTTCGTACTTGTCTCTATTACTGTGTTCCTCGTTCAGTTTACCTCCCTTGTTACAAAAAAGATTCTTGTTTCTTTTAGATGTTCATCTACGTCGAAATCTTTACTCAAATTTTGATTATATATTTTTTCCAAAAATTCTTCTTTAGCTAATTCCGCTCTTACTCCATATACCATTATTTTTGGGTTTCTCTTTTGTGGTCTGTCAAATTTCATTTTCACCTCTATTCCTGATTTATTCTTCTAATTTTTCTCCTTGCTCTCCATTTGGCATCTCAATTATTATGACATGAGAATTAGTTTTGATAATCTTATTTATTTTAATGTTATTTTCTTTTGGTCTAATGTATTGTATTAATTTCCTTTTGGTTTCTTCGCTGCTACCGCCCTTATGCATTTGTTCTGGCTTTATTATCATTTTTACTGGTTCCATTATCGTTTTCCTAATCCCATTATCGTGTTCTTCTCCTTCTTATTTTTCCAGTATATTTTTTATTCTTATCTTGCTCTCTTTTTTCTTGTTTGATTCCCTTCGTTTCAGCTTTTAATTCCACTATTTCTAATATCTGCTGCCAAACTACATCCTGTAGTTATGATAATTTTGTCATGATTTCACGTATGCCACTTTTTTTGTTCGTAGTATCGTTTCCAACTCTTGTAAAATATATTTTAATCTATTACCATGTACATCTTCTTCTTCTATTTCTAGTGCGGTGTTTTCATGGTTCTCTTCTTGGTTTTTTTCCTAGGTTTTCTTGTAATATCCTGTCTTGATCTACTGTGGGTTCTCTCCTGTTCGGTGGTGTTCTTAGTGTTTTTGTTGATTTAGAAAATGGCGATGTTTTATTACTTATATATTAACACTGCACCACTACTGTAAGATGTCTGCCGCTCCTGCTTCTCACCCCGTCCTCTTTGTCATTTCTTTGTTAATTCTGTGTCCCATTCCTCCCAGTGCCACCCCGCAGTTATAATTATATTATTTATCCTTTATGACCTGGCCGGTTCCCCCTCCCAGTTTTATTTAATCCTGTTTCTCTTGCATATTTTAGGTGGTAAAATTTTATTAATAGATTCCTCTCCTTTTTCTGATGATCCCGTGGTTTTTATTTCCCCTGTACGTCCTTTTTGACCGAAATATTGACAGGTTTTAATTATGCTGATCTTGCCTTTTTTTTAGGTGTTAAATTTTTTGTGTCGTTATATACGGTTTACCTTCCTGATTACGGATATATCTCACTTTTCGTTCTGTGTCTATTAGTTCTCGAGTAATTTAGCTTTCATTTATTTTTCTTTATTTTGCTTTTTTGAAAATACAGCAGTGGTTAGACTGCTCGCCTATCACCCAGGTGAACCGTGTTAGATTCCCGGTGGAGTCGCTACCGCACGCGGGAATAGTGCCGGACGATTCCGCTGACCGGCGGGTTTTCTCGGTAATCTCCCGTTGCATTCCAGCGCTGCACTCTCGCTCCATCCTCATCGGCTCTCAAGACCCCGATGTTGAAGGTCGTCCGAACATCTCCACTCTAGTCTGCGGTCCGACTGCAACTCTCCCGTTGCAAGCTGCCCGACGGCGGAGAGGAGAGGCCGGACAGATAGATTGCCCCTCGGGTAAATGTCTCGCACTTCTGGACCTCGTCCAAGAGGCGGGAAAGCACGCGGCATCTCCTCGTTGCTGGAAACTCGCGACCTCCAGCGGCGATCACACATTCTCCGCACACCCTCTTGACAGATCGCCAGCTTCGGGATGCCTTTTCCTGGCGGACGAAAGGAGATCGAATGTTTCAGCACGACATGTTTTCTGCTTTCCACGAACTGCATCCTGTACAAAAAAATAACTGTGTGCTAGAGTTTTTCGAATTTATGATGTACACTCGAAATTCGAATCAGTGGGAAACCACTGATTCGCAGTGAAATTCAACTACTACAATCAGCGAAAATGGCTCCACTTAGAATCAGTGGAAAACCACTGATTGCTTCAGTGAAATATTTCACTGATTGGCATAGCGACGTGAAACAATTTCACTGATTGAATAAATGACGGCTGACTGCAATGGCGAATTAAATATTGCTGTAATAGAATGTAGGCAAATAATTACACTAAATAAACATATTTACGATAGTTTACTATTTATATTGTGCAATTTACCGTAATTTAAAACAGTGGAAAAACTTCATAATGTGGCCGGGATTGAGCTCGCGCAACCTTCACTTATAAGCCGTTGTCTTACCATATATATATGTATATATATATATATATATATATATATTATATATATATATATATATATGTGTGTGTGTGTGTGTTCCTTCATTTGACGTTGTTGTGACATTTTTCACGTTGACGAAGCTTTAGTGAGACCGACTTGAAGAATTCCCAGTGCGACAATCTAGCTGAGCATCTGCCACGTCGGAGGCACCGGGGCGCGAACCCGCGACCCTCCGACTATAAGTCGGCCACCCTACCCCTGAGCTATGAGGGCAGGGCGTTTTGAGCTACCACGCCAAGTTAAAATAATTAGAGGAAAATAAATTTTTTTATAGTATCGCTGCGAAATCGTGTAGTTTGAAGTTGTGCTCATACTTGTGTTTGGTTTGATTGGTACCGTTAGGATTGTTGAAACGAATAGTATATATGAGGTCACTCTCTTTGCCACATTAAATGCAGTTTAAAAAACCGAGCGATGTGACGAACGCATTGCGTTTTGAAATCCGGAAACATTTTAGAAGATATTTTGTATTTGTTTCATTCGTTTATTCGTTATTACTTCCCTTGATACGCTTTATTTAACAGCCATTTTTAAAACGATGTTCGACGGCCATTTTACACGCAGTTTCACTGATACATCTGTCAAAACTTATTAGAGGCGGAGCAATTTGCTCAGATGTTTCACTGGTACATCAGTAAAAAAATAAACCACTGAGAAAACAGTGGGAAACATGACTGGCGAATCAGTGATAAATGTCACTGAATCAATCAGTGAAGGAAATATGGCATTTTTTCACTGGTCCATCAGTTAAATTCACTGAAGTGACTGTTGTTTCAGTCTGATTCAATTGATTCATTTAAACAGTGAAATTCTCACTGATTCAGATTGCATGTTTGTCTACTAAAATAATACCTAGTCTATTCTATACTAAGAATTGTACTTATCAGATAAAACGCATGCTGTAATTTTTTTTTTTAAACACGTCAACATCTTTTAAAAATACTTTTTCAGACTGCTGTCTCTTCAAAATAACTACCGAGGTAAGAGACAAACTATTGTAGGAGCCTGTATTGAACTTTTAAAAAGATATTACACCAATAAAATTACGTGGTCGCTGCGTAGAAATCCATAGGCACACGCGGCATGATGAGAACAGTGCACGATAGTTCAGAAACTCGTGCGTAGCGGCGATGGCCCCTTTTTGTGCGTAGCAATGTCCGCCCTTATCGCTTCCGCGCTTCTGCTACTCAAACGAGAAGATAGCTGCAGTTAAAGGAGCGTCTTTTGCTGTACTTTTTGTGTGAGGGAGAACCAAAATATTGAGCACTTAATGGGAATATTGCATAAAAGCAGTATATTGAGCAGATTTTCGATATAAGTCGTTTCCTAAGGGGTTTATCAAAATTTTTGATTCGACAAGACGCAAATAATAATTTTCAACATCTTTTTAAGTTGTTAGATTTTCACCTCTATCATTATTCTAGGAGCACTGATGAAAGAAAAGAAATATATTTCTTTTTATCTTGAGTCAGAGTTCCGAGAATAACGAACGCAGAGAATTTTTAACCATGGTGTTCAAAATTGATATTTAGTCTTGTTGTACCAAAAATTTCGAAAAATTCTATGTAAAACAAATTGTAACATAAATTATATAAATGTACGATTTCCGTGCCACATTCCCCTCAAACAGTGAAATCTTCAGCGGCGATGAAGAACAGCCGAGATAAAGATGTAACAATGAAAGAGTACAATGGTGCTCGAAAGAGGAGTAATATGAGAAAACCAAAACGCCACGTCGTCCGGCGGGGGTCGCTTCAAGATTTTTGCACGTGTAAATCGTGCCTGACAATGCCGCTGGTCGGCAGGTTTTCTCGAGGAGCTCCCGTTTCCTAAACCCTTTGCGTTCCGGAGCTTTTTCATATCAACCTCGCTCCACCCCACGTCGGCTCTCAAGACCTCGTTGACAAGAGAAGTCCAAATTTCCCCACTCCACTTTTCTGGAATGTTGCCATTGTTTTGTTGGCAGCTTTATTCCACTCTCTGGCGAGACATTTCAATGTCAGTAAACAGTTGCTAGGTAAACGATGGTCTTGGTACCTCCCCGCAGGTAAAAATAATCTATATTTAGATCAGGGGAACGTGCAGGCCAGGCTACTAGTCCCACACAACCCATTCGCCTGTGCGTAAACTGCTCATCCAGATAAGCTCTGGCGACTCTACTGAAACATGGTGGCGTCTCATCAATCATCTAAACACATGTGGTTTACCATATCCTACGGGACGTCCACGATTAGCATATGTAACTGTTGTTGCAGAAATTTACAGTACGCTTGACCTGTTAAGCGCTTGGTGCGTTTGATTTCAACAATGTAATGGCCTTAGCAACACACAATCCACGCACGTATGTATAGTCCATTCGCTTTTACATCAAACTTTTCTGAAGACTTGCTAAAGATCTATTTCCAAAATATTCTTCCACCTCATGCAAACTAACTCTAAACAAGTCTAGAGAATTATACCAAAGGATAACGCACTGAATTCGTACGTATTGGGTGGTAATAATATTTAGCGTGAGAACTATTTCTTACAAGACTCTACAAACGCACATGTTTCCTCACTGTGTATATTCATATTTACTATAAAAAAAAAATTATAATTGATAATTAAAATTTAGGGAAAACTTCAATTTAACGAGAAATAAGATATTTTATAACAGAGTTATAAAACCGTTGTTATACATGACATATTATGGAAATAATTAAAAACGTCATACATGGGTGATTTTTCAAATGTTCTATTCAAAAAGAGTGAAGAAACCACGAATACACTATACCACACTCTCCACACAAACATGAGTATAACGTCTACCAACAATGGATACAGTGACATACGACGCGTAGCTCGAGAACCACTCAACCCGTACACAAACATGAGTGAAACGTCTACCAACAGTGGATACAGTGACATACGACGCCTAGCTCGGGAACCACTCAACCTGTACACAAACATGAGTGTAATGTCTAACAACAGTGGATACAGTGACATACGACGACTAGCTCGGGAACACTCAACCCGTACACAAACATGAGTATAACGTCTACCAACAGTGGATACAGTGACACACGACGCGTAGCTCGACAACCACTCAACAAGTACAAAAACATGAGTGTAACGTCTACCAACAGTGTATACAGTGACATACTCTGCGTAGCTCGAGAACCACTCAACCTGAACACAAACATGAGTGTAACGTCTACCAACAGTGGATACAGTGACATACGACCCGTAGCTCGAGAACCACTCAACCTGTACATAAACCTGAGTGTAACGTCTACCAAAAGTGAATACAGTGACATACGACGCCTAGCTCGAGAACCACTCAACCTGTACACAAACATGAGTATAACGTCTACCAACAGTGGATACAGTGACATATGACGCGTAGCTCGGGAACCACTCAACCCGTACACAAACATGAGTATAACGTCTACCAACAGTGGATACAGTGACATACGACGCCTAGCTCGAGAACCACTCAACCTGTACACAAACATGAGTGTAACGTCTACCACCAGTGGATACAGTGACATACGACGCCTAGCTCGAGAACCACTCAACCTGTACACAAACATGAGTGAAACGTCTACCAACAGTGGATACAGTGACATACGACGCCAAGCTCGTGAACAACTCAACCTGTACACAAACATGAGTGTAATGTCTAAAAACAGTGGATACAGTGACATACGACGTCTAGCTCGGGAACACTCAATCCGTACACAAACATGAGTGTAACGTCTACCAACAGTGTATACAGTGACATACGACGCGTAGCTCGAGAACCACTCAACCTGTACACAAACATGAGTGTAACGTCTACCACCAGTGGATACAGTGACATACGACGCCTAGCTCGAGAACCACTCAACCTGTACACAAACATGAGTGAAACGTCTACCAACAGTGGATACAGTGACATACGACGCCAAGCTCGTGAACAACTCAACCTGTACACAAACATGAGTGTAATGTCTAACAACAGTGGATACAGTGACATACGACGTCTAGCTCGGGAACACTCAATCCGTACACAAACATGAGTGTAACGTCTACCAACAGTGTATACAGTGACATACGACGCGTAGCTCGAGAACCACTCAACCCGTACACAAACATGAGTATAACGTCTACCAAAAGTGGATACAGTGACATACGATGCCTAGCTCGAGAACCACTCAACCTGTACACAAACATGAGTGTAAAGTCTACCAACAGTGGATACAGTGACATACGACCCGTAGCTCGAGAATCACTCAACCTGTACACAAACGTGAGTATAACGTCTACCAACAGTGGATACAGTGACATACGACGCCTAGCTCGGGAACCACTCAACCTGTACACAAACATGAGTGTAACGTCTACCAACAGTGGATACAGTGACATACGACGCCTAGCTCGAGAACCACTCAACCTGTACACAAACATGAGTGTAACGTCTACCAACAGTGGATACAGTGACATACGACGCGTAGCTCGGGAACCACTCAACCCGTACACAAACATGAGTGTAACGTCTACCAACAGTGGATACAGTGACATACGACCCGTAGCTCGAGAACCACTCAACCTGTACACAAACATGAGTTAAACGTCTACCACCAGTGGATACAGTGACATACGACGCCTAACTCGACCACCACTCAACCTGTACACAAACATGAATGTAACGTCTACCAACAGTGGATACAGTGACATACGACGCCTAGCTCGGGAACCACTCAACCTAGGACATATGTTCGTATGGACTTTTTATTTTGAGATGTACTATCCACGCCCCAGTTACTTCCCACATATAGTCAATCAACAGTTACTTACAACATCCCGGAAGCTATGCTGAATATCTACTCACCCTTATGCAAACAAAGCTTAACAGAGTCTAAAAAATTTCACCAAACGGACAACGCGCCGAATTCGTGCGCAATCAATGCAATATAATTTTTTATAAGAATTATTTCTTACCTGGCGTTACCAACACACATATCTTCTCCTTGTTTTATTCAAATTAATTATGTATGAATTATTATAATTAATGGATGAAGTGTAAGTGAAAGTTCACTTTAATCTTAATTTTTATATTCTGATGTAAATAGGAATTTAAAATGCTTGTATCACACGACGTATTTAGGAACGAATCAAATACGCCATATATGGGATGATTCGTGAAATGCACGATTAAAAAAGTATGAGGTAACCCCGAATAGACTATATTGAAACATACTGCATGTCTGTCTCCTCCTCGGTCTCCATCTGTTGTTATTTTAATGCGTCCTTCGGGTTTTTATGATTGTTTTCAGTATACCTACTTCATTGCTCGTTTCTTTTGTTAGCCTACTTGTCATATGGTTTTGGTCTACTATAATTTAAAAAAAATCTCTTACCTATATATATATATATATATATATATACAAATATCTTGGATTGTTTTTAGCTTATGTTTTTCTTATGAAAATCTCAGCGTTTCCTGTAGCGACGTAGCTTCGCAATAGCTAATGTCCCATTGCAAAACACATGAGCCAATTTAACGATTTCATATTATACACTGCATTTTGAGTATTAAATATTACCCAATATATCCACGGTGAAGTATTAGTTACAAAGTTTTTTTTTTTTAATTGCTCAACCCTCTCGGTCACAGTGTCGTATATATGGGACGCAGCACAGGAAGTAGCTTTAATAGGCCAGCCTACCTGCATAGTGTTTCTCCTGTTTTTGTTCGAGAAGCGCGGGAGCTATAAGGGTCACACCGCCACGCTCTGCAAGAGCGTCCATCGCCCCTGCGAGTAGGGCTCTGAACTGGCGTGCAGCGTTCTTGTAGTGCTGCCTGTACACATGGGACTTTCAGCGGTGGCCATATAATGAGTAAAGGGATTTGGCAGGCTCTTGACATCAAGGTCTTGAGAACCGATCAGGGTGATCGAGGTGAGTATGGTGCTGCGCCGAAATGAAAGGACGGGGAGGGGTAGGAGATCCCCGAGAAAACCCGCCGACCAACGGCGATTTTCACATGCGAAAATCCGGAGTGACCCGGCCGGTGATTGAACCCGGATCGCCTTGTCGGGGGGGGGGGGGGCGAGGAGGCTAACCGCTCTGACCATATAATTTTATTGATGAACAGTCTATAGTAAAGTTCCATAGAGGCTCCTATCGTAGTTTGGCTCGTGTACGACAAGTAAGTTTTAAGACGCGGCAGTCTGAAGTAACCGTTTTGAATTATACCGGAGGTCTCCAAAACAACCAGAATGCGTAGTAACTCTAATGTGCCATTCCTTCCGCGTCTGGGAAATGATGTCTTGCCGTAGGTAAACATAATAGAAGCACATTTAATAGTTTCGTCAGAAAACCAGGATTTCATACTTCCATTGTACATAACAAGAATCTGCGTTTCAACAGCGCGACAAGTACGACACAGTGGGCACAAGCAACAACAAAAATTCGTGATATTGTAAACACAGAAATATATATATTATGTGTAGAGACCTGAGAAATTCGCGAGTTCAATGGCCTGCAGGCTAGAATTCACAGCGTTACATACTCCCATACATATATCAACAGTTTATTAGTCGATTGTCGTGGTAGTAAAAGGCGGTGGTTAGGAGCACTATTTATTGCATGTTTATTAATGGCTCATTTATCTCCAGGAAGTGTCAAACAACAAGTCGACCAATTACAAAAGTAACATGAACGTACAAGTGTGTGAATTCCAACTCGTCTAGAAATGAACCCGTGAAATTCTCGAGGGTCTTATTATCAGAGACCCGAAAAATTTGAGACACCTGAAAAAATTCGCGGATTCATTTTGGGACAAGCTAGAATTCCATACACGTGCATTTATATAACTTTAGCCATTGGTCCACACGATGTTTGACACCTCCTGGAGAACAGTGTCCAATTGTTGCCTTCCACTGAGACAGCAGGCAACCAATGTGCAGTTTTCATCAGCATAATTGTACCTACATAAAACTTCAGAGTCCAGGCTGCAAGTCATTGAACACGCGAATTTTTCAGTTCTCGACTAATTATGTATAAAGAGGGCCACATGTTTTTCGCGAAAAAAATTAACGCAGACGCTAGACTTCAATAACCTATGTGCATCCTTGCAGATTTCCATAGGCTATTGGCTGCTTTGTTATTGTGTCAAGAGAGTTTGTCACATGAGTGAGACAACCATAAATAAGTTTCTCCGATACTGACATTCCATGATTTGCGGGCAGACAGATAAGACGTGTAAATTCAAATGATCCAATCACCAAAGTGGTTCTGAACTTAAGTGTTTTGGAAGACAGCTTGTCCTGAAATATTTACGCAAAAAACTGGCGCCATTAGGTATATATAGTTGCATGTTACTAAACACCAACCACTAGTATGAGCGCTAATAATATTTAAATTATTATTTTTATATTTGTGTTTGTTCAACCATTCCTTTCCACGCTCTCTGGTACTCCACAGTGTAAAAACATCGTAATTACACGTCGGCGTAGCAAGGTGTTGCATACTCTCGCAAGAAAGAACTTAGACAACAAGAAGAGGGTGGGTTAGACCTACCTACAGTTTTATAATACTATCATTTTCTTTTCGTAAATCGCGCCGTGCCTGCAATATTTATCGAGGTGGGGTCATTGAAGTCTCACCCCTGATTAGCTGGAAGATTGTTTTATTCGAGCCACGCCTATTGTGTTGTTTCTGTCGCGCTTTTGTGATCTCATCATTATGCGAGAAGTCTACCGTGTGTAGAAGGCACCACTCTTCGCTAAAGTCCGTTCACGATAAAGTGAGCACTAGTGAAATCAACCTTAGAAAAAAGTCGCTGCTCCTGCCTGCACCATATTTAAACTGGTGCACTGAGTGGCATGCACTCAGAAAACTTGGCAACGAAGTATGGAAAGTAGTTCCATATTTTAGTGTGTCTGATAACAAATTTTAGTAACCGATTAAGATTATTTAAATTATTTATTTCGCTTTCTGTTCTTTTAATGCACACTAAAGTGTCATAATGAGCAGATTTTTAAATAATTTACTTTCTTAATCATTTCGCAGTCTCATTTACCAACTCATGAATAAAGTTATGAGGCCCACGTGAATGTTAATTTTACATAAGGTGGAAGAATACACAACTTGTATACAAGTAGATCTTAAGCAGGGCTTTCAAAAATGCTCATTTTACTGTGAACAGCATATAACACGCAGTATTGACAAAAGAAGAAATTTCTTTGAAGAAAATTTAAAAAAATATCCAGTGTCAGCTAACGTGGTAGTTTGATATACAACAATCAAGACGAAAATTCACAATATGGAAAGCTTCGCCAGCTTAAAACATTCCTGATAAACGAGAAGTGTTGGCACTTTGCAAGTCTATTAAAACAGGTAAATATTTTGGAAATGTAGGTCTCCTGTGGCGACATTTGACTCTATACATCCCGTTCCTCCAAGGCCTTCTCGAATCTGGAAAAGACCAAATTCAATCAGTGCCTAGGATATGTTAGGTTACACTGAGACAAACTCGCACAATTTAGTTGCCCTAACAAAATATATTGTTGAGCAAACAAAATTCGGAAAGCAACAAAATTACTTTTGTTCGTCTAACAAAATATATGCTTAATAAACAAAATCTCTGCGTTGGGCCAAAAAAATGAGACTGTATACAAACTATTTTGTTGAATAAACTGCCAATAATTGCTTGGCCACTCATTAGACTGCCTTCGTTATAAAATACAGCTCGAGATTTTGTTTGAATTTTTGTGACAATTAGGATAGTAACAGTGTTTGTTAGTTCATCTATTGATGATTAACAATCGTATGAACAAATTATTAAAACCACGCAACAAGAAATCTATAAGAAAAGCTGTAGAACTTGAAATATTTGTTTGCACGCGTCGCCCAGTAATTGCAGTACATCTATTTGAAAGTTTTACGATTCATCAGTTGTCACATTATCTGAGGTAACTAAGGCGCAGCGCTCGGACGCCGGTGATCTAAATTAGAAATTCCGACGAACTTGTCAATTTTTTTTTATATCCGCCCAAACTGTTTAATGTACGTGTAGCCAAACAAATCTTTAGTTGCACCAATCAAATCATGCAGTTTGGGGTAACCAATTGAGAATAAGAAAATAATTTGGTTTTTAGCAACAAAATATTTAATTGTCCCTGTACAAACAAATAATTTGGTTGCACCAAACAAAACATTTTTCTCAGTGTAGGTTGAGTTAGGTTAGGTAAGGTTATGTTAGGTTAACCATTGCGATATAAACAAGCCACTGCGTATGTTTGAAGATTGTAAACAACATTATCGACCACCAAACATAACCGATTTGTAGGGATAGGAAAATTTCGCGAATTCATTTTGGGACAAGCTATACGTCAAACACATATACAGTAAAGTCACCTTCGTAATTGGATCATAGTTTATTAGACCCGCCCTGCACGCCTCTGAGCCAATAGCAGACTTGCAAGGAAACACCTTGCGAATCCCATAACTGCCAGGTGCGGGGCTACAGCCAATGGACACACAGATGATGCTCCAGTACGCAGAGGACTGAGGAGTCTAGCCTACAGGTCATTGAACTCGCGAAATTTTCCTGTCCCTACCGATTTGTTAACGTCGGCACAGTAAATATAACAACAACGAAATGGTAAAATAAAATTTAAGTCAATCAACAAAGTTCAGAATACAAACCATTTCCTAACAAACACCAAATATAACCATTTACATAAATAAAAAAAAGAACAAACTATAAATAAATGTGGGTGCGATCATCTGAATGTCGTGAGCAGGCAAATCTTCCGTATCATGGTAAACACCTCCCGCCAGCAATATTAACCACAAACATGGTTCTCATCACCGAACCCACTGTAGAACAAAGCGTTGCATCAAAACTAGTACAGCTCCAAGCAAAATATTGTTCTTTGCAATGCCTAAAACGGTATATTTGTGTGTGTGCCGAAGAAGGTTCAGCGCTCGTAAAATTGCACCGACCTGAACATAGTAATGCATGTTTTAGCACAGTGGCGTACGCAGCGCCATTTTTTTTTCGGAGGGGCGATCTAAAGTGCTGAAGAATTTTGTGGTGGAGGAGGGAAGGTATTGCTATCAAAACCAGAGACTTTCTAATGGCCAACAATTACATGGTTTGTTGGATTGGGGAGGGCGGGAAGTTATCACTCAGGAATTTGTATTTTTTTTCAATTCCAAATTTAAAATATAGCAGTAGGCCCAACTAACTCTTCGAGGATGGCACAAATTTACTAGTACCGAGGGCAAGTTTGAATTGCGCTGCCTAACTCCTCAACTACATGACTAACAGTTTATGTTGGTCTCTGTATTTCCACGTAACATGCTCCTATTCGCCCTGACTACAGCTCACACGCCTACTTTTCTCTGTAACGTTTATTATTTGCTGGCCGTCTGCCAATGAAATAGTGCGTTGAAAGTGTACCGATTAATGTGTCAGTGTCACGACAGATGTGACAAGATATACAATCCCCCGCGTGCATTAGACACTCTGTTAAAAAGAACGGTTATGTTCTTAAAAAAAATTTATGTTGGTAAGTTATGTAATTTTTTTACTTATATTCCGTTAAAGTACAGCGAAACCGTCGACAAACCGTTCTAAAAATACTTTTGACAAACTGAGTTGTTTTTTTTTTTTTTTAAGCTGGCTCAGTAATTTAACTACAAATATTAAAAATTCATATTTACAGAGTTTACACACCTAAAGCTAACAAGTCACGCGGAAGATATTTTATAATCCGACAATATCATGTTGAGATAAATATCCTAAAATTTGTATTTTTTGGGAGGTGATCAGTGCGTCCTCCCCCCCCCCCCCCCGGCCCGACCCTTCTACAGCCCGCCTCAAGCACAACTTGTGTAAGCACAAGTTCTGGTGAAAGGAAACATTTTCGTCCGTGGAGTAGATACATCCGCTTCGACACTTGGTACAGCTTCACGCCACTAAGTATAGTCTTTTCGCGGTTCATTGACATTTTTTTAATCACACCATTGAAAAATCACCCCCTTAACAAGGGATAGGAAAATTCAATGTTCAAGTCCAATGACCTGTAGGCTATATTCCACAATCCTGTGTACACACTAGGGCCTCGGATGTTTGTTCATTGGCTGCTGCTCCAGAGAGTAGCCAGTGTTACCTCACACCTGGCAGTATGGCACTCGCTACTTGTTTACTTTCCAGTCTGCTATTGCCCTAGAGTCGTCCAGGGCATGTCTAATGTATCTACTGCGATCCATTTGCAAAGGTGACTTCAGTGTACACGTGTTGGACATCTATCTTGTCCTGAAACGAACTCGCGAAATTTCCTTACCCCCTACCCATTACGCGAAGCGTTAGATTCTTTCCTAAATGTGTCATATATCACATGCGTGTTATACTTCTGTCGACATAAAAGTAGGCTCCCTCATTTTTCGTTAAATTGAACTTCTACCTATAATCCACTTAAAAATTTTATATTTCCCTTATAACTAGGGACGGGTGTATTTCGCGAAAATATTTATGGTCATGCTAGACTTCAATATCATATGTGCAAAACCACGACTTCCTTTGGTTATTGGCAGCGCGTGTACATGAGAAGACATGTTCTAATTTGACTGGGCCAATCGTAATAAAGTACTCCGATACTGAACATACATGATTCTCGGACGGATACTTGAGGCACGGGACTTTAAAAATCACCCAACCTCGAAAGTGCTTATGAACAAAAGTGTTTTAGAGTACAGCAGGCCTTGCAATCTTTTCGCGAAAAACACTTGGAGTAGTAAAAAAAGGCCGATTCGAGCACAGCCCCCAGTTATCAGAAAACCAATGGTAAATGAAATGCTCGAGCCATCAGAAAACCATCAGAAAAAACTCTACTTAATTTTCTGATCTAAAACATCAAATACCGGCTCGATCACAGCCCCCAAGTTATCAGAAAACCAAGAGTAAATGAAATGCTCGAACCATCAGAAAACCAACGGTAAATTGAATGCTCTAGTCATCAGAAAACATCAACTGCCGATTCGAGCGCAGCAGCCAAAAAGTGACTACAAAAGTTGCGTTACAGTGCAACCGCAAAAACTGACTGCAAAAAGATGCATTTGGGAGCAGTTGCAAAAAGTGGCTCAAAAAGTTGCGTTTGGGTGCATCTGGAAAAATACAAGTAAAAAGTTGCGTTTGGACATAGTTGCAAAAAAAAGAGTAGCTCAGAAAATTTGAATATGTAAAAAATAAATATGTTGTATGTAATAAATGAGCACAAATAAAAATCAACCGATGTCTAATATGATGACGACCATGGCAATGAAAAAGGCTAATGCAACTGGTAATGTTTGGAAAGAATATAAATTTAAGAAAGATGTTTTTGCAGAAAGAAAGAAGAAGAAATCTCAAGAGAAGTATGTCAAGTGTGAAACTTGTAGTCACTATTACAAATCATCTCTCATAAGAAGCCATCTTAAAAGTAGATTGCACAAAGGTCTTACACCAATACATAATACATCACATTAGCCAACAAATGCATGAGAAATTTTTAAAGTGTCACAACATCTAATATCAAAACAGAAGTTCCCACGAGAGAAACAAGTTAAATGTGAAACGTGTAGTCACTATTACAAACCATCTCCCATAAGAAGTCACATGAGAAGTAAAATTCACAAGTACACACCCAGATTCAGTGTAGAAGAAATCGAAACAGCATTTCAAAGTAGGATCAAGACTTATGCTGTAAAGAATGTGAATGCATACAAAGACCCAAATCATTTCCTAAGCGATGTAAAAGAAACTCTCACGGGGGTAATTAGTAAACATTTAAAACCACTGAAAGTGAACATGAAGCTCTTCACTGAGTACAAAAGGGGAATTGGTGAGAATATTGAATATGTAGAAAGCTCCTTAGAAACAAAGAACGAAATTATCCTGAAATCGACTAATCTGGAGGAATATTATACCAACAGTATATCGAAAATCATAGCTGAGATGGGGGCATTCGAAACAAAGTGATCTCAGTGAGTACTCTACAGCATATTTAAACTAGAAGTGCGAATAAATAAATATGTACCATTCAAGGGCAGTTCTTATTTGATATCCCAGAAAAAAATCAAAGATAAGCAGGTGGTAATTAATGTTAAGAACAATGATCAAAAATGTTTTTTGTGGTCTGTTCTATCTGCATTGCATCAAGTTCAAAGAAACCCCCAAAGAGTGAATAAATACACAGCTTTTGAACATGAGTTTGACGATGCACTTAAGGGATTAGAATTTCCAATGAAATTGGATAACATACCAACCTTTGAGAAAATAAGTGAAATTTCTATTAATGTATACGCATACGAAGAAGATGGTGGGAAGAAATATATAATCTCCACATTATATACAACAAAAAATAAGATGGATAACCACATAAACCTACTCTATATTAAAGACGAAAAGAACGACCACTACTGCTGGATGAAAAGTCTTTAGAACCTTGTCGCATCACAAGTAAAACATAATGGTCACAAAATATTTATATGCGACAGCTGTTTGCAAAATTTCTACTCTGTAAATAAGATAAAAGATCACGAACAAGACTGTCGAGATCACGATGGTGTTAGAGTTGAACTGCCATCTAAAGGTAAAAATTACATATTAAGATTTAAAAACAAAAATTATTCTTTGAGAGTTCCGTTTGTGATATATGCTGATTTTGAATGTTTGTTGACTAAAATCGAAACTTGCCAACCAAACCCCGACGAATGTTACACAAAACCATGCCAAAAACACGATCCTATTAGCTTCTGTTACTATGTAAAATACGAACATGGATACTATAAACCACCAGTAACTTATGAAGGGATTGATGCATCTACTGTGTTCGTTAAAATGCTAATGGAAGAAGAAAAGTCTACTGGTGAATTATACACAAATGAAAAACCAATACTTCCACTAACTCAGAAAGAACAAATTGTTTATTATACAGCTACCCATTGCCATATATGTGAAAAGACTTTGAATGGTGATTCTGTGAGAGATCATGATCATCTTATGGGGAAATTTAGGGGAGCTGCACACAGAGATTGTAACTTATCGTATAGAAATCCATGTTTTGTCCAAGTGTCTGTACACAATCTATCTGGCTGACATACATTTATTCATAAGAGATCTTGGCATCGATGAAAATAAGATTGATCTAATTCCCAACAACAAATAAAAATATATTTCTTTTACGAAATAATTATGTCAAATATGACTACATGGATAGTGCTGGAAATATTGTGAGACATCGCTTCCATCCAAGGATGCATTTTACAACAAACTCGATAAATGCCGCATTACAGATGAAGATTACGAATTTTCGAGAAAGGTGTGGGAACAATTCAACATAAAATCTCTAAAAGAGCATACAGAACTCTATAACAAATCTGATGTATTGATATTGTCTGATATAATGGAAAATTTTAGAGATGTGTGTCTCAAATCATATAAGCTAGATCCAGCATGGTATTTCGCAGTCCCAGGGTAGCGTGGGATGCTATGCTCAAACACACTAAAATAGAACTAAAATTATTAACATATTACGACATGATTTTGATGATAGAAAAAGGTATTCGTGGTGGAATTTCACAATGTTGTAAACAATATGCTAAAGCAAATAATAAATACATGAATGCTTATTATAGCATAAAGGAAATCTTTTATCTTACATATCTGGATGCCAATAACTTATATGGATGGGCTATGAGTTAGTATTTGCCCTATGGTGGGTTTAAGTACGGAACTACAAATATAGATGTAACAAAAATAGAAGATGATGCTAGCAAAGGTTATATATTGGAATTTGATTTGGAATACCCACATGAACTACACTATCTCCCCAAAGATGTGCCATTGGCACAAGAGAATAAAATGCCGCAAGGTTCAAAAAATGCCAAACTCTTGACTAGCCTGGATGGTAAAGAAAAATATGTATTACACTATATAAATCTTAAGCAATATGTATCTCTCGGAATTAAGTTGAAAAAGATCCATGGAGTTCTGGAGTTTGATCAATCAGATTGGCTTAGATAATATATTGATGTAAACACAAATATGTGAACAAAGTCTACAAATGACTTTGAAAAAGATTTCTACAAGCTAATGAAAAAATTCCGTTTTTGGAAAAACATTGGCGAATATTAGAAACAGAGTGGATATACAGTTGTGCACAAGTTCTAAGCAAATGGATAAACTAGTGGCTAAACCAAACTCTAAAGATAGGACTATATTTACTAGCTCTTTAGTTGCAGTTCATATGAATAAAACAAAACTGTCCTTAAACAAACCCATTTATGTTGGAATGAGTATACTTGATCTATCGAAAGGCTCAATGTATGATTTTCACTTTAATATAATGTAGCCAAAGTATGGGAAAAATATTGAAATTTGCCACCAAGATACTGATTCGTACATTTATTATATAAAAACATCAGACTTCTGCAGCGACATGTAAGAAATGGTCGTCTATTTTGATACTTGTGACTATAGAAAAGATAACCCATATGGTATACCGTTAGTTAACAAAAATATTATTGGCGAAATGAAAGATGTATGTAATGGAAAAATAATGGAATAATTTATTGGTTTGAAATCGAAAATGTATGCAATAAAGGTGGAAGGTGGTGTAAAGAAAAGAGCAAAAGGTGTGAAAAACGCTGCAGTCAGAAATGAGATTATTTTTGGTGACTACAAAAAGTGTTTGTTTGATAAAAAAGTGTTGTACAAAAGTATGAATCTTATTAGAAGTGAGAAACATTAAATCTATACTATTGAGATGAGAAAATACGCATTAAGCCCAGAAGATGATAAAAGATTTATTCTTAAAGATGGCATTAATACACTACTATGGGGACACTACAAAATTGAAAAAGAGTGATACTATGAAATATGATATAGCAGTAAATGATTACCTTTACGATTGAAATCTTAATTTTGGTATCCTCCAGCAGAGGCGAAAATCAAACACTTTCCACAATAAAATATTTAAAAGATTTTGGGTTCTTAAAAGTACCTGACAAATATATTACACATGCAAATTCATCAATAGTTTCAAATGCTCTCCGGCTTTTCCAAGAGTTTCACAATATAAAAATTAGTGGTGAAATAAGTAAAGAAACACTAGCCCTAATCTAAACTCCTAGATGTGGAGTACCAGATGATATATTTGTATTTTCTACATCTATTACCAAAAGGACAACGAATGTAATAAAATGGCATTATGTGTTGGCCAATTATGACATACTACAACTAACTCAAGAAGTGTTTCATATGTGGGTCAAACATACTGACATTATGTTTAAACATGATACTCAAAACCCACACATAATAATATCAAACAAATGTAGTATCCATACATTGCAAAAGTCTCAGCATTTACATAATAGCAAATTTGTTGTGAGAGGAGGAGGAGAGCTAGCTCATGCTTTTTTCCCGAAAGCAGATAACTCACCAGTCGAAATTCATGTTGATGCTGAAGAAGATTGATATCTTAAATATGACAACAAATCTCAAGGAAAAATAAAGATTTTCGTTGTGCTATTGCACGAAATAGGACATGCATTAGGAATACATCATTCGAATGTTTACGAGTCTGTTATGTACCCAATTTACTTCTTAGATCGACTAACATTACAAACTGATGATATTTTGGCAATACAGAGTCTATATGGTAAACCTAAAAGATCTGTGCATTCGTTATCCCGTCCTAAACCAAACATATTATTCCCTACAAAGAAGTAGATTTGTGTAACTTAAAAAACATCAACATATTTTTAGTAGTCAACCAAGTGATGTATATTTTTTATAAAAAATACGTTTGGACATATGACATAGTAGATAAAATAGTTAGTAAACCAGAGCTTATAACTAACGGGCTGTTTTTCTTACATGCAAATTTTTATAGCTTTACATCGATTTATCAGATACCATCAGGGGAAATAGTAATGTTTATCGAGTCAAATATAATATATATATATATATATATATATATATATATATATATATATATATATATATATTTAAATATATATACATATATATATTTGAATATCCTAGTCTGCAACTCATGTCTGGTTATCCAAAGGTTATTCATGATATGGATACACCTCAAAATTCCAAAATAAAAGGAGTTGTAAACACCTTCTATGGTAGTAATTTTGTATTTGATGATGAAATGTATTTTATGGAACCGGACAAGTACTTATTCAGATCTAAATATTTCGGTTTAATTTCAGAGAAATTTCTGGGCTTACCAGTTGTGTTAGATACTGCTTTTAGATACACCAATAGATTATTATACTTCTTCAAGAACACAACATACAATGCATTCAATGAGTTTACAAACATGTTCACCAGAGCTGACAGATTTGATCTTTCAATGTTCAATGTAAAGTGTTCTACATTACCATTTTCATACTCAGATATCCTTAATCAGTTCAAAAAACTAGTGATGCAAATGGAGACAATCTCCATGCATTAAGTTTTCACTTAAATCGTATTATGCTTTTAATGGGATCTGCGAGAAGCAATCAAAGAACTTGACAGTGAAAAGCATAGGCAATCATACGCTGATATAGGGAGGATCGATTCCCTCCTCACTTTGAATATGCAGCCACACACCGTATTTATCAATGAACTGGGCTTGTACGCATTGATCATTAAATCAAAGCTGGCAGCGGCTGAAAAATTCCAGGATCGGGTGTTTGAAGAAGGGTTGCCGTACATACGCAAGCACGACGTCGACCAGAAGTATAAACTGCTGCTGGAGACGACGAACGCAATCATCGACAAGCACGCGCTACCACCGACGAAAGATGTTATCAACACAGAAGGCAACCCGTGGTTCAAAGCGAAAGATGTTGGGAGAATACTGATCTGAAAAGGCGTTGTGAGTGAATGTAACGGGAAAGTATAAGAAGCCATTGCTACAATTAAAAGGGGTGACTTAAGTCACCCAACTTAAGAATACATATCCTCAGACGGTTTTTATTTCAGAGCCCATTTAAAACACTCTTATAGTGCTATTATAAAACAGTAAAGGTTTTTTGGAAAACCATCCATTAAAAACTAATAACGATACATGATTGCGCACTATTGGGCTTCGGTGATTCTTTAAATTTTAACATCATAAATTAGGTTTCTTTGGCTTACAAGTGCCACATTACAAATAGTTGAAGTAAATACAGTTGGTAAAATAAACTGTAAGTTTCAGATTAGTTAGTTCAATCTTTTACAATAGCTGTTTTTCTGCAAGAACAATCAATAACATACAATGGTCTTCTCCAAATAAATGATGCAGAGTTGAAGCACAGTTCATTATTACGATAAGAGGTATATAGTTTAGTCTTTGTATTTCTAAAATTGTTGTAAGTAATGTACACCTTATCGAAAATTTTATCATCAATGTTTAAATTCCAATTCTCTTTGGGAAACACTTCATTCGTCCATTCTTAATAGAAATAGTTTTGACGAAACAAGAGTCAAGCATTGAACTGTGTGTGGATTGTATAGGATCTTCTTTTCTGTTGTGCTGAAAACCAACAATGACAAAGTCTGGCATATCGAATTGGATTGAATTGAACTGATATTTTATATCAAACTGAAATGAGTTCGCATCAGTAGGTACTGGTTTTTCAAGACATTGCCAATAATTAAAACTATTGGAATTTTGGGGTGTTTGTATAATTTTTCTTTAATTTCGTATCTATAAATAGGATCGTATTCAACAATTGGCCACAGAATTTCCAATTTCTACATAACAATTTTACCAGCATCTTCTTCATCACATCCATCTGCTTTCTTTGGAGGTCTTCTGTAAAGCGAAACATCGTCACTAGAATTTCGGATGAAGTGATCTTGTACCCATCTTTCCAGAATATTTCATTACAATCTCTCATAAACCCAAACAAACATTTTAATGGATACGTAATTTCGTTAAGCTTATCTTTCCTAACATATTTACCTAGTTCTATCCCCAACATTTGGAAGTATGCTAATTTTGATTCCGAATCTAGCAATGTATTCATCATTATTGAAGTGATGCCAGGGTTGTCAATAATTTCGATTATACAACCATGTTTAGAGATCTCTATTCTTGAGAACTGGAATGGGAAGAAATTCTTACAAAGATCAATAGTTGAAGTTTTTCCATAACATTCATATGTATCTCTTTTAATTAGCATATACTGATGGTATACATAAGCTTCATTCAGATGTGAAAATGAATCGCCAATAGGAATATCAAACTCAATGTGCTTGTTGTATTCATTCAAATTATTTTTTGTTTGGTTGTTTGGCGTAAACAACTGATGCTCATAACTTTCAATTTTTTGTTCATCCATTTATTATACAGGAAATAAAAATTCTTAAACAACTACACTTTTCTTATCAACCCAAGAATTATGACTACTATCGAAACCTAACCATTTAATTAGCAGCTTATTTCCTTTTCTTCACAAAAATTTTCCACTAAGTAGTCTTTATCATATTTGGTCTTAAGCAGCTCTGGCTCATTAAAAATACCTTTAATAATTTCATTTTTTAAATATTTTATTCTGTATGTTGTGGGGTTTGTGTGCAATACTTCACACACCTCAAATACTCCAGTGGACCAAATTGGTGTATATCTTTTTTCAAACAAATTATTACTTTTACTTATACGAACTTTATCTCCTATTGCAAACTTTGGTTTAACTATTTTTCTTTTTTCTCCATACATGTTGATTAGAATAGAACTTTCATTCTTTGCATATACATTGGTGGGTTTCATTCCAATTGTACTGTGAACAGTGTTAATGTATTCACTTATTAATTTAGGTAATATAGCCACTCATTTATAGTTTCCCTGCATAGTAAATATCTTCCACATTTTCTCCTTCAATGCTCTATTAAATATTTCTACAACACAAGCTTTCTTTTCACTGTATGTTGAATAGTGTGTTATGTAGTTGTGACCATTAATGTCTTAAATGATTTATTGTAAAATTCTTTCCCCTTGTCTGTTTGTAAATGCATGGATGTCTGATCAAACAAAATAATTTTAAATGATAGCATAACATTTTAACCAGTTTTATCTTTGATTGGTATTGCCCAAGCATATTTGGAAAAAACATCTATCACAGTTAACATATATTAAAACCCTTTGTTAATTCTATGTATACCTTTTAAAGATCCAGAATTCCTCTCAACTAAATCAGCTTGCCAAAGATCATCGATACCAAAAGATAGGACAGTTCTTCTGTGGAAGTTTTTTCGCATTGGTTTATGAATTTCATTTACAATATTGTTTATTACACTCCCACCTGTGAATAGCGGCGTTTTAGCACTATTGGAGAACATACACCTACAAACCCCTTTAAATCTTACTTTGTTATTATTGGTAAGTTTATAGGAACTTAGTGTATTTTCCATACATCTGAGACAGTATACATTTAAGTTATCATTGTTCATTTTATATATTAAATGAGGCAACAAAAAATTGCAAACTATATAGAGAAGAATATAGAGAGAAGAAAAAAGTTGATTGAAAAGTTGAATATGATAAAAATAAAAAACACGATCAACCATTGATAGATGCGATAAGTGATTTCGGGCAAAAATTGAACACGTAACACATGAGAATAAGAACTTAATAAAAGAACTTGTTCCATTTGCTGTTAAGAATTTATACTACCCACATACACAAACAGAAACATATTTGGAAAGAAAACAGTTTGGTAAAACAGGCATCGATGAACACTATAACAATAACGTTAAACGCATTGACGATAACAATGAACGCTATGGCGATGAACGCTATGGCGATGAATGCTTTAACGATGGCATTAAATGCATTGATGATGATTGCTATGGCGATTAACACTATAACGATGGTATTAAATGCATTGACGATGACGGTGAATGCTTTGACGAAGCGTTGGGGCATTTGAAAACTCATATCTCACAGTTAACTAACTACAAAACAACATTTATTGATAAGAAAGTGGCCAATTTCTTAATTGACTGCAAAGACGATGTTTTTGGGCTAAAGGTTGATAAAGGTAGATTGTATATTGGTGATAGCGAAGTAACATTCATCAATGACAAATTTACTGTAAAAGGTCGAACTTACACTGGGACTGATGGTTTGATGATATTACTAACTAGTAAGAAAGTAACAGAAAGTGACTACACTGCAACCGACTAGGAACACTATAGTCGTATCCTAGCAGATACAAATGCAGTTTTTCAAAACAATGATCCAAACTTGGGAACGCCAAAATCGAGTAAGGGGATTAAATGGAAAATAATTGTTAAACCTGTTTACGATTCGATTAAAAAGAAATTTCCCTCTCCTAAAAAGGGGAAAGGTATAAAGAAATATACAGACTGCCCCAAAGAATACATATGGATGGATGATGTTAGGATGGTTATTGATCGACTTCTCTTTATTTATGGCGAAGAGAATGCTGGAAATGATAACTATTACAATGAAAAAGTTGGAATAATGAATATTCTAAACAGCAAGTTTAGTGACTTTGTTGTGAATAATCAAAAAGGTATACCACATCTGATACGAATGTTAAACACAATACCACATACTTTTTGGGAGTCGGAGCATCACAGAAAAGGTTTACTCAATGACAATAATATTTCTACTACCTTTTGAGTTGCATGCACCCGGTTATCAGTACTTAGGTCCGGGTACCAGACTAAAAGAGAGAATTGAGCGTGGTGATAAACTCATTAATCCACTAGATGCGGCTGCAATGGAACATGATATAGCTTATCATCGCAATAAAGATATAGCTGAAAGACATCTAGCTGACAAAAAACTAGAAAAGAAAGGGTTCAAAGGATTGTTTAGTTCAGATGCTGATCTCAATGAGAGATTGTGGGCTGGTGTTATTGGATCTGCGATGCATATTAAACGTAAGCTTGGCTGGGGAATTAAAATGAAATGATAAAGTATTTGTTATAATAAATGAAAGTAAAAAAACATTGCATATCAAGTTCCTAATGAAGAGATGAAGGGTTTGGATATTGATCCTTTCCTAACAAAAAACCAACTGGATTGTAAAAACAAGAAATTAAAGGAGGACAAAGGGATGACTATCACAATTTATGTTCGATAACTTAACAAAATGTCCAAAGAAATGAAAACTGGAAATGGTTTGACAGTTCACAAGGGTGGATTTTTATCCTTAATGTTCGCAGCATTGGTAGCTCTAGGAGTGTTAGCTGGTGGTGCATCATCTATCGATACATCAGTAATTAATGCCAAGAAGAAAAACCAAGAATTGAAAGAACAACACAGACATAATTTAGCTATGGAGGAATATAGCAAGGGATTGAAGAATGTTAAGTGGGGTAAGAATGTTAAAAAAAAGTAACTCCACTCAGTAACTTTGATATTGATCAAATAGTTAAAAAATTCAACATCAAAAATTTCTGCGGTATATTTATGATAGATGAGCTATTTAACACGCCACTCGATAATGAATGTGGAATTGTTAACCTAGATGTTTTGACAAACTCTTGTACACAATGGGAATGCTATTGGAAAAAACAACAACAAATATTATATTGATTAATTTGGTGGAAATTCACCCCGACAATTAATAGCATATCTCGGAAAAGATATTTTTGTAACGATGATAGAATTCAAAATTCAATCAAGTAACTTGTGGTCATTTGGGTGTAATTGTGCTAAATATCTTTTCAAATAATTTACAATTTCCAAAAATTATTTCACTTTTAATAAACAATGAATATATGTGGAAATGCATTAATGAGCTCCTGGATTAAAGATCAAATTAAAAAATATCCGAACAATGATGAGAAGATCAGGCCTAATGGTTTTGTTTCCAATGCATAGTTCAATGACTATATAGCCACACTGACTAGAAATAAAAGATCATTGTATTAAGCCTTTCTTACTTACTTGGAAGTATATAATAATATAGATTTTGAACAAAAAACACTAAGACATTTGGGAAATCCCATTGCACCGATGGATGCAATCAATTTAGAGTACAATCAGAAAAACAGATTTAACATTTTTCGTTTAGTTGGGAAATACAATTCAAAAGGAAAAGTATTTTTCTTTGGTAGCCGAATAGAATATTTTTTTATGAGAGATGGAACTATAGCTGAGATAATAATAAAACCAGGAAAATATAAAATTGTTATCAATTGTTATCAACTGTTATCATGAACGGAAAAAAAGTCACATGCATAAAAATTTTGAAGTATACCCTGGTTATATGATATATTTTTAAATACTAATAGCCCTCAATGTACCCGAACGTACAATTGTCTTTATTGAAATAGTTATAGTATACCAATATATTAAAAAAGTTCAGATTATGTTAGTTTTTAATGGAAGCACTTCCTTTAATAACAAAACTTACAACCTAAGAATTTAGAAAGTATTTAATTTTATTATGGTACATGCCATTATTTAACTTACAAGTCATATCTATTATAACAAAACCATATTCACTATTCCAACATTTTGAACACGTCTCCCTAAATTTCTCAAACGACATATCACCATCAACAAAATCACTATGAATATGTTTAAGATTTGTATTGTCTTGTCTGAATATGCAAAGAAAATTAGCATTGTCTCTTATAAGCTGCTTAGTTACTTTTGAGTATGTCTGAGCTAAATAGAAACAATCAATATCTTTGTGTCTACCGCGAGTAAAGTAATCCCTTACCATATTTTGATTTTCATGTATGATATCATCGAAAACAACAACAGAATCTTTATGAAATTCATTTAGGTCAACCATTTCTTCATTTGATGGAAAGAAGTCTATTGGTTCATTAATAAATTTTGATGCTACATCTATATCTTTCCTTAAATTGATATATTTTGGTTGATCCAGACTTTTTGAACATACATAGAGAGTACCAAATTCCAACCTTCCCTGAGCATATATAAAATTATCATAAGTGTAGTTTTCGCACAGTTACTAGGACCCACTATAAAACACATAATATTATTAGGTAATAATTCTCCGTGATGTTTTGTCGATACAGTCTTGTCTGGTATTCTTATTTTAATATCCCAGTCTACCTGTTTCTTGCTCATTTATTAATAGATTTTTTAAATAAATAATAAATGAGTGAAGTATTCAAACTAACAGATAACAAATCTGTGTTGAAGAAAAGACTACATTACCCTTTAGAGATAGATAGGCACTCATTGGCTTTAGTTCAGTTCTATACTACTTATCTAACACATAACATTATCTCTGAGAGAAATAAGCTATAATTTGTGGGTCATAATGATAAGGAATCAGCAATCAGCAATATTCCAGTTGGTCAATATAGCTTAAAAGATCTTTAAAAAACTATAAAAGCAATTTTTTCAGTAAGTGTAGAATCAATTTGTGGGAAAGAAAATTATATATCTTTCGTGCTGGATAAAATAACAAAAAAGAGGGGAAGTAAAATGTACGCTTAAATTATAGTTTGGAAAACGGGGTTCAATAGGAAAACTTTTAGGTTTCATAGAAAATAAAACCCTGAAAGCAAATGTGGATCATTATGGCCATACAATTCCAAAATTTGCTCCATTTGAAACAACAAATATACACTGTAATATATTAAATGGTATGATATTACAACATGATGAATATAACCATAGAGAAACTAGCATAATTGTCACTTTTAAACCAAGAACAACATTTGGATTTGGCGACACGATCTATTACTAACCAGATTATCCATTATTTTTCTCAGTGCAAACAAATCAAGTTAATGAAATAATAGTTGAAATAAGGGATGAAAAAGGTAAGTTAATTAACTTCAATTTCTCTGAAAGAACAGTGGTATTAGAGATGAAGCCGTAGATATTTTTTTGAGTTGGAAGTAGTCATATTCTATATATTAAAGTTTCGTGTGATAAAGATGAATAATATTTCTATAGCAAGTGTAATGAAAGAACTCAATGTTTCGGCTACTTTAATGTGTCGAATTTGGAGCTGTGTGTCTAAATTTTTAATTAGGCTATGTTGTAGCACATTGCCGAAGTCAGCGCGATAATTGTGTTTTAATGATTGGATAACCATTAAAACTTTATAGAGATATGAGCACAAATAAAAATCAACTGATGTCTAATATAACGATCATTTCCTCTTTAAAAAAACCGAATAGAATGCCTTTGTTTAGCACCACAATCCACCATTCCATCATATGCAAAATTTATACCTCCACGATTAACATCATTTAAAACTTTTTTGCTGAAAATCTGAACATATATATGTCTGGTAAGGTTACTTTAAAATTTCCAGAAGTAATTACCACTTTGTATCCATACCGTGTATCATTTATTTCAGCATGGTCTATTGGATAGGTGTGTCCCATTGTAAGTTCGGAAATTTTCTTAAATTGTAGGGTTCGGTTTAATACATTTAGCAACTGATTCATCTTTATTATATACAATATGTTATTTTTTACGTATTCGAATTTTCTGAGCCATTTTTTTGCAACTGCTCTCAAACTCAACTTTTTGTAGTCACTTTTTGCGGATGCACTCTAACGCAACTTTTTATAGTCACTTTTTGCAGCTGCTCCCAAACGCAACTTTTTGCAGTCACTTTTTGCTACTGCGCGCTAACACAACTTTTGTAGTCACTCTTTGCGGTTGCGCTCGAATTGGCAGTTGATGTTTTAGATCAGAAAATTAAGAGGAATTTTTTATGATGGTTTTCTGATGGCTCGAGCATTTCATTTGCCGTTGGTTTTCTGATAACTGGGGGCTGTGCTCGAATCGGTAATTTTTATACTACTACCTGACCCTACTTATAACTGATATGAATAAAAACAATAAAAAATTGGTGTGATTATAATGCCTAGTAAAAAAATAGTTCGTGCGTAAAATATGATTAAACCCTGTGCGCACGAATGCGGTACGTTGTACCTTCTGTGTAATTTTCTATACTTGGCTAGGATGTGTTTGCTTGAGGCGGAGGAATATCTTGGAAGTACAGCACTAACAGATCTTCAGAAAAGTTGCAAGTAACCGCGAATGAAGTGAACGCCCTCATAATAAGGCACCTCTATTAAATTTCGCCTCTGCTTGCTTATCTACTCTGTGTTCACGCCGACTACTGCCTCTGCCGTTAAAGGTCATCAGCCCCCGCCATCTTTTATTTTCACTATTTTTGCCATAAGTTCCATTTAAGAACGTATAATGAGATTTCTCGCATTGACATGACACAAATAATAGCTCCCTTAAGTTAAATCAAACTATTACATCTCTATAGCATTGATTGTTGTTCGACTAGTGATCTAAGGCAAGAAATTACTAATTTTTTCTTGCTTTATCTTGCAAAAATGGTCCTGGAACAGTAATCTTGAAATACATGTTGTAGAACATGTGCAATGTAATTTCCTACAATTTGTCGAAGCCCAAAATAAAATACAAAATCTGTAATGCAATTTACGGCAGAAATTCCGAAATTCCAAGATGGTGGAGACTGATCCGCATAAACGAAATGTTCTAACGGCGCCCCCACGTCGACCCTGATATCAACCGAGGCCAGCCAGCCGAAAATATTGATAGCTCCAGACGCGTCCCACTACAGCCTCGCTTGTGTATAATCAACGCATCCCCTACCCGACCATCTCTCTGTGATTAACTGTTCCGCGTGAATTCCCCTACATTTCATTTCTTCTACCTTCCACTTTTGGAGCTGCCTGTTTATATTTCCATAAAACGAAAAATAAAATGATACCATTTCAATTACGATTTTTTTTAAATCGCTTTAGAACATAACCACTAAACCGTCGAAAAATATTTACTCCTTTGTTTACGAATTCATTTACCATATCGAGCGTTGCAATCATGTAATAGTTTTGTGCGTGATGTAAGGAGTGAAAAGTGAAGAGATTTGGGCAGCTCTTTAAATCGAGTTCTTGAGAGCCGATGAGGGTAAAGCGACGTATGGAGCAGCGCCGAAATGAATGGGCGTAGGAAATGGAATATCTCCAAGAAAACCCGCCGGCCAGCAGCATCGTCCAGCACGATTCCCACTTGCGAAAATCCGGAGTGACCCGGCCGGGGATTGAACAGGATTCGCCTAGGTGGCAGGCAAGCAGTCTAACCGCCCAGCCACCGCGCCCCTCCCCTCCAAGGAAGCTGACTTGGTACTATGTACGCGAGGCTTATTTCCTGCGGTGTTTGGCCATGCAGGAGGAGAGTTTCGTGGATTCCTTGGGAACCCCCCACAGCTGAATTATCGACAGCAACAACAGCGAGTCGCCGCTACCTGTTCCAAGTGACCTATGGCCGACATAACCTTACAATCGTAAACGCCTTGGGGAAGATAAGATGAAAGCGAATCTCCGCAGCTGTATAACGGGATTCGGAGACCGCATGCCACGTATCCACAATGGATAAAAATCCTTCTCACTTTTGACTTTTACTTTTACCTCAGATTTCGACTGGAAAGAGTTCGTATAACGATGTACGAATTTGTAAATAAAATCTGCCTCCAATATCATATCTGATTGGTCAGACGTAAATAACGCTTTTACGAAAAACGCTGGAACAGCCGATTAGTATACATAAACGAGAAGGCAATCATAACACCAAAATATATCTGTGCTGGTTTGGTGATAAGTGAAATGTTGTATTTGCTATGTAATATTAATTATGTGTGCATTTCATATATAGTTTATGCCATAATAAATAGCTCAGTTATGTACTGGTAGGCTATACACAGTTTATATAGGAACGTGTAGGTTTATGTATATACGTGTGAGTACATTCATACATACATAGATACATATGTATATTTCATACATGTAGTACGAAGAGAGCACTGCACGTCCTCTCAAAGATTTGCACTTAGTGGCGATGACGCACTTGATGCGCGTGCATTTTCATCCTTATCACTCCGCAATTCTGAGCATCAAACGCAGGAATAACTGGAGGTAGGTGACTGTCCATTTACGTGACATAACTTTCTTTTCAATGAAATAACTAAATAATTTTTAATATGGCACGTTTACATTTCACAATTGCCTTTAAATGTAGTTGAGAAAATTTTATCCACGCTTTATCTGGTAATTGTGAAGCGCCGAAAATAACTCTAAGAAATGATTTGTAAATTTACCATATATCAGTGTATACGTACAGTGACAAAGCACGAATGGTAAAATATTTTCCCATACATGCATGGTAACCTTTCTACAGTTGCTCAGGAAAGAGTCAAATGTGTAGAGAAGTCCTCGACTTTGTATAGTAGCGATGCTAAATATTCTCATATTTTCAGTCTGATACGTAGTACTATTTCCATACAGTGTACATGTTAAAAACTTCCGTAACAGTTTAGGAAGATTACCAGAAAAAAATTTACTCTGTAGTTTAAAAACGGCGCTACACTAATTATGTGATAATTTCTTGACAAATGTTCAGAATTTATGTTTTATTTCTATTGCGTAATCTATAATGCCAGACAGATATACGTAGTTGTGGTTTCAAATTAAGTGTCCGCAAATAACTGAAATAATCTAGAGATCAGTCATTCAATACGACGTGTGAAGCCGAGTATTAAATACCGCCCATGTCTCTCACATTACATTGGTGATACGCCTACCAGGAAGCTACGTGTACACACTCGTGTGTACCATTTTTAAAGGTACTAAAGTAATCAATAAGAAAGGGGCCTGCTATTATACGCTAGTGCCCTTATCTTGCCAATGGACCAAATATGAGCTAGACGTAGTCTACCGTGAAAAAAAAAAATCAGTAAAGATTTCTAAACTGTAATTAAGATTACATATTGTGTATTCTAGAGAAAGTTAAGCCTTTGTGAAAGCCTGAAACATACTGATTTGCGTAAAATATAAATATTAAAAAATCACTGAAAAGTATAAGTTATTATAAAATAATGTTAGGAACTATAAGAAGGAAAAACGGTGAAAACAATATATGTTATTTCACACAGAATGTGTAAACATAAGTAACGTTGTTAATATGTTAGACTGACTGAACCTAACTTAGCCTAACATTACCTTATATAACAAAATCGAACATAAAGTACCCAAAACACAGTAAACACTTTAAAAGAGTTATTTTAATTCTCTCAAGCACCACTTATCATCCTCGGAAATTAACCATGCGCCAGGCTGCAAATATATAAATGTTGATCGTCATCTCACACGTGCACAGTGTTTGAAGAATAACTGTCAGTTGGTTGTTAACCACAGTTTGTTTCCCAGTGTTGTATTTCCAACTGTTCAAAGTTTCGTTGTTTCAAAATTAAATTTTTTCTTCGTTGCTTCGAGTCGGTTGCTTGGTGGTTCTATCCCACAGCAAGCAGGAAGCTCCCTGGTGCGTAGGCTTTCTGCGCCAAACCGTGTAAAAACCTAAAACATCAAGTGTCAGCACTTTGCCCAATTGGCTGCTGTCCCACTGAGTGGCCAATTATATTCCAGAATAAATACGCAACGGACATCCAATCAAAATCTGCATTCAGAATAGGTAATCTTGTATTCAGTGGGTTTTTCTTTAAGGGATTTTTTTTTATTGGCTTAGTCCTCGAGATAATGTCTTATAAACTCTAACCAACTAGAAAACGTGAATTAAATGTATACGACTAATTTTTCATGGCATAAGAATTGTGGCTCTCGACCTTAAATTGAAAGCCTCAAATTAGAAAGGAAATATTTTGAAAAAGAGTTGGATGTTCTCATTCGTCTTATGAAAAATGTTTATTCAAACAATTTTGTTAAACTGCCACCTATCCGTTAGTTTTCAATCATCATCGAAAAGAAAAATTAATGTTCAGAACCATAAGGCCGAAAAGAAAATTTTAATGAACAATACAAAAGCCCGTTTATTTGACTTTCATTTGTCAATATAATTTTGCCATAATTTACAGTGTTATTGTAATATAAAATTACTCAAATATGATTATTGTTAATGGTTTATAATGAGG
This sequence comes from Dryococelus australis, assembly GCA_029891345.1. NCBI lineage: Eukaryota > Metazoa > Arthropoda > Insecta > Phasmatodea > Phasmatidae > Dryococelus > Dryococelus australis. Next base: position 22,542,419 of record CM057000.1, read on the forward strand.
CCTGACTTGGCTAAAAAAAAAAATAAAAAAAAATCAGCTTAACAGTTATCCCTTAAGGAAATTGAGATTTAAATTATACTTGGTCTTTATCCTTTATTTTGTGTTAATCGGCACTATAAATCCTGAAATACAGGTTTTGCAGCGTATAATTAACTAAGCCCCTATCTCCCAATATAGTATAACTGGCATATTAGCATTGCAGATATACTAAATTCTCGTTACATATTAGCTGCATACACATTTTCATATTAACCGTTTTGACGTCAACTTAAAACTTTCAGAACGAGCGCTAACATTTTAAAATTTCACTGGCTTTCTAAACTGCTGCCTGAAAACCCAATTTAGTATTTTGCTAATTAAAATTTCAGATGCTAATTATAACTTTTGTGTAATCTCATATTTCCGGAGAACACTATATAAAAAATTTATCAAATTAGTATCTTATTAAAGATACATGCAGCTAGTTAAGCCGTAGATGGCTTATCAGTGATTGGGCGGGGGGGGGGATTGGGAGGGGATTTTTCAACGTTTGGAAATGAATCAATCTTTATTATCGTGAAAACTTTTCTTACACATATTCAATTAAGGAGAAACTAAATAGGGAAGCGATACATATATGTTATGAGCCAAAACGTTATTTCGAGCCACAAAATTTAAGCATGTCACAAATATACAACCGACCTAAAAATATGTGCAATGACAGTAGCAGCTAACAATTTTAGAGACGTATTCTGTAATCTGTACTTGTCAATGGAGAACATTATTTTAATTCATACTTTATATATATATATATATATATATATATATATATATATATATATATATATATATATATATATATATATATACACACACACACACATATCATTGCTTTATTTTATTATAATGTGGCGTTTCCAGCAATTTCGCTATTTCCCTTTAGAGAATCTGAGTTCCTAGTTGATTTGTCTCGCAATTAATTAATTATAAACATAATCTAACTTAATCTAGCTTAGTAATCTTAAATTTTAATTTAGCCTAGTTATGTCATATCCCTGGGCGCCTCTAGTTTTGGCACCGAGTCGCTGCCACTGTTGCTTGGATATTCATCAAATATATACTCGAGCCTGTAACATTCACTGTCAGCTAGCCTGATCCCTGATGTGAATCGCATTTTACCCTTTACCAAGAGATATGAGATTCTGGTTTTGTAAGACCTGTGTTAGGAAGCTGAAGAAAATTGCAAAACTAACTGAAACGGGCGTGTCTTTGCATTCTAGCGTGTCAGATAAGGGCCTTAATTCTCTCTACGTATATTCATTTATAAAAATAAAAAATATATATATGAACTATAAAAAATTCACTTATATATACACTTTAAGGGAGGCGGGTTTTTCGACTAAACTACAGTGCACTTTACCGAATAGGTTCTACCATTAAATTCCTAACCAGCTGGATGTAGCAATCTGTTATTTAGAGTTTAATTAATTTGTCCTTTCGAGAGATTTCCTCCTATATTTGTGCGCAATCCAAAACTGTGCCTGATGTCACCAGAACAGCGCTGAAAAAAAAATTCCTTGAAAAGTTTCGTGGGGTTTTCCTGAGTTTCATTCAAGTTCTACGATAAACTTATAAGTTAAAGAATAAAAGATTTCAATCATAATCGCAGGCGATCCAAATGTAGAAATTCATAGGAAACTGCGTCATGTAATATTTGAATTTTTGCTATCGGGAAAACTTTTAAATATACTAGATTTTTTTTTTCTTAAGTTTAAACTTAACGATATACCAGAGTTTTCACTGAATTTTCCTTTTCTACGGAACACTGCACAATTCACATACAACACGTGGATTCTGCGGGAAAATAGAGAAGAGGGTGAAAAAATATTCTGGATTTTTGCATCTACACTGAAATGATCATTTCACGGAACTTGACCTTAACACTTCGCCTCTTACGCGCACATGAACAACGACAGTTTCGGGATCTCTAACGAGGTTTAAAACTGTCGTTTTGGCAGACACCGGACTGTCGCGTACGCGGGCTGAATGCCAGAACGTGAAGAGAGTCACGGAGAGTTTCTAAGGTCAACGAGAAATAAGAAAGTTGTACATACCCCCCCCCCCCCCCCCCCACGACCCAACCCATCCAACCAACAAGCACAAACGCACATACACCACTCTGCGACATCAACCTTCCTCTGCACGGATCTCGTCGTAGGCGCTTCTTCCGTCTTTCTCCTCCCCCTCTGGCGCCATATTTGTTTGCATGGCTAGGTGTTAACTACGGTGTGAATGCCAAAGCCCGTCACTTAGGCGACTTCCTCGTCTGGCATGCATTGCCGCTCGACCAACCAGACACTCGTGTACACGCTGTTCGCGGTACTCATCGGTAGATACCTGCAAAAATTCGCGGTATTATTTGAGGACAATTTTTAAACATAAAAACACTTTTCCTTCGCAATACGCTTGTTATTGGACCGTTCTTTATTTGACACGACCCGGGTAATTCTGCGCCAATAAATGAACACTTCGCAATCGTGTACCCCAAACACGCGCAGGTTACTCAAATAGGGGGATTGACTTCGCATGTAGGCCGCGGACAATGGAAAAAACGACGCCTGCTTAAGTATACAAAGTACTGTGAATTTTGCAGGTCACTGGTCATGGGTGACTCGCTGAAATTTCTGGTGTTAGCGCACTAACCCAGGCGCACCTTGCTGAGTTGCCTTAGTGTGTCAAATAGATTGCGCCACGGCGCAGTGACTGCGTCCTTCAACGAGCATACTATGGTGCTGGCACATAGCGTACCAGCGCAGCGAGACTCGCAGCGCTGCAACAGCACACTGCGTCAGTACATACTTACTCCATGGCGCGCCATCGGCATTCGCGCCCGGTACGGCGCCTCACGTGTCGTTGCAGTTGAAGAAAGTTTTGTATCGTGGTTCCATATGCATTTTGTGTTGCTATATTTTGTATACCTAGTTTACGCCAGTAAAAGTTACTATTATGTGTTGGGTAATACCATTTAAATGTAATTTCCATGCTTAAATTGTGTTTTAAAACTGTTAATAAATAAACACTTGTTCGTAAAAATACGCGGTACTCTACCCATGTCTTGAGTTAAAACTTATTCCTTTTACCACATTTTTCCTGCAGTGCAATACAGATGCTTCGCCGACCACGCGTAGAAGTGGCATTTTCTAGAAACAAAACAATTACGAGTACATTTAAGCAACGCAGGGTGCTATGACTTATTATTTCACACTTGCTACATTTTTTTGCTGTATACATAGTTTCGGAAAACGATACTTTAAATATAATCGATACAACAAATATCGATAATTTTTTTCCCGGTGTCTAACTGACTGAGTCGTGAGTTACATATTTTGAAGGAAGTGAGCTGGCGCACCACGCGCAATGAACTGAGTTGGCCCAATTGCGCGGCGCAGCGCTGTGTTACCCATCTCTAGTTCACGGTAAAGTGAGCACTTTTTGATGTAGACATTATAATAAATACAGTCAATTGTAACCTTGAACTATTGGTTTTGAGTAGGCCTATTGTGAAATGTATGCGCTGTGTTTATTCCTTGCATGTCAGTGTTTACATTAACGAGTGGCGCAAGGGTATAAATAGGTTGATAGGAAAAAAATAAACCACGACTTCCAAACTGCTCACTTTATCCCGAAAAGCCTATGGGAAGCTTGCTACGCATTTATAACACTCTAAATTAGAGCCAGTGGAGTTGAGAGCTTGTGGCGGCTCTTAACAACGAGGTCTTAAGAGCCGATGAGGGTGAAATGAGGTGAGAATGGGGTATCTCCGGAATGCAAGGGTGGGAGAAACGGGAGATCCCCAAGAAAATCCACCGATGAGCAGAAACGTCAGACACGATTCCCACGTGCAAAGTTCCGGGAGTGAGCCCACCCTAAATCGAACCCGATTCGCCTAGTTGGGAGGCGAGTAGTCTAACCACTTCATCACCTCGGCCCCTAGAATCTCTGGAAAACCACTAATTATTTCGGGAAAACAACTTCACTGACCGAGTAAGTGTCAAAACCAACTGCCTACGTCGAATCAAATATTACTTTAATTGAATTTAGCTAAACATTAGATATGATAAATAAACATATTTTAGACAGTTATAGTTGATGGCATGCAATTTTACTTCATTTTTAAAAAAAGTTAAAAAAATTGCTTGGTCCGGGATTTGAACCCATTGTATTCTGCTTCCAGGCTGCTATTTTACCAATATATTACAGTATTTTATAAAAAAAAATGTAGCTTTAAATTTTATGCAATTTCTTTGCCCTTTTAGTCCAATTGATTATATTAGGACTGTTCATGCAAATAGTATGGATGAATGCATTCACTTCAGCACATTTCATGCAGTTTAAACCATAGACTAAGAATGCGGTAGACATATCTCGCTGGCTGCGCACAACCAATCTCCGTGTTTCAGCAATGAACCGCTTTTCTGCCAATATGAGTAGAAGGGGCGGGCAGGTATCGCCCCACATTGGATTAATTCGGATTAATTTATGGATTATCGTTTTGATTGAAAGGGTTAATCCTTAATCCGATTTAATCCCATGTAAATAGAAAGGGTTAGATTTAATGAAAGATTTACATGTATTGAAAGGGTTAAATTTTAATACGATCAATCTTTTTTTTATTTTTTTCTCATGATTTTGTTCTACTTCTTCCTTTCTTTCCTTTTATGGGTACCAAGAGCTCTGTACAATGTTGTCAGTGTAGTGTCCTGGAGTCCAATGACCAGAGTGGTGGGTTGCGGTGTGTTACATATGTGTTGAATAGGTGCAAGAATGGGCTAAGTGTAATTTATATATATATATTTTTGGGTTTGGAGTAAGATATTTGTCGTAGACCATAGATAGACGAATTTTACGAATATATTTAACACGCGAGAGAATTTCAGAGTGTATAAACGAGTTCTACATATGAATAAATTACACACATCGAACTGCAAACGTCAAACGATCAAAGCTACGTGAATAATAATAATAAGAGCAATTATGTGACTCTCCAGTATGGAATTAAACATATAGAGATGAATCAGTCTACCCCCAGCTGTAAGCTAGCAATAAAATTTACACAAGAGAGAATTATACCAAATGACCACAACTACGTGACTATGACAATTATGTGAGTATGGAATTAATGATCTACAACAAAATGTCCCTATAAATTAAACGAAAAAGATATATATGATGCATCTCGCAGATACCTTACACGTCTATCTGCCTGTGAGACTGGTGAGGAGTAACTATAGAAACATAATCCATACATAAAAATAAATTAATTGATTAACACGCATATTAAAATTGCACCTCTCCCAAAACACAGCTGTCCGGCTGCAAGGTTGCTGAAGAAATTGCGTCAGTATATGATTTGTGGAGACTTAAAAGCACTATTAGATACATGGAGAGTGGCCGACGTCCATCCACCTCGGAGGTCACTCGATGAATGAGAGTATCGTATGAGGTGAGTCTGATTTTTATACGTGTAGTGTGACCCGCATCTTAAAGGCAACTGACTTGAAACTATGGCAAAACTCTGAATATGACCTACGATTTAAAGCAGACACAATAATTTGTACATCTATTCTGATAAGTAAAATATATAATGATCTACAAGAAAGTAGTTAACGATAGAAAATCTTATCACAAATGAATTGTTTCAAAATAATCAACTTCCATCAACGTGTAGAGTTTATTCCCACATCAGTTTATGTATAATAGAAAAAATGCACAAATATCCTCGAAGAGAAAATTATTTTTAAAATAATGGATGTACTGCAAATTTTCTTAAAGTGTGGTTAATAGAGCGCACTTGTTAACACAAACACAAGTTGAAAATTGTACGAAGTTTCATATAGCGAGCTCATGAACGTGATTTGGAAATCCTAAAAAAAATTTACAATATTCACTTAACACAAAATAGTTTCCCGATACAATAGTTTTATATTAACATGCATATATTATAAAACATTTATCGAGGCTATCACAAGAGATGAATGTAGGTGATCCGCTGCTTGTGTCCGATGGTCGCCAGACCAGACTTGTGGGATATCCCGATTGTGGCCTCGTCGGCCGCCAACTGTCTACCCACCCGGTGTATATAAAGGACATATTGATGTATAGATCCATCTAGTCCAAGCTTCTATGAACAACTGAAGAGGGTTGCGACTGGGTACAGGAGATGCTGATATCTCCCAACCTCCCTGCACCCCCACCCCACATCCCAACCTCACCCTTGCCATAAGCATGCAACTCCTTCCTTGAGGTTACTAATCCCTCTACCTTCTACTGTCAATTTTCTCGCCAACGTAACAAAGTGGTGACACATGGTTAGATACGGCCATAACACTTCCAAGCTCCCTGCTCCCTCATACCCAAATCCCACCTCCACCCGTCACCAGAGCGACATGTCCTGGGGTCATTCATCCGTCTTCCCCGATTGTCAATTTTTTGCCACTGAGACAAGATGGCGACGACTGGCTAGAGACCTTCACATCGGCCCTGCTCGCCTGTATGCACTCCCTACACTCCACTACTGGCCAAAGCGACGTGCCCCAAGGTCAAGATCCCAGACCATCCCTCCCACCCCTACTCCAGAATCTGTTTCGCCTGAAAAAATCACTTTCATCTCCGAGGCCATGGACCCCTACCCAGAACGCATTTTTTTCGAATATCTCGAGAGCTGCCCTGTCCACACACCCTGCCGCTGTGGCCGATCCAATTTCACACAACAGCCTGGTATATTCCCAACAAATTAAAATTTCAGATGTCCTGTCGATCGAAATTTATATCCCTGAAGCTAAATATTACCCTAAATATTAATCACCAGATAAAATTTCCACAAATATTATATATTAACCTAAGTAATTAATTTTAATCCAATAAACTTTATCTCATTTCCTAGTAAACTTATTATAAAGTATTTACACTAAAGTAAGTGTATTTTTGTACAAGAAATATTTTCACTTGCAATTTTTTTTATTGAAATACTGCCATTTTTCAAACATGTATCATTCCATTTACCTAAGTTTCAACTATTAAAATGGAAGACACGACACAAGCATGCATATTCAAACTTTCAATCTGGTTTAAATATATGTGTATAGCAGAGAAAATTACATATTTTACTTGTAAACTTGTCTACGACACTAGATATTTCCTTATAATCAAATATTCAATTCAAAAGCTTCCCAATCGATATTTTTAGATACACTATCTACCATAAAATTTGTGCATATACACACATACTTAGAAATCGATTTTCCCAGAAAAGAAATTTGGACATAATATTAAAGAAATAGTGCAAATGAAGGTTGAAATTACTTCTTTCAGAGCTGGGATATATCAATTTCCACGATATTTCAATACATTTAAGAAAAATTTGAAAGAAAACGGTGGCCATTTTGTAATCATATAACCTCTTTTTTTAGGAAAATTCATTCCAACTATCAACAAATTATTTACATCATAAAGAGATATCCGAGACATATAACTTTATTCCATACAACTTAGGGAATCGACATTACGAATTATCAGACAAAAGTTAGTGGGAAAAACGAAATTCGTATTACATACACACATTTAAAACAGAAGACTGTTAAGGCAAATCATAGCTGAAAATGGTTTACTCGACAGACTACCCTCCTTCTAACACAATCGTTTAGTAAACAGAGTCATTAAAAATTCTCTACAAAAAACTTCTAAACCTATCTCTCCATTCTACATTCCTGAAATTAAATTATTATGTATTCATTTTAATCGAATACCTAGTAAAGAAGTATTCCATCCAATATACGTAGATTACTCACATGGTGAATGAGTACACATACCCATCAATTAACCTACAAATATTAGAACATAAGACATTTTATCGTCATTTGAACCCTGATATAGTTTAAAACAGTACATTAATACAGAAACAAGTTAGTTGTAATTCTGACATTGTGAGATGAAAATCTATTCGGAAGTAAACTTTCTCCTCACACTGAAGTTTATTCATTTCATCTACATTGATGAGAATTGAGACATCACCAAATAAACTACAATGCAAATACTGCAGGCAAATTTACACTTTTGCCAACAGTGTTCACAGATGTGAGAGGAGCGAATGTTTGAAGAATTCATCTCGTACTAGTCTTAACTGCAAATACTGCTTTCCCCCGTTCCCACCACAAACAGATAACTTGAGTCGTAACATCAAGAACTCTAAAAAAAATTATCTTCCTCCTGAGAAAGTAAATGTACCATATACACTACATAATATCACAGAAGGAGATTGAAGAAAATGTAATTACAAGAAATGACATAGAATTGGATTGTATTAAATATACAATAAAATGAGAATGCAACGATTTTCGACATATACTACCGCAATCAGGTGCGAATACCAGTGTCGGTGACGATACACCTAGTTTTTCTAAGCTAAGTAAAGTCGATATTTATGATGAAACATCAGGTGACGACACTAGTGAGGATGTCAGTGATACTGTTGAAGTCATTCCTTCAACAAATGCAGTGAAGAAGGGAGAATGCATCAACAACATTTGTTACATATTTCCGGAATGAACTTGTTAATAAACTTAGATGTAATATGAGTTTTAAAAAAACACTGTGAATATTACAGAATAAAAAATATTGTTATCATTATAATAGCACTTAAGGAACAGGGTTAAATCGAATGAAGTAATATCTGCAAACACCCAAGAAGTATAATAATAAATTTTAGTTAACCCTATTACTAAAACAAAAAATAATAATTATTGCAAGTAAACATTGCACAATGTTTTAATTTTAAATATGATGTTTTCCTCAAACCAATTAAGTTGTTTAAATTTGGTTGGAGAGTTAATTAGGTTTTTTAAGGTATGAAGTATGTTTTGCTACACCCCTGTACCCAGTCGTCACCATCTTTTGTTGCTCATACAAGCTTGGACTAGATGGATGTAAACCTCAATAGCTCCTTCAAATACATCGGGTGGGTAGACATTTGGCAGCTGATGAGGCCACAATCGGGCTTTACTGCAAGTCCGGTCCGGCAAATATCGCATGCGAGCAGCAGATCACCTACCTTCATCTCTTGTGATAGCATTGATTAACATTTTATAATATACTAGTTATAATTTAAAACTTTTTTATCGGGAAACTTTTTTTTCATGAGTTGTCAATATTACAAAAATTTTTTAGGATATTCAAATCACGTTTATGTGCTCGGTATACAAAACTTCGTACCATTTTCAACTTGTGTTTGTTTTAACAAGTGTGCTCTATTAACCACACTTTATGGAAATTTGCAGTACATCCATTATTTTTAAAATAATTTTCTCTTGAAGGATGTTCGTGCATTTATTTCCGTTATATATAAAGTGATGTGGGATTAAACTCTATGCTTCAGCATATGTTGATTATGTTGAAACATGTCATTTGTGGTAAGATTTTCTATCTTTAATTACTTTCTTATAGATCGTTATATATTTTACTTATCAGAATAGATGTACATTATTTTGTCTGCTTTAAATCATAGGTCTCGTATTCAGAGTTTTGCCACAGTTTCAACTCACTTGCCTTTAAGACATGAGCCATGCTACATGTATATAATCAATCACACCTCATACAATGCAATATTTCATCTCGTAACCTCCGAGGTGGATGGACGTCGGCAGTGCTCCACATATCTAATCGTGCTTATAAGTCTCCGCAAATCATATACTAACATCATTCCTTCGGCAATCTCGCAACCAGACAGGCGTGTTTAAGGAGAGGTGCTATTTTATTATGCATGTTAATCAATTAATTTATTTTTATGTGTGGATTATGTTTCTAAAGTTACTCCTCGCCGGTCTCACAGGCAGATGGACGTGAAAGGAGTCTGCGAGAGGCATAATATATATATTGTTTGTTTAATTTATAGGGACATTTCGTTGTAGATTGTTAATTCCATATTCACATAATTGTCATAGTCACATAGTTGTGGTCGCTCATTATGCTTCTCTCTCGTGTAAGTTTAATTGCTAGCATACAGCTCTGGCTTGACTGATTCATCTCTTTATGTACTTTCCATACTGGAGAGACACATAATTACACTTATTATTATTATTCACATTGTCGTTATAGTTTTAAATTTGTGTTTCGATGCAAGTAATTTATTCATATGCAGAACTCGTTTAAACACTCTGAAGATCTCTTGTGTGTTAAATATATTCGTAAAATTCACCTATCTACTGTCTACAACAAATATCCCCTTCCAAACCAAAAAACTTGTAAAGAAAATTTACACTTAGCTCACTCTTACACTTAACTCAACAGCTATACAACACATTTCAAACTGCCACTCTGGTCAGTCGACTTCAGGACACCACACCGTCAACGTCGTACAGAACTCCTGCTACCCATAAAAGGAAATTAAGAAAGAAGTACAACAAAATCAAGAAATAATAATAAAAATAAAATTTTGTTCGGATTAGAAATTAACCCTTTTAATATATTTGACCCTTTACAATAAATTGAACCCTTTCGTTAAATTTAAAGCTTTAAATTTTTCATCATATGAAGATTGGATTAATGATTAACCATTAACCCTAATCGATAATCCACCAATTAATCCCAATTAATCCAAGGTGGGGTGAGACCCGCCCTCTCATACTACTAATACGTCTAGCGAAAATGGCATGTATTGGATTTGACGTTTGAACAGTGTTTAGTAAACAAATGCTTTTGGAATGTTTTTGTACTTCTTGTAAACCAAATTATAATGTACATTAATTTAATTTAAATTGATAAAAGTATTTTATGAATATTAATAGTTCTTGTCATTTAAAAATTACGATACCAACAAACACGTCCATCAATGTTGACCATGTGACTTTGACAGTTGTGTTCCTTTGGTGATGGTCAATGTTGGGTCCATGCGCAGAAGACGAATAAGCGGTCTACCTCATCATTTGTCTATGGTTTAAACTTCTCAACCGATCGCTATTGCCGACCTCCCGTGGCGCAGACGGTTCTGTATTCGAATCCCATGTGAGGCATGGGTGTTATTTTAAGTTAAGTCATACTTTAGTTTCTAAGCCGTCCCCTGATAATCCTTCAGGCATAACACCGGGGGACGTTAGTAAGTCCTTTCCATTCCATTCCTAGCGCTATAGTGATTACGTGAAAACGAAATGAAATACTGAATGTTCACGTTATATCGTAATACGGTATTATTAAAAACGAAACCCATATTAAAAAACTTTTTATGTGATTAATTAGTTTATTTGTTAAGTTTCATGGTTAGAGTGAATTTTTCTAAAATAACACTTATTTAGTTTGACAGATGTGGTACCACTGATCCATCATTGAAAAAGCAAATAATTTAAAAACAGCGAATGAAATGGTCGATGACTCAGTGATAAATGTCAAGAGAGTTAATAAGTGGCATTTTTTTCGCTAATTCATTGGTTAAATTTATTGAAACTACTTTTAAATATTGTAACAATTTCTCTCTCTATATCAATTAAGTGGGCTATATCAAGCTCGTTAAGGGATGGAAATCTTTATCAAATAACAGAATTAATTATAATTTCCTTATTTTATTTACAATAACTACAGCAAAATTCTCTGAACTCAAATTTCACCCAATAAATTGAAATCACTTACAGTTCATAATTGACACCAATTAATAAAATTTATAATTACGACAAAGAAACCAATGAATTTAAATAATTAAAGTTCAGTCCCAATAGACAGTGTATCAACCTATTCAATTATTTTAAAATTTATCCGTCCATATTTGGCAGTTCGAATATTTACAATAAAATACGTATTACACTTCCATTCAGTCCCACCTAAGTTCAGTCCATGCCCCGCCAGTCGCAATGTTCTAGAGTCCCCCAAGCACCCTCACGCACAGAAGGCTTCACTCGTCGGTTTCACACCCTCTCGTCCATTCAAACCACGAACACCTCACCCGCCGTCGTCCCGCAATCTCCAGTCGTCGTCCACACTCCACTTCGCTCCAGCACGGCCTCCAGCAAATACTGCCGGCCGTTGGGTTGAGGCATTATGTGTAGTGTCTTAGGCCGCGATCTAGAATCTTTCCCAACACGCGTGATACGTCGCGGAGGGCTGAGGCGCCAGCCAGTCTCACCAGAACATTCTTGCGTCGTCGCTAAACGTATCGAAAACTCTAGCAGGCGAGAGGAGGTCTGTGACGCCAGCAGGTCTCGCCGCTGTCGGAATTCGCGTGATTCCCTGGGGGGGAGGGGGGGGGGGGTGGTCAGGTCGTCGTGAGTGCATTGTTCCAATGAGAGCGGAGGGCGAGGTGGGTCTGCGATTACGGCGCGGGGCTGTTGAGTCAGCGCCAGCAACAGCACGTAACAAAATGTTAGGCGCTGCTGACCTATTCAAACAGTGAAATTCTGACATATTCAGATTTAGAGTGAAGGGCCAGTATCTCATCCAGGTGAACTTGCCAGCAAAATGGCGTCATTAGCCAGCAACATATTGGAATGCAGTTCACCAATCAGCTTATGGTATAGCCGACCTCCCGACGGGCAGTCGGTTGGTGAGCCACCGATCTGGCGTGGGGAGTGTTCGAATCCCGGATAAGGTTTGAGTGTTCATTTAAGTTAGGTTATACGTTAGTATTTCAGCCGTCCCCTGCTAAGCTTTCAAGCATAAAACCGGGGGACTATAAAAAGACCTTTGCAATACAATAAAAGTGTATGGTATACATTGAGAAAAGAATTTGGATGTGAGTGAGTGAGTGAAGAGATTTGGGCAGCTCTTAACATCGGGGTATAGAGAGTTGACACGAAGGTGAATTGAGGTGAGTATGGAGCAGCGCTGGGGAAAAAGGGCGGGGGAAAAGAGAGATCCCCGAGAAAACCCGCTGACCATCGGCATCGCCTGGCACTATTCTCACGTGCGAAAATCCAGAGTGAACCAGTCGGGGATTGAACACGGTTCGTATTGGTGGGAGGCCAGCAGTCCAACCGCTCAGCCACCTTGGCCCCAATATAGATGTAGCAATGGAATTTCTGCAGCCACAACCCATCAACCCATTTAACATGTTGTGGACTAAGTGATAGTTCCATGCAACTATATGTGTAGTTCCTAGAACAGAATAAGTGAAATGTTTCTATAGAAGAAATTGTTTGTTCCTTCTCTAGAAAATCTTCAGCAATATTTGAATTGCTCCCGTAGCAAACAGTACTGTAATAATCTTACGGAATATCCTGATACTGGTATGGTCGCTGCTACCTTGAAGACCGATTACAGAACTATTCCTTCATCACTCTTGTGGTGATTTTCTTCAGTGATAACTACAGACCTGCAAAATTCGCGTTATTATTTAAGAACAGACTGAACTGCAAGTTACTGCGCATTTGGCCGACTTCAGTGATTGGCCGGAAATATGTCCGGCACGCATCGGAGAACTCTTGATCCAGTAACATCAGTTCTGCGGTGGAGTGGCCAATCTCTTGTAAATATATCAAGCATATATGTGACGTTGATTGAAGTGCAGCGGCCTATGAAACCACGGACTGTGCTCACTTGTTTATAAGGCAGTAGAGTCTATCCTCTCGCCGGAAGATAACGCGAATTTTGCACGTCTAAAGTGATAACTTACTTGCCAGCCAGCAGCCTAAAGCCAATAAGGAATATTTTGCACCGCGAAGTAGCCAATCAGACCCAAGACCCGTTCCAGGGCCTAGCGTAGACGATCATCGGGTGGATACTCCCATAGACTAAAGATGACGTAGACCACTTATTGGTCTTCTGCGCATGTGCCCAACATTGACCTACCCCAAACCAACACAAATGCCGTATAGTCAGCAATGATGAGCATGTTTGGTTATATCTAGGGACAGGAAAATTTCGCGAATCACTTTTAGGACAAGATAGACTTCAAACACATACACACATCTCTTATTTTTGCAGTTGGCTCACAGGTTATTACACACGCCCAAGCGAACAAAGAGCCAGTAACAGACCTGCAAGGAAATAAGCACTAAATTACAGTAAGACATGATCTGAGATAAAACTAGCTACACACTGGGGCACCAGCTAATGAACAGAAAGACCTGATCTGAGATAAAACTAACTACACACTGGGGCGCCAGCTAATGAACAGAAAGACCTGATCTGAGATAAAACTAGCTACACACTGGGGCACCAGCTAATGAACAGAAAGACCTGATCTGAGATAAAACTAGCTACACACTGGGGCGCCAGCTAATGAACAGAAAGCTCAGGCTCAAAAATACGTAGGACAGTGGAGTGTAGCTTGCAGGTAGTTTAAAACAATGCTAGACTTCAATATCCTGCGTTCACAACCAAAACTTCCTTTGGTTATAGGCCGAGTGTCTAAGCGAGAATATGTATATTCTTATTTGACTGTGCCAACGGTAATAAGGTATTCCAATACTGAACGTCAATGATTCGTGGACAGACACGTGAACACGCGACATTTGAAATCATCCAACCACGAAAGTGCATAAGAACAAAAGTGTTTTGGAGTACATCTGGTCTTGAAATATTTTCGCAAACACCTGTCCCTATTAATTAGCGTCCCACCCAAGCCTCGCTCGAGTGCGATTTATAAATGTGGTGTTGTTAAGGTTTACAGTTCGTATATACAATAAATGATTAAGGTAAATAATGCATTAAATTTGATAAGGATATAGTGTTGTTCAAAAAGTCTGCTTAAGTGAACCCCTATTTTCGATCAAATTTTTAAGAAATTGGTTACTGTCGCGGACCTTTCTGTAGACTTTTTTTATGATCTGCAATTCTGTGGTACATTAATTTGATGTATATCTTATAGTTCAGTCAGCGTAAGTCATGTAACCGCCCGAAAAGCGGCTTTTTCCGACTTGACTAGAAAACGACGACATTTCTCTACTATCCTTACGTTAAATGTTAATGTTTTATTATACATCTGAACATTTCTCAAGAATTTTCTAAGTGATGGTGAAAACCGCATCAAGCAGTGTAGAAGCCTTAGCCGAATACAAGATACACGTGGCCGGGAGGTTTTGTTTTAAACTATGTAGAATTTTCCAAAGACAGGCATTTTATATGACTAAAATACTTGAATGAATTTAAATTTGATCAAACTGCATTACAAATTGGTTAGAGGAAGCATAAAAACATCTGAAAGCACTTGTTTACTATACTGTCTTCTAACCTCAAATCCAATCTAAGCCTTTTTTGCTAGTCGCATTGGCAGAAATGTAGTTCAATGTTGGGACACGGAGACTGGTTGTGCGCAGCCAGCGAGATCGCTCTATCTCTACCAACCTGGACTTTTCGTGGTGAACACGTTTTAAATCTTTATTCATCACCGAACAATACGCTAAAGGCGATATTACACGATACCAGATTACGTAAAAGCTTGTGCAAGGTCCGCCATAGCGGCCGGTATACAGGTTAGTGTGGCGCCCTTCATGGCATTTTCCGCCATGTACACGCCCAAGTTTTCGTGGCAGCTCCCACACCAGGTTTCGTACCTGGTCAATCACATCGCAGATTCAGAGCATAGGTTGCTCCCTGTGGCTACTACTTGAAACGAGTTGATGAAGAAACTGAAAAGGAAGCCGCCATCTTCATTATATAGACGTGAGATTGAAACTCTTTCAAATAGATTTAAAATACGACAACGACGAATTATATTGGCAACAGAACTTTTAATTACTGTTTAAAACAGTTATAAATATTTTAAACATTTCCAACTCTATAAAAAAATTAATGTAAAGGATACTTTATAAACAGTAAATTAAAACAATATATTGTGAAGGTATTTGTTAATCTGCATGGCGAGCTATGCAAACTAACTTTGTGTGTTAGTAGGTTATTGTGTTGTTCACTTTCGCAAAACTACCTGAGCTCCAAAATCAATTAGCTGCCACTGGATTCTCACTATTAAGTCATACTTTGAAAATATTTAATCTTCATATTTAATTAATAGAATCTAGCTCACTTTAGAAATAACTTTAAGTCAATGTCCAGAAAATTAAGCTGAGTTCTAAAAAATCAAGTTAAATTCTCCGACGAACTAGCTCAGTAGTGCGAGCTGGACCACTGGTTTTATATACTCTGTCAAAGTTATATTAACCGCCAAATTCAAGACAAAAACCCTTCCTTAATGTTGTAGAATCTCGGAGGATCAGAAATTTATATACTGTAGTTACAGACATAAGTCTTCTGACTTACTGAATCGATGGCGCCACCTGGGTATCTCAGTGACTTTACCTCCGTAAACATGGCGCCTGGCGCCTATCTGATCGGTATACTCTACGTCGACTTGAAGACACTCCAAAATTAGCTAAAGACTGAATTCAGCCCTCTTCTTTACGTGGTTGATCCAGTAACCTATACTAAACTCCTGGGACCCAGGCCTGCACCTATTCTTAGGCCGATCGATGCTGGAGATTTCCCAGATAGAAATCCCAGCTAAATATTAACTAGCCTTCCATTTGAAAGGTCCCACCCAGAAACCTCTCACTCTCTAGCTAGTTAATGACGAACTACTTCCGGTAATCATCATAAAATAAAATTAATCAAAACTTCAAATACCTTTCAAATAATGAAACAAATAGTTAATTAGGCTTCAAAATTCACAAAATAATTACGGAAACCAAAATTAACATATAAATGTAATATTTTGATATTAAAATAATGTCATGTTAAATCTCAGAATAAGGTGTGAAATTACATATAGAAGAAGAAGTCAAATGGATTGGTATTATACAAAAATTAAAATTACATGATTTTAATATGTTGAAAATACTCATCTGAGGCGTTGAAAATTATATTCAGGGCAAAACATATGTAAGATAAATAAACATTACAGTCCCGAATACCTCTTTGCATATATTATGTCGATCTACGACAATGTGAAATAGTAGTGCAGTTGTGGGTGAAGTCGCGGTGCTCGTCACTAAAAGTCGGATCGTAATTTTGTTATGATTAAATGTTATAAGTATGCGTATAATAATTTATATAACCTACAATAATTTATGTTTTCAGGCGTTGCGAATAAAAACATTTATGATGCATACTGTACTTAAGTCGACAAACAACTTGTTTCGTTTTAACAGCCAATAATCTGTGACAGTGGCGTTTATTCCATAGACGCAAGGTAAACAATGCTTGCCCTATACATATTGCAAATGGTTAGCGCTTTTTAGTTTTCGCCTTAACTATGAACATATTTAATACCGAGTTCCCCGTTTCCGATTCGAGAAACAGAGTTTTCGTAACTCCCGTACTGTACACGCATAGTGCTGCTATCTAGTAATTATTTCCACAAACGGGAACGACTAGCGATGAATCGAACTCGCACGCGAGTTAACCTGCCGCGTTCCTTCGGCAGGGTAAGCAGTCGTTCTGTTTGCGTCCTCCAGTCCTACATTTTCTCTTGGAAAGTGGATGAAATTGTTCGGGAAAACGGGAGTTTCCTTATTTGTAATATCCTCTCTAAATAATATTTATTTGAATTATTATTACATTAATTTCGTTTCCGTTTTTATAACTAATGTCGGGTATTATAAAACAGTAAATACATGTGGAGGGTAAGCAAAGATGGAACTTGCGTTTTTTTTTTAGTAGAAATTGCTTATCTTGTAAAAAAAAAAAAACTCACTACACACCACTGAATGTTCGACTACAGCTACGCGAACCAACAATATCCTTGACCAGTAAAATGGTTTACGAATCATTTATCCGCGGGTAAGATCATTTACCCACGGCTAAGATCATTTACCCACGGGTGAGATCATTTACCCACGGGTAAGATCATTTACCCACAGGTAAGATCATTTACCCACGGGTAAGATCATTGGTCAGCGAGCTTCGTAATGTGCAATACCGACCAAAAACTACCGACACGTGTTTAATGTACACAATTGTGGACACTGGGCTTGAATGGGTTAATACAACAACCCGTTCAGAAAAGATAGTGCACTGTCGCTATAGTTTGCAAAATTATTTTACACAGTAATAAATATCGGAACAGAGGACTAATTACAGGGAGTGTTCCATTACCCAGTGTTTCTTAGAACAGCGCTAGCTTCTTCTAACTCGTCTGAAGGTTGCCTTTGAGCTTTCTTCGAAGGAGACTGTGATGAGAGATCTAGTTCATTGTGAAGCGCTTTCCTACTTCGCACTGTGACACACGATTGGCAGCTAGATGTCATGCGGGTCACATTGTGAGTTAATTTTAAAAACTGTGGAATATTTCAATGTAAATCTTTATTTCAGGACACAAATGAAAGTCGATATATTGTTTGCCATTTCATAAATTCTGTTACTGAAACATATATGTCATGGTTGAAAAGTTCCACTGCTCATTCCTGCTCGTGTTTTAATTGGTAAAGGCTGCCCACGATAAAATGAGCACTTTTGAAATAAACTTTAGAAAAAAGTCACTGCTCCCATCTGCATATTTTTTAACGGGCGCACTGCGTGACATGCGCCCAGTAGATTTGGTAACGTTGGAGGGAAAGTACTTCCATATCTTAACGTCGAATAAAAAGTGTTAGGCAAATATTTGTAATAACTTAAATTATTTATTTCGCTTTCAGTTTTCTTTTATGCAGCGAAATGTAAAAATGAGCAGATTTGAAAAATATTTACTTTTATTATAATTGCCCAGTTTCACACGACCGACGCATGAATAAAGTGATAAGGCCCATGGCAGTGTTAATTTTACATAAGGTGGAAGAATACACAACGGGCATACAAGTAGATCTTAAGCAGGACTATCAAAAGTGTTTTCATTTTACCGTGAACAGCCTATACACTGACTGTCATGCGGTTAAGCTGGTGAAGATGGACGTGCAGTAGTTCCATGACTTATGGTATAATTGAATTCCAAATACTAAGTAAACATTTTTATGAATACTGAAATAATTTATTTTCGTGTCTGGTTTTTAATGTATATAAAGTATATGGATTAGCAAATCTATAAAATATTTAATTTTATAATAATTTTCACAGGTTCTTTTGACCGATGGATGAGTAAAGTCTACAAGTCCATAGCAATATTTATTGTACTTATGGCGGAAGAATACACTATGTGCTTACAAGTAGACCTTCGATAATGCTAACAAAGTGCTCACTTTACTGTGAACAGCCTACAGCAGAAATACCAAAGTTTGTTCACGGTAAAGTGAGAACTTAAAAAATCAACCTTAGAAAAAATTCACTGCCCTTATCTGAATATATTATAATTGGCGCACAGAGTGAAATACGCTCAGTAAAGTTGGTAACGATGGGTGGAATATAGTTTCATATCTTAACTTCGAATTAATAATGTTAGATAACAATTTTTATAGCTTAAATTATTTATTTCGCTTTGGGGTTTTTTTTTTGTAATGTATCGAAGCGTAACAATAGGCAGATTTGTAAAATATTTGCTGTTATAATAATTTCACAGTTTCACTTCACTGACGCATGAATAAAGTGATGAGGTCCATGGCAATGTTAATTTTACATAAGGCGGAAGAATACACAATGGGCGTACAAGTATATCTTTAGCAGGGCTTTCAAAAGGTCTTATTTTTACCGTGAATAGCCTTTAGTAGGCTTCCACGATAGTGCTTTGCGAGTTGCAGGCTTCAGAATGTTCAACATCTCCTCTACAGCATGATTGCGGAAATATTGAAGCCAAAGCCTCTATTAAGGAACCAGAGCCGGAGAGGCGTCGAAAACAGAAATCAGGATGGCTGGGATAGGAACCGAACCCGGGGCCTTTTGAATGAGAGTTTTCTGTGTAACCCCTGCTGCATCTCGCTAAACTTTTGGGGTTGACATGAACATGAACATACCGCGAGTCCAACAGGTGGCACACAGACCAAGGTCTGAACGTTTCATCTCACTGGAAGTTTACTTTCTGTGATACTTTCTGTGTAACATTTACTTACTTGGAATAAATGCCTGAAGAATAACCGTCATGTGGTTGTTAGTTAAATGATGCAAGGAGACAAACAAGGATAATTATAGCGTCTTGGCCAAACTAGAAAGTAACCACTTCTTAACCCTTTGAGGACGGCGCAAATTTAGTATCACTGAAGACAATGTTGAAATGAGCTGCCTATATTCTCCACTACACCATCAGTTGTGTTGGTCTCCGAACTGAATTGTTGACTAGTTGTAATGTCTTACTTAGATTTCGATAAAGTCCAGAGAAACAGTAAAATATAAACATGCGAGTCTTCTCTTCAAGAGCAAAGAAATTTCCATACAAACGTAGCCATAATTATATATGTGCGTACTCCTCAAAGAGTTAAACGCAAGCGCGTATGTGCGTATCATAATGGAAGTAAATTTGCAGTTGCTGCCATCTAAATATTTGGTGACCACCAAAAAAAGTATTGTCATTAAACAAATATGTTATTAGGCACTAACTCTCCTAAGTACTTGTCAACGTGTTATTCTGCACGATGATTTTTTTTTTTTTACCGGCAACAAAATCTCGTCTTGTAAAATACTAACCAAATATGTTTTACTATAACTAAATATCTTTCTCTCAGTGTAACTGCTGCACTTTGCTTTAACACCGTCATTTTATCACTTGTCCAGTGCCGAAATATATTTCCTAGCGGCCCTCTGTGTGTCGAGGGCGTGTTAGTCTTCGCGTTAACCCAACACAAACGTAATAGCATTGTGTAGTGTTTATCTGCCGATCAAGCCAGTCGCGTATTTTATTGTCGATTGTTCTTTTCCCCAGCACAATGGTTTTCAAGGACGTATTTTTTATCGTATTATCCGTGTTTACGTAATTGAATCGGTGGGTTTTGCAACATTTCACAAGCGAACCGAAATTATTCCACTCATTCCACATGAAAATAGTCGTACCCAGAACGAACTATACACGAGAAAATGTAATGGTATGTAGCACTACATCACCTGTTATACTTATACTGAAACTTATTTAATTTTGGCTGCCACCAGAGGACGCTAATAACGATATGGCCTTGGAAATGTGCAGCTGTGTATAATATACGAAGTGTGCGTATGGAGTGAGTACCAGTGAGTAGCTGTTTAGTGGCGAAAAATTTTTTTTATAACTTAGGAGAGGGCAAGTTTTAAGGAGTCCGTCTTAAGACAATTGTATCTATCTTATAAATGCAATATTTGTGCAGTTGGAAATTAAATTACATGCTCCATAAAACAGTACATTAGTGACTATGTAAAATATAACAACGCAATCTTGGTGAACAAAACCAGTTTGTGTGCTAAGTTTCTCTCATTCAGGCAGCACTCTCTCCTACATTTCTAGGCGGGCGATGCATACCCTACAACCGTAGTTGGTACGCCACTTAATATTACTCGGAGATCCATTTGACTCAGGTATGAATCACTAAAACATCTATCGAGCCAACGGTATCATTGCGACCGAAATGTGCGATGTGTTGGGAGGATCTTGAATATGAGGCAACATGTGTGCACCAGGCAGGCTCTAGAAGAGCCAGAATAACCACTGTAGGAAAAGGAATACTACATCAATCTACAGCGTATCTTTCTGCCATCGAGCGGTTATCATCAGTGTCCCCGCTGTTCTGCCTCATGGTACTTGCAGAAGAAGAAAAGCATTCTCTACGTCCATTCCGCCGTCTTCCATAGACAGCCGGATGGTAGCAACTTCGCGTGTAGTTTGATCGTGATCGGCTGGCGTGGACGGCTGAGGAATGGCCATGCACTTGTGTCAGTGACGGATCGAGGTATTTTTCTGTCCGGACGCTAATGACAACGGCACACTCAGTGTGGGGAGAGGTATTAGAAGGCCACAAATACGGGCAACAGTTCTGACAACGCACTGGTGGAGCTGGAGGTAATGACTGTTCACGATGAAATGAGCATTTTTGAAATCAAACTTAGAAAAATAACCACCGCTCCTACCTGCATATATTTTATCGGGCGCACTGAGTGACATGCGCCCCATAAAGTTGGTAACGATGGGGAAGTAGTTCCATATCATAATGCCGGATAAAAATTGTTAGATAATCATTTGTGACAACTTAAATTATTTCCCTCGCTTTCTAGTTTTTTAATGCATTAAAAACTAGCGGATTTTTGTAATATATTTACTTTTTCTAATAATTTCACTTTTTGAATACACCGACGCGTGAAAAAGTGAAGAGGCCCATTACAATGCTAATTTTACATAAGGCGGAAGAATACATAACGTGCATACATGTAGATATTAAGCAGTGATTTCGATTTTACCGTGAACTGTCTATATCAAGGCGTGGGCAGCTGTCTCCTGTTATATCCGGTATTTTCTGGTACTGATCAGAAGGGACAGTTAAATTTCGAGAGTTTAACGACCTGTGGGCTCGACTCCGCAGATCATTCGTATAGTCAAGCCTCAGATGTTCGCCGATTGGCTGCTGCCCCAGTATTACCCCACTGGCAGTAAGGGATTCGCTTCTTGTTCCTTGTCTGCTATTGGCTCGGAGACGTCCAGCCAGTAACAGAACTTGTCAGCATGATAAACAGGCCCTATGTGATGCGGGTCAGTCAGATCTTGCTTAACTTCACGGGAATATTTTATAAATTAATAAAACCGACTTTTTAAAGATTTCACCTAACTTTTAAAGACCTACATTTTTAATTTTCAAAATTCCATGCCAGTAGGGAACGGAACTCCACCGCCTTTCCCCTTATTTTTGTAGGCAAAAATGAGGGGAAAAAAAATTGTAACAACCGTGGCCCAGGGGCTATACTGGGTCACAAAACCACACTCCTGACATGCGAACGCCGAGCGTGCCAGGTTAAAGTGCCTATATTATGGGGGATCAGGGCGGGGTGGGTTAGCTGCCCCTAACCCTGATCCAATCAAATGACTTCCGCTTGGGAAGACAAGGGCCTCGGTCTGTACTTCCCCCGCGCTGAGAGGCTTAGCCTCAATGATGATAAATCGGCGGGTCAGTCAGAAAGTGGTAAATGGAAACATAAGGACCAGCAGAACTGGTGTCATTTTAGTAAACTGGAGACGATTCACTACTAACTTGTGTTCGTCTGTGGAGCCGAAAATTTTTTCGGTTGTTACATAATAATGTATGTGTTTCTGTACGCACCGCCACTTCACAAGCACGTTCAACAAATCGATTCACGGTGTTGTGTGTAAACATGAATATCATGATAAAGTCAGATTCATATTTTGTATAGCGTGAATTAGCATTTAATTTGCGAGAACAATTTTATGTATATTATTACATAATCTTGTGCCGGCAAAATATAAGATTTATCTAGTATATGCATTAATTTTGTTGACTGTAGGATACTTGGGTCGTTTAATTGCCTTTGTTCGAATTCAATTCCGGCGCTGCTCCATACTCGTCTCGATAACCCTCATCGGCTCTCAAGACCTCGCTGTTGAGCGCCGTCCAAATCTCTTCGCTTAGCTTCACATCACTTAGTAATTGCTACTGCGAAGAAAAAAAAGTGTCAACAAGATTTACATGTGTTTAGATTCCTTGGGGTTTTAAACAGTGACTATTGAGTTTTAATACAGCTGATTGTTCACTAAGATACTCCATTGCTGCTATAGTTTAAAAAAAAAATTTTTCGTAGAAGTATAATTATTGTAAGCAAACGACTACCTACTGTAATTTTTAGGTGACTTTGACACATTTCGGCGAACAAATCTACGTTATCGTAACTCAATTTCTGAATGGGTAACAAAATATCAGCTTAATTTCTGCCCTGAAAAAATATTTACGTCGAAATATTCCACGGCTGTTTACAAATTAAAAATAGCGAGAACTGCTTACAATGAGACCCGTATGACAGAGGAGTAACAGCTGCTTACTCGGTGATCTCCAGCTGCACGCGCCAGCAAGATGGCGCCGCTGACCGTGTGGCAAAACGTGTGAACGCCGTCCGTTTAACAGCGCCTGATAACTTTCTTTGTCAGCGGGCAGCTCGGCCCGACAGCGAATTTTCTGCAGCACGTAGTTTAGTCTATTCACTGTTTCTTCGCACTTTTTTAGTCAAACATTTGAAAAATCACCCCATGTATGCCGTGTTTACTTATTTCCCAAATATGCCATGTATCACAAGCTTTTTATCCCCCTGTTAACATAAAAGTATATTATCTTTTATTAAAATGCAGTTTCGTCTGCATTTAATTTATAAATTATAATATTTCGTTTATAATAAATAAAATATGAATAGAAAATAGAAACAGTGAGAAAATATGTGTGTTGGTAGCACTTATTAAAAGTAGTTCTCATGCAAAACATCATTACTACTGAAAGCGCACGAATTCGGTGCGTTGCTCTTCGATGTAATTTTCCAGACTTAATTAAACTTAGTTTGCACGAGGCGGAGGAATATGCTGGAAGTAGATCTTTAGCAGGGCTTCAGAAAAGTGTGAAGTAAGCGTGGATTTACTATAGCCAATGAGATACAAGGTCCGTTCCAGAGCCTCGCGCAACCAATGAGAGTATGGGTACCTCCGCATCAAAGGAAATGTCACTACTTTCCGCCTCTGTTTACTTGTCTACTCTGTGCTGCAGCGTAGTCGAACGGAGAGTTTCTGATCGTTTGAAAAATTATGGACATGCGCCATTCCCATCACTACGTTGTAGTCTCAAACAATCTGCAAGGTAAAAAAAAAAGTAACCCATATTGAAAACAGAAATTAAATAAATAGCCTGAACGAGCCAGAGTTAGCTGTCAGCGACACACATATGTTACGCGCATGTAATTCCGAGCTTGAATATAGTTTGATGACACCAGAAATGTGACATGGCAAAAACAGAATTGGTAGGTAAGAAGCTGGGCTTAATGTCTCATCGACAGCGAGGTCATTAGAAGCGGTGCAAGTTGCACAGGAAAGAGGGACTGGGGAAGAAATGGGAAGAAATCGGCAAATGCCTGTGTTATAGACCCATCCCACCATTCACCTGGAGTGATTTCGGGAAACCATGGAAATCCGAAATCAGGATTGCTCGGTAGCAGGATTGGTGGCCAAACAGACAAACAACAAGAATGGAGTACGAAGAATATCACCGTTAACTGGATGAACAACGACCGCGATGCGTGGGGCAGCTTCAAATATGGACGACACGACGCCAACAATAGCGAAGAAAAACAGGGAGATCCCTCCGACTACAACCGGTTCGGCTCTTCGGGAACTGCAATCCAAGAGAAGCCCGCCAACTGTCTTTACAGCCGGTGAGGGTGAAGCGAGGTGAGTGTGGAGCAGTACCGGAGAGCAACGACGCGGGGAAACGGGAGATCCCCGAGAAAACCCGCCGACCGGCGGCATCGTCCGGCAACGTTCCCACGTGCGAAAACCCGGGAGCGACCCCTCCGGGAATTGAACCCGTCTAGGTGGGAGGCGAGTAGTCGAACCACTACACCACCGTGGCTCAGATGGGAAAGCATAATCTTTATTGAAATAGCGTTCGAAACACTAGAAGAGAAATAGTGGTAGAGAGGGCTGTATTTCTTTTGTTGATAGCGCTGGATTTTATGTTGTAACAAGAGGGTGGGTGGAACCCCCTCCCTGGTGGAGAGGGTGTATATCGCCTTGTCCAAAGACTCTTTTTATACGCAGATTAATTATAAAATAGAGGCCCCTGTGAGAGAATTTCGACCTTCGGTCGCGAGGAAGACGAGCCGAATCGTCCACGGTTTAATTTACAGGCCATCTGGTCTATCCCCGACGACGGTCCTCCGAGGTTAATGTCTCCTGCTCAAGGTCTGCAAAGCGAAGAGAGCGAGAGAGAGAGAGAGGGGGGGGGGGGTCATTGACCTGTCCTCTCCTTTCGCCACGTCTCCGGAATACACAATCCTGCCGCGCATTTGTAGACGCGGCAAAATAAAAAGGGAGTCGTTTTGCACCCGAATCGAACGGACGCGGGTGTGACCGCAGAGGCCTTTTGTCGAGACTACAAAGCAGCCGTCAGCTGCAATGTCGCCATGAAAATAACAAGGTAAAAGGGAAACACTGGAACAGAAGTGGAATGCGTGGCTAAAACAGGCAACAGCCCTCCCCTTTCCATCGTTCACGAGTTCTTTTTCAGTCTCCTTCATCGTCGTTATGCGTCCACGTGGGTGGGCGAAATGCGAGTACAGGCTGCTCACGGTAAACTGAGCACTTTTTAAACCCCTGTTTTACGAATTACTTCCGTGCACACTGTGTATTCTTCCACCATAGGTAGAATTAATATTACCATCAGTCTGTTCACGTTATTCGTGCGTCAATCAGATGAAACTGTGATTTTATTAGAAATATTAATATTACAACACACATTTGCTCATTATATATATATATATATATATATATATATATATATATATATATATATATATATATATATATATATATATATATATATATATGATTTTAGGGGCAGTGAAGTTTCTCAGAGGAAGAGTTCAAAAGTGCTATCTTCACCGGTAAACAGCGTATACTCTCTTTCCTTCATGTTGTAGGAAGACTGTTGAACTCCGCGGTTATGAAAAGGAACTCGAAGACCCTAATGTCCCCGCCGCGAGAGGTAAGTAGTAAAAGGACGTCGGCGGGAGTATGCGCAGAAAGAGACGCTCGTTTCGTAAGACTTTTACAGCCATTTACTCGTGAAGGTTATTCAGCAGCTGTCCATGACAGCAGCTACTCTGGTGTTCGAACTCCTTCGCCATTCGCGGCTCGGAGGTCTCTGAACTTGACTCGCGCACTGCGCGGTCTCCGCAAGATCTCTCCAACTAACACAGAATACTCGATAATACAGAAGGGGAACGGCCGCTTGCACCACTGTCTTCAGACGCACACGCCTGACAGGACAGTTTGTTCCGCTCAACAAAAGATTAATTTATGTAGGCCCGGAAATAGTGTTACGTGTCGCTGGTCCGCGCCGCTGACGTTGGCTTCGCAACCCGCGCGAGCGAAGAGGAGAGAGAGAGTCGTTATATGATAGCGGCGGCAGCGCGAGCAATGGTGGCCGCGTATCAGTTACAGAAAGCGAGCCGACACGATACTCTTTTTAGTGGCGCATTCTGCTAACCCTAGTTGTATATATTGATTTCAGCGTTTATCTGAATAATTATCTAGATTACTGTCCTCGTTCTCTCAGTGCAAGTCGGGATGCGTTGAACCTTCGAGATGGTAGAGCCAACACTATAAAAATTGTAGTAAGCCTCCGGGCAGGGAGTTTAGTGGAGTTGGCGTTGTAGAGTGAATGAGTGACTGAGTTCCGAGCGATAGAAGAACGAACGGCGAAAGAAGTGACTAGCGGATGGGAAGTCTATGACTGCGAGTTTCAAGCAGTGAAGGGCACGGCTGGCAGGCTGGACTGTTGGACTAGCTGCGTTAGTGAAATACTTTATAAATGATAGCAACATGTAGACAGAACACGTGGTAGTGATACTTACGAGTTAATTCACTGTAACCAAAAGAGAACATTTAAATGACATTGGGTTCTCTGTTAAATAAAATGAGTTAAAGGGGAGACAGGAAGTGTAATCGTGTAAATAATAGCGAAGTGAATAAATTAGAGATAAAATTTAGTTTTTTAAATTTTTTTTATTAATATATCCATCCCTCACGAACTCAGATACTCTCCTCAGTCGTCCGCATGTAACATTATATTTAGTTACCCCCAACAAAATGTTTTGTTGGGTAAACAAAACTTGAACAGCGATAAAATTAACACTATTCGCCTAACAGAATACATGCTTGAAATAACGAAACCTCTGTGTGGGGCCAAAAATAGATAAACTGTCAACTAGATATTTAGTTGAATGAACTGCATGTACTCGTTTCGCCACTCATTTGATTGCCTTCGTTCGAAAATACCGCTCGAGAGTTTGTCATTTTTGTGACAATTGGGATAGTAACAGTGTTTATTAGTGCATATATATTGTTGCTTCACAATGATACAAAAATCCTAATAAACATGTTCGACAGGTAATTAAAAATTAAAGCTTTAAAATGTCATATATATATGTACGCATGTTGTCCAGTATTTTAACTGTATATATTGAGAAATATTGCGATTTTATGAGTATGTCTAGTTGCTTCATCTTAGTTTGCTCGGGCATAGCGCTTGAACGTTAAACGATCCCGATTGTTCATATCACGGAATGGGCTTTAATACTTTCCAAATTCACAGAAAGGGGCCGCAGTGGATGAGCGGTTAGCCTGCTGCTCGCCTCCCACCAAAGCTAACCTAGTGTAATCCCCGGCCGGGTCACTCCCGTACTTTCGCATGTGCCGCTGTTCGGCGAGTTTTCTCGAGGATTTACCGTTCCCCGCGCCCTTTCATTTCGGTGCTGCTCCATACTCACATCAAATCACCCACGTTGGTTCTCAAGACCTCGCTGTTAAGAGCCGTCCAAACCTCTTTACTCGAAACTGTTTAATATTACGCAAAGAAAAACGGATATTTAATTGCGTGTACCAAGTCCTATAGCTTGGG
The DNA here is from genome assembly GCA_029891345.1 of Dryococelus australis. Taxonomy (NCBI): domain Eukaryota; kingdom Metazoa; phylum Arthropoda; class Insecta; order Phasmatodea; family Phasmatidae; genus Dryococelus; species Dryococelus australis. The sequence continues at coordinate 22,570,855 of CM057000.1, forward strand.
GCAACCAGATAAGAAAACCAAAGTAGTTTGGTTTCAAAAACTAATTATTTCATTTCCCCAATAAAAACTGTTAATTTGGCTGTCCAAAAAAACAAATATTGTTTTATTCAACAAAACATCACTGGACAACGGCAAGTACGAACGCACATTTGCCAACGAGCGCATGTTAGCTGACTTGTCAACCCGCAGCAAAGTCTAAAATGAATATTGCTCACCACGTGGTAGCCAGTCAGACACGAGGCCTTCTACCACAGCCTTGAGCGCTGGGAGAAAGCTTTTGTTGAACAGAACAAAATTTGTCTTGGGCAACCAAATTAATTGTTTCTATATGGGGCAATGAATTTGTCGTTGAAACCAAATTATTCTGTTTTTCTCTTTTAGCTGCCCAAAACTGTACAATTAGGCTGGTTCTTAACAACGAGATCTTGAGAACCGATGAGAGCGAAATGAGATGAGAATGAAGCAGCGCCGGAATGCAAGGTCGGCGTAAACGGGATATCCCCGAGAAAACCCGCCTACCAGGGGCACCGTCTGGCAATATTCCGGCTTACGAGAATCCGGGAGTGGCCCGGCCGGGGATTTAACCCGGTTTACCTTGAAGGGAGGCGAGCAATCTAACCGTTCATCCACCGCAGCCCCTGCAACTGCGGGGACAATACTCCTTGCTCACAGAGGTTACGGGGAGCTCGGTGTGCCTTACAGTGTCAGCCTTATTGCTTCCTTGCTCTCGTGCGCCTGGAACACGCGAAAGAGCCGGAGGCAGGCATTGTGTGTTTGGGCAATAAACCTCAAATTGCCAAGGCACTGTAGTCTGTGTTGCAGCGACGAGGGCAAGGACTCGAGGGGAATGCCCGGATATAGCGGGTCCATTGTTTTCGCCGGGATTTATAGCGTTAAGGGTAAAAGGATATGGTGAGAGAGGGAGAGAGAGGAAGGGGGGCGGCGAGGTGTAGAAGGGGCGCGCTTTATTGTCTCGGAAAGACGGCGCAGCCTCCACTCCCACGAACACAGCATTGTTGTTCTCTGAGTGGCGATGTGCGAACCCGAGCCTCCGACCACGTGCCTGCCAGCTATAGTTTATTCGCGATTTCTTCGCACTTTTGAAATCAAACCTTTGAAAAATCTCTCTGTGTACTACGTGTTTGGTTGTTTTCAAAAAAATGCCACGTGTTGAAAGCGTTTGTAGGCTATTCACGGTAAAGTGAGCGCTTTTGAAAGCCCTCCCGTTTGGAACATTAATCAATAAATATATTTAAGATTAGCTTCAGACGTTAACTTCCGAGTTTGGTGGAATATACGTACTATGTTTATTACTTACATGGCAGTGTTTATTTAAAAATTTGGCTAAAGAATACAAAATGGCCGAAAGGAAAAGTAACTAGGGCTTCAAAAGTGCTCACTTTACTGTGAACAGCCTACAACTAAATGAACCTTAGTTTTCCTCAATCACTCCAGGCTAATACTGGGATGGGTCCCTAACAAAGGCCATGGTCCATTCCTTCTCATTTCTTCCCAAATCCATGTTCCCTGTGTAACTTGCACTGACTCTAATTACATCGCTATCGACGAGACGTTAAGCCCACTTACCTACCTACCTAAAAGTACATTATGTTTTGTTAAATTGAGCTTTAACTTACATTCTCTCTATAAAATGAAATATTTCATTAGTAATTAATATTTTTTAATACAGCGATATTAAATTAACTTTAAAATATTTTAGATACTACCTTTTATTTATAAATGCACTAAAAAGAGAAAAAAATTATTATAGTAGTTACATAATTTGTAGAACTTGTAAGACGTGGTCGAAATGCTGTAACAAACTCTACTACAAATTATTATTTTTACATCAATTTGTATTTAGTATATAAAAGCTTGGTGCAATATAGAACATATACCTCGTTTGCGTAAGCGTAGTAAACACATATCTTGAGTAAGAATCTTAACTTTTCACAATATAGTATGTATACCTGATTTGTGTAATAGTAGTAAGCATATATCGTGTTTAGACTGTTAACAATTCTCAATATAGAACGTATAACTCATTTCCGCAAGCGTAGTAAGAACATATCTTGTGTAAGGCTCTTAACTAATTAGTACATGTGTTGATAATGAGTATCAGATAATTGATTGTAACCAAGAGAGACACTTAAGAAAGACATTAATTAGAGTTGAAATAGACATTAAATACTGCGCTGTCTGTTAAATAAAAAAAGTTTAAGTGGATACAGATAGTTTATTACTGTAAATATGAAGACATCAGAAATCAAATTTGGTTTCTTTAATTTTTATCAAGGCTTCCATCCCTTACGAACTTTATTACTCCCTCGACATAAGCAGGTAACAATAATAAGATACTTTTGTGTTATCGGCTCTCAATACCGTCAAAATCTCATCACTCACTCACTCATTCACTTTTATGTTATTATATGTATAAACCGCTTGTGACATGTTATATTTTGGAAACAGCTAAAAACGTCGTACATGGTTGAAATTTATCAAAAATTTTATTCAAAAATCGTGGAGAAACCTCGAATACGCTATACTCTAAGAACACATTCTTTGCTGCGACACATGATTTGTTGCCATCAAAATTAAGTTGTTTGAACATGAATCACTTCAAAGAACATTCGCCACATACAAAAATTTTGTTTGGTACATAAATTAATGAGTATGATAATCGTGCATTCTCGTTCCAATAGTTATGCGGAAGTCATTGTTTTAATTTAAATTTTACTGCAACGAAAATTTGTGCCCTGTCAAATAACCGTGCTTAGTATATAATAAAAAGTGACTGATATTTCAAAATGATTATAACTTAAATAAAAATTACTACGACGGCTTTGAGACTCGAGCCAGCACACTCACGCCACAAGCCTAACGCCTTTCACCACACGATTGCATTGTCTTATTGTGTTCAGATAACCTTTAGGTGGCTTATGCCAGGTAGTAAGTAACATGAGCCAGAATATTAAGTCATCTTTTGGGAAGAATTGATGTTAGTGATTTGGATAATCACTACAGTAGTAGGAACGGGTGCGTTCTAGCCCCAAAGGGATGCCGCCTTTTTTGATTGACCTAATCATTTTGATATCAAAGGGTTAGTTAAATTTATTGAAAGGGTTAATCAAAAAGAGTTAATCAAACTGAAAGAGTTAAATTTAATGAAAGGGGTTAAATTTATTGAATGGTTTAAATGTATTGAAAGGGTTAATTTTTTGTGCAAGAGTTTGCTAAGGGTCAATTTTCTTTCTTTCTTTCATTTTGTGGGGAGCTCTTCTGCGTCCTCGCCCTGTGAGCTCTAGCACACGACTGAGGGATGACATGTTGGAAACAGGGTGTGTGTGTGTATATATATATGGTGATTTTCGGTGCAAGAGTGGCATAAGTGTAAATATTTTTGGTTTGTTAGTGATATTGCTTGTATGCGGTGTTGGTAGATAGGTGACTTTGAACGATGGGATTTACGCGATATTAATGACAAACAATTAAATAGACGACGATTTTTTGCTAATGTAATTAAACATTAGAGAATTTCAGAGTGTTCTATGTATAAATAAATTACACGCATTGAATCGCAAATTTCGAACGACTACGTGAATAATAAGTGGAATTACATGACTCTCCAGTATGAAATTAAATGAAAAGAGATGAATTTGTCTATCCCGAGCGGTATGCTAGCAGTATAATTTACATAAGAGAGAAGTATAACGAACAAACACAATTACGTGAGTGTGGAGTATGGAATTAATGATCTACAACGAATTAAAAATGTCCCTATAAATCAAACGAACACAATAACAAGATATATGACAATACTTGTTGCCGCTCGCATGTACCTTACACGTCTACCTGTGAGACTGGTGAGGAGGAACTTTAGAAACGTAATCCACACGTAAAAAGAAACTAATTGATTTACATGCGTAATAAAATTGCACCTCTCCTAAAACACATCTGTCTGACTGCGAGCTCAGTGTAACACTGTTTGATTATATACTGAGCTGAAAAACTCTGAAATTTTAAACAAAACGAATGTTTCCAAATAAAAAATAAATAAAAAAAACACGTAATTAAGTAGCACGAGGAGCTCCCCGAAAACACATAAATCCACCTCGGAGGTCAGTCGATGAATGAGTGGATCATACGACATTCGCCTGCTTATAAGCATTTATGTGGAGCACAGCTGAGTTTAAATTTATGACTTGCAGAACATATTTCCTTACCAAGCTACTATTAATAACTTGATTCGTCCTACAAGTATGTGAACGTATTAAAGAGAATTGATAAAAAATTACATACATACTACAAATTTTGTTCCATCATGTCTGAAATTCACAACATTTGGTAATAAAAAAAAACGCGAGTTGAAAATAATACGATGTTTTGTCGACTGAACACAGAAATACAGAAATGGGGTTTACACGATAAAAGCAATATCACACGATGCATTGAAGACTTGTAAAAAAAATATTTCACACTACAGTTTACGAAGACTGTGGTCGAGATCTGAACCCCGGAGCATATAATATCGCTTAACGAGAATCACAGCTGTCACACTCCGAAGCCTGGTGTATATGAAGGCGGTATTGACTTATACATCCGTCTAGTTCAAGCTTCTATGAGCAACTGAAGATGGCGGCAACTGGTTGCAGGGTGCAGATGGCTCCTGACCTCCTCCACCCCTCGCCAGAGCATGCTACTCTGACCTTGAGGTTTCTCATCCCTCTGCCCTCGATTGACAACTGTCTAGATTCTGCCACATCGCTCCCGACCTCCCTGCACACCCACCTCCCACCTCCACCCCTCGTGGGAGCGATGTGTCCTGAGGTCAAGAACCCAAACCTTCCCTCTCACCCCTCCAACACCTAGTGCGTTTTTGTTGTTTCCAAAGCTCCGGGGACACGCACCCTGGTGTCGATCCAACACTGCAAGAACCTGTTTAGCGGCAAACACTCCCTCCACCCACACCCCCCCCCCCAAGAACTGTACTTTCCATCTCGGCTTTTCGCAAAACCCGCCCTCCTCAAGGCCAGAAAGCATTTTTATCGGTTGACTGCTCCTGTCCACGAAGGGTGCTATCGATTCAAGGCCGCGCATTACCCCCTCCCCTTACAGCACTCAAGTGACGCGTTTTTCGGATATCTCGGGAACTGGCCGATCCACGGAGGTCCGACCCTTCACCTCCAGAGTGCTGCCTCGGCTATGAACGGAGGCTTACTTCAAGGTCAAAGCGACGATTTACCAATGGAGGCAGCAGCGGATTTTGCACTGACCTGGTTATTTCCCCTCCTCCCTACAAACTGTTACTTTGACTATTAGACTGAAGACTCTTATATTTCGAGGCGCAAGAGATTGGCGTATTCGCAGATAAATAAAATTTTGTTACCAAACTCCCAGTGATAAAACTTTATTTTTCCTCGCCATTAAGAAATATGTTCCAAATGTCTTTATCACACAATAAATTCAATAAAAAAAAATTTAAATTGTTTTCCACCAAACTTTTTTTTCCCTGTATCCACCAAACTTTATTCCATTTTCCAGCAAACTTTATTCTGTTTTCCAGCAAACATTATTCCCATTTTTCCAACGAATTTGAACTAATAAATGATTAATTTCCATACCAACACAGCTGTAAGACATATTTTTGTAAGTAATGACAAACATGCATCTTTATTCAATTTTGAACTATTATGATGTAAGCAAATACTCTAGTTAAACTTTATTTTTCAAACATTTAATACGCATGTTAAACGAACTTGTTCGATAAGTCTTATACTGTCAATCTGTTCTTCTAAAAATATTTTAACTTGTAATTTTCCCACATTTGAATTTCTACCATAAAATGCATACATATTTACAAATTCTTGTCCCTAGAAAATAAAAATCGACCTGATATTACTGAAATAATATGTATCCAGCTTGAAATGACTGCTATCGGAGCTGAAATCTGTTAAATTTCGCGATATTTCAACTGATTTTCCTAAAAAGGCAAATTACACGTAAATTTTAAGGAAGCTTGCAGCTATCTTGCATCCATTTACTATATAAGGAGGGATAAATTTAATTTTTAAGAAGTTTTCCAATTATGTTTTCTGATTGTATGTAAAGTATGACTGTGTTTTTCACCTCCAGGCATCGCCGTGTTGATTCTGCAGTAGTTTATTGTTGTTGATGGGAAGGAAAGATATTTTTAAATTTAAAAGTTTGTTGAACGTTCCCACTTCAAGGACAGCAGAGAAGCATTGTGGTGTTATGCCAAGGGCTCATTGTAGCTGGCCCTGAAAGGGTTTTTGTGTGAATACACTCTCGGTTTTTTAAATACCCCAGAGTTCTTGGCCAACAGCCCAGTAAAGATTTCTCGAGATATCCAAGCCTGTTCCTCCTGTTTAAAATTTCATTCATTCAGACATGTTCGTTTCTCTCCAGCATTTTATGTAAGTTCTCCCTTCAGAGTGTGTTTGTTTTATTACATTTTAATTTAAATGTTAGTTTTTTCTCCCTCCTCAACTTGACATCAAACATCATGTAAAATGATTACTTTCCAGTTACCAGGCTTTGGATTCAAAGCAACACTGATACTCACCAACTCTGTTAATGGTTACCAAAATTTTTTTCGTTAAGTAATAAACACAATGTATTATATAATAGAACGGGGAATTTTTCAAACTATAAATAACAACTCACAGTAATAAAATTTACTATAGAAACAATTTTATACAAAATTCTTTTCTTTTCAAAAAATTCATAACACATAGCTTAGTTACCATTGGTAAAACTATTTCTTTACATATTCGCATCAAACATGGTAGTATTGAAAACCTTACAAGCTTTAAAAATATCACTACCAATGTTACATCACAAATAATATATAATTAATTACAAACATTTATCAAGATGTTAGGACTGTAAGCCATTATAGCTTTTTTAACCAAAACACCATCTTACATCATAAAACTGTAAAAAAAATCACCAAAACAGTGTATGTTATGACTGAAAATCATTAAATATATTTATTATTACGTGTGTAAGCCATTCTGGCTTTTTCAAACCAAAACACCATCTTGCATCATAAAACTGTAAAAATAATCATCACAACAGAGTATGTTACAACTGAAAATCATTAAATATATTGATCATTACGTGTGTAAGCCATTCTGGCTTTTCTTTTAACCAAAACACCAACACATGTCATAGAACTATAGTAAATTAAAATATTTCAAATTACAACAGAAAAAAACTCTCCAACATTTTATGATTGAAATAATAAAGTTCATTAAAACTTTGCAACATTTTACATCACAAATCATTAACTTTCTTAGAAAAGCATTATTAAATTACCATTTTTTAAATTTGTCTTTAGAATCGTTACACTTTTTATCAAACAGAATGATGGGTCTTTGAAATTGTAAAACGAGTCTTTAGAATTGTTTAACTTTTTATCAAATTTAGTGATGGGTCTTTGATATTGTAAAACAAGTCTTTAGCATCATTAAACTTTTTATCAAATTGAGTGATGGGTCTTTGAAATTGTAAAACAAGTCTTTAGCATCATTAAACTTTTTATAAAATTGAATGATGGGTCTTTGAAATTGTAAAACAAGTCTTTAAAATTATTCAACTTTTTATTAAATTGAGTGATGGGGCTTTGAAATACTAAAACAAGTCTTTAGAATAGTAAAACTTTTTATCAAATTGAATGATGGGTCTTTGAAAATTCAAAACAAGTCTTTAAATTCGTTAAACTTTTTATCAAATGAATTATGGGTCTTTGAAATTGTAAAACAAGACTTTAAAATCGCTGAACTTTTTAACAAACTGAATGATGGGTCTTTGAAAACATTACAACTTTGTACTTTCAATCATTAAAACTGTAAAAACTCTTCAGCATATTAACATTGAAATATCTTCAAATTTATAAAAAATTACACATAGTATTTCACCTGAAAACTATATCACCATATCACATTAGAATATACTTACAATTGTAAAAAAATATACATATATATTCATACATGTTCTATCAGAAAGCATCATTATAAGTTTGATTTTTTTCCATTAAAATTTGCGTTTAGAGCTAAGAGATAAGCTGAATTTTCGTTTCTTTACCGGAACAACAGGCTTTGGCGATGATGATATTGTTTATGATATAGGAGTATAAATAGATTCCTCTGATTAGAGTATCAAAGGAGGAGGGGGTGGGAAAATTAATTTATACTGTGGTCATACAGGTGATAATAATTCAGGAGATGGTAAACTTTACTCGGGTGAAATCACAAAATTGAACTCTAAAATCTCTTCCAAATCTTGATATAACTGGTTTTTTTTTTAAATACCTTACCACATATTATTTGAGATAAAATTCAGTGAATTGCAGCAGGAACACATTGTTGGTTCTTGTATACGTATCTTACCTGATTTGATAACTGATGATAAATCTAGAGGTTCCAATCTCAATGTCGAAGGTTTTGAGGTAGACGTCGAAGGCGTTGCTATAGCCCTTGGCATCGAAGGTGTTGCTACAGCCCTCGGCATCGAAGGTGTTGCTACAGCCCTTGGCATCGAAGGTGTTGCTACAGCCCTTGGCATCGAAGGTGTTGCTACAGCCCTTGGAATCGAAGGTGTTGCTACAGCCCTTGGCATCGAAGGTGTTGCTACAGCCCTTGGCATCGAAGGTGTTGCTACAGCCCTCGGCATCGAAGGTGTTGCTACAGCCCTTGGCATCGAAGGTGTTGCTACAGCCCTTGGCATCGAAGGTGTTGCTACAGCCCTCGGCATCGAAGGTGTTGCTACAGCCCTTGGCATCGAAGGTGTTGCTACAGCCCTTGGCATCGAAGGTGTTGCTACAGCCCTTGGCATCGAAGGTGTTGCTACAGCCCTCGGCATCGAAGGTGTTGCTACAGCCCTCGGCATCGAAGGTGTTGCTACAGCCCTTGGCATCGAAGGTGTTGCTACAGCCCTTGGCATCGAAGGTGTTGCTACAGCCCTTGGCATCGAAGGTGTTGCTACAGCCCTCGGCATCGAAGGTGTTGCTACAGCCCTTGGCATCGAAGGTGTTGCTACAGCCCTTGGCATCGAAGGTGTTGCTACAGCCCTTGGCATCGAAGGTGTTGCTACAGCCCTTGGCATCGAAGGTGTTGCTACAGCCCTCGGCATCGAAGGTGTTGCTACAGCCCTTGGCATCGAAGGTGTTGCTACAGCCCTTGGCATCGAAGGTGTTGCTACAGCCCTCGGCATCGAAGGTGTTGCTACAGCCCTTGGCATCGAAGGTGTTGCTACAGCCCTTGGCATCGAAGGTGTTGCTACAGCCCTTGGCATCGAAGGTGTTGCTACAGCCCTTGGCATCGAAGGTGTCGCTACAGCCCTTGGCATCGAAGGTGTTGCTACAGCCCTCGGCATCGAAGGTGTTGCTACAGCCCTCGGCAACGCAGGTGCCACTGTAGACTTCGACGTTGTTGAAAGACCTCGTTGTGGAAGGCACGGTTGTCGGTCTCATTGAATGCAGCTTCAATATACTTGGTTTTGATGTCGAAAGCATCACTGTTGGATTCGTTACTGTAAGTGTTTTAATGTTGAAGGCGTTGATAAAAGCAACTGTTGTAGAGTGTAATCACTTCTTTCCTCATCCAAAAAATCGAATAATTTTTTTGCTAAACCATCTGGTCCATTCAATAGATCATTAAAATAATCCCAGTTAAAATCTGTAAGTTCTTTGTTAAAATCATGGGTAGATAAACCTAGAAAATAATCTTCTTACGAGCATAACATGCTAAAGCGAACCGAACTGACAAACAACTAGACATAGTGGAATAGACGCTAAAGCCCCATTTATAAAAATTTCAAATTCCCAGGTAAAAGTTCGAGAAATCTAATTTATCCCCTGTCACCAGAAGTTCAAACACGCAGCCCCCTCCCTTCCGACACCCTCAACTTTCAAATATCCTCAAGCCGACACTACAGCCTCTGAGACAAACCTCTCTGCTAAGTTACTTCCTCGAAGAAATTAATATAATTTATTTATCAGTAAAATAACTTGTGCTCCAAAACAAATAAATCCTGTTTGGTAATAAATTAAAAGGATAAGCAATGTGATAGAGATTTTCTGTTCTCTAAGATTAATTTAGTCTTTTAAACATATTATTATTAATTTCTTTTTATTTTCGAAACTTGAAATGTAATTACTTTTTAATAGAATGAAGTATTATTTTTCGTAATATTATGACATTACCCAATATTTCTGGAAATCTTAAATTTTTTATAAATAACTTTTTTACTCAAAATATGTCTTATCTTATCTTAATCCAGAAACAAGTTACACTTTACGATCTAATTTTAGTATATATGTTCCTGTTTTGTTATTCCGTAAAATGTTAATCGTATTTACACTAAAGATATACGGATATTTTTTTCTGTTAATGTGTCTTGAACATGTTTCCAAATTGGTTAAAATTCTATTTGAAAAGATTTGTTTTATTAAGTTTGTTGGGAGTGGCTACCGTGTGCGGGGAAGTAACAGATGTCTCATAAATATTACTTTATTTTCAATATAATTCTTTTGTATTTTTTTATTTATGTTTATTTCCATGCATAATGGAGCTTGAAACGAGAATATAAAGTTTATCAAGTACAAAACATAATATTTTGCTCTCGAATTTTCAAACAACTAGAAAGATGTTTTCACCTTGCTATCTTTGGCGGTTAAAATCGTTAACCTGAAGTCTCATCACTACCAGGACAGCCCTTGACAGTTTGGTTTGTGAAAAGAGACATTTTCCCTAGGGTATTATAAACAGAAATGCGTTCTGGGGGGGGAAGGGGGTAGAGTTAGTTAGACTTAGGCTGGCAACGTCTGAAATATCGGGTTTTGTAGTTGGTACTATTGGAAAAATGTTGAAATTTAACTTTAAAGTTTTATGACACTGGACAGGGACTGGTTACACTGCTAAGACCTCAGATATCTAAATATAATGTTTTTTTCATGTCTTGAGATATTAGCAAACGTTTTAAGTATACCAATTTGAGGCGAGTATAAATTAGTCAGTAATAATGTTTAATGGGAAATATTGTATGCAATTCATTTAAGTTTAAACATCTATAAAATTGAGCATATCTAACTATTTCACATGCACAGATGAATTTGTATTAGTTTAATAAACAGTGTTATGTTCGTCATTCCTTTTACAAGGTTGCATTTGTACCTAATTCGAGACTCGAACCCATAATCTATGTATTACAATCATAGCTACCCAACACTGAAACTTGCAAACTAGATTACAATTATACATGAGCTAACTGGGACTCAAACCCAGCTTATATTAACCATGCCTTACCCAATATTGTATATTATTTACTTTGTTATAGAAAAGTGGTTAGTGTGCTCGCTTCCAGATCTGTTCCCTCTTCTCTCTGCCGAGAAAATTTTTTCATAGGAAATCAATTCCAGTTTTAAAAGGGCATAGGTTGAATAAAGTACGAATGGGATTCTTTTTACATCATATTTATAGATAAAATATATAAATACACAAGCTATTTCAGAAATCATTTTCACAATGAAGCAGAATGGTATATTCAAAACATATAGAAGTAACTACAGGACATCCCAAAAATATAACATCAAACAATCAATTATAGGATGATTCGAAATACATTATCAAATACAGAATGTCACACAATGATTTATTTCTGAAACAAAGTCGAAATGGTTTGCTCCAACATGCTTATATTCACTTTACACTTGCATTTCGGTATGCACAAGCATGTGATCTCATACTCTTGGTCCATCTTTGAAAACTAGTGTATATTATACAAGTGATTACTTTCTATATTAAATTTCACTCATCCTAAATAATGTCATATGAAAAAAATAATATCCACAGGTGATTCGGGAGGAGAATCATCATAGTCTATTTCACCCCAGTCAGATATCATTGCCCAAATCAGCATTAATTTTGATTTTTCCTTTGCAGAGAAGAATTATGAATTAGATCCAAAAATGTTATGCACTTGTTTGAATGAGGAACAATTGTATTATTTTTGAATATCTATTAATTTCCTGTTACACACAAATTAGAAAATGCATTTTTGCTCAACTCAACCTACATATATTTCACAATTATTTAAGTAATGTTTGCAAATACCCTCAATCTCCTTATACTCCATACACCCACTCTTCCATTCTAAACCATGGTGATAAGTTAGATATTTCCAGTCAAATGGTGATTTGAAGTTAAATACAGTTGTATATTCTTCCAAATCAGTATTACTTAATTATTTAATTATACATTTTTTTTCTGCAGATTGAAATCCTTGCATATTGCAAAACATCTCATCGTAGCCTTGGTTGGTACTGACTTAATTCATTATTTTCACCAGCTTATCTCTTGGATTGTAACTTGCTAATCTATTGTGAATTATAAGAGCATAAGCTTGTGTATTTGCTGGGATTTAAATGTTTTTGGTTCTAGGATTGGTGAACTGTATTTATTATAATATGTTTCCTGAAACTTTATATACATAATTGACATCAGGAATTCCCCATTGGCAGAGTTCATATTAAAATCCACATAGCGGTAAGCTTTATAATTTAGATACGGTTTAATATTTTTTCATATCACAATTATCGGATGCTAATCTATCAGATTTGAAATTGTTTTGTCGATTTGTTTGAAAACAAATGACAACATATGTCGGTTTTTCTGATGAAAAACTTGATTTCATATGCCACACAATTTTTTGAGCTATTGGTAGAAACCCCATGATATGAATGCAATGTTTACATTATTTCCTTTTTCGATAAATTTTAAAAACTTTAAATGTTCACGAGTGTTAATTTCAATATGCAGCATCAACCATTCCACACTACTTAATTATAACCATACACTTAATATCAACATAATTGACATATTACTAATATGTTTTACTATTACAATTACTTATGTACTCTATTTATAACCAAAAAACATAAATATAAATGTTACCAATTGATTGTATTTGGTAACTGCTACAGTTTGTAATTATACCTTAATGGTGGGTTTTTAAATAATTACTTATTTCAATTGGAGGACGTAAATCTCCGAAACTGGCATGATACAATGATTGATATATGTTTTAATTAATGCATTCCAACACATTCCTTCATTTTATTTCGAATCTAAATTTACAATTATACATTCGCAAAGATTTGTTTTTGTTGGTAAATCGTCTATTATAAACACTTCGGAAATAGAGAATATCCAGTTTCTTTACAAATACATTAATGTCTTTGTTCGTTAATGCATGTTTTGGAAGACTATTTACTACTTTCTGCATTTTTTACACATTCCAAGATTTTTTTCATTCTTGTCCAACTTTATAGGGTTTCAAATACATTCCTTTACATTTCGATTTAACTCCTCTACTAATTGCCAAAACTCCTCCGAGGATTGATCCAAGAACTATTGATGGAGATAGGAATGGAACGATCCCTCCTTTCTTAATTTTCGTTTGGTTTTACATGTTAATACCATTCCTCTCTTCACCTTTGCGCGCATTACTTTATCAACAACCCAAGCTTCAAGATTTTCATCTGTACATGTAGATGGATTTTTCCTTATATTTGTTGATTATTATCGGCTGTAATTGTATCTGCTATATGTCTTAATTTCAAATTGTTTGTTCGATTGTAAACTATGTTGTGTTCTTTACAAAGAGTTTATTCCTTGATTGTTCCGTGCCAAATATTTTGCAAGTTTAGAACCTGGTCCGCAATAATAGTATTTCGGTAAATGCAATACAAATGGTAATTTATTAATCAATGTATTCAATACACAGCGTACTTTTTTGATACGTTTAGTACAAGCCATTGTTTTATACCTATATATATATATATATATATATATATATATATATATATATATATATATATATATATATATATATATATATATATATATACAGACCTACATTTATAGTTTTATGTTAGTATGTTATGTTATGCTGTGTAATTGTGTAGAAATGAAGGTTATAAAACAAAATGTACATCTGCCGGGAAATGTAAATACAAAAGGAAATGTAATTGAACAGAGACATGGTATTATTTTACCATCAAATGTACCTTGTATAATAAGTGGTCCTTCTTCGTGTGGAAATACTTGTGTTATTATGTTGCTGCCAGAGCATCCAAATGGACTTATATTTGAAAAACATATACGTGTTTTCCAAATAATGCAACAAGGGAAATATCAACGATTAAGGAACATTTTATCCATAAGTGAAGGAATGCGATATTTCCCTTTTTAAAATTATAGAAGATATAGTGCTTCCAAATGAAGCATAACCCAATTCCATATTTATTTTTGATGATGTTTGGTGTAAACCGCAAGGTGAAATACAGCAATATTTCAGTTTTGGTCGACATCCAAACATTGATTGTTTTTATCTATTGCAAAGTTAAGCACATACACCAAAACATAATTTACGCAATGATGCTAATATGGTAATTGTGTTAAAAATGGATAATATGAATCTGCAACATGTTTACAATGATTATGTTTTAGGCGATATGGCATTTACAAAGTTTAAAGATATATGTTTTTACTGTTGGGAAGAAAAACAGGTTTTCTTTGGCGATTATACAAATACTTCCCCTATATAAAAGCAAATATAGGTCTCGTTTTAATGTTATTAATCACCACACAAAGTATTCAGAGCTTAAAGTCAGTGTTGTGGAATTTTACAACAAATCCATTAAGCAGTTAATATAATCATTTCACATCGAGGGGACTTACAAATGGCTTGACGCTTTGCCTGGAATAGTTAAATTTTATAATTCCAGATAACAGAACTATCAAGATGGCTCCCAAAGAAGTTATGGATAAGAGTTTACTGAAAACTATTTACAATAATGTTAAAGTCATCGACAAATGAAAACCAATGTTCAAAGTTGGAGAATGTATACGTATCTCGAAGTAGAAGGGAGTCTTTGAGCAAAAATTTACAGTGAATTGGTTTTTTGAAATATTTCAAATTATTACAATTAGACAAATACATCCCACAATATATTACCTAGAAACCTATGATGGAGAATCAACGCAAGGTGGTTTTACGAGCATGAACTGCAAAAAGTCAGTTCACCAATTGAATACTTGGTTGATAGAATCATTAAAAGGAAGAAAGTTATATCCTTTATTCGATGGAGAGGATTCTCAAAAGCACTACGTCCTGGGTTAAGAATCAATATCTTAAAAGATTCTAATATAATGTTTGCAAACATTTCTGATACTACAAAAATGATTTTAAATTTTATGTTATGTGTTTTTAATTATTAACAAAGTTGTAGACAGATTATGAATTTAATATTTATTCTGCAATCAGTCCCTTGTTGATTGGATTACTGTGTCATTGTATTAACTTTGGAGAGATAATCCAGTGTTTTAAATTATTTAATCATTATAATTATATATTTATTTAACATATGCCTAACTTATTTCTTTCTTAACTTAGATTTTTTAAAAAGTATTTGCAGGTAACTTTTAAGTTTTCCATAAGTGCTGTGTATTACAAAGGAAGGGGATATTGATCCTGTGTTTGCATTTGGATTCAAGGCTGTAAATGTAGAGGATAGAAGAGCCCAGAGAGATAGAGCTAAACCTGGGTTGACGATTACTGCATCTTCCTAACATTATTTTCATCTAAAATGGGTTTAGACATCCTACATGTAAGTTTGGTTTCCTGTGTTACTAATGTTATAATTTTAATCTCCTGCCCTGCATTAAATTCATTAATAATAATAATCAATGGAAGCAATATCTGTTAGAAAAATTTTCATAAGAAATTTATAAAAAATTTTCACTTCGCCATCCAGGAGTTTATAGTTTTCGATAGAAGGAATGAAAAAAATCCTTTTTATTATTACAGATAAAGTTATTTGGAAACAATTAATTGCATTTATGTAAATACATTTACATGTCTACTGCTAATATTTTCATTCTAGTTATTAATCTAAAGAGAACAATTTTTTAAGCAACATATGTTAAATATTTTTTCGATGACACTTAAGACCCGAAAAGCGAGAATTTTCTCAAGCATTGCTTGCCACAAAGCTTTGAAGACTCTTGACCAGCTCTTGGTATGGCGAGTCATGGGAAGGGGCTGGCAGGGAAATAAGTCACCGAATTGGAGAGTCCACAATTCATGGGTAGAGCATAATTTTGCAAACAAATAAAATATTTGGAAGAGTCCAACTTTGGCACTTGAGGGGTGTATGGCAGTCCGAGAGTCCCTGAAGTCTTTCTTGGACAAAATACATGGTCTTATTCGGTATGGGCAGATGGGTGTTTGCCGCTAAACAATTTTGTGCAGTGTCGGATCGACAACAGGGTGCATGTGCCGGAGCTTTGGAAATGACAAAAATGAACTCTGTGTTGCAGGGGTGGGAGGGATGATCTGCATTCTTGACTTGAGGGCACATAATTCCCACGAGGGGCGGAGGTGGAAAGGTGGGGGTGCAGGGAGGTCGGGAACCATGTGGCCAGATCTAGCCAGCTGTCGCCATATTGTTAGATTTCCGAAAAAATTGACAATTGAGGGCGGAGGGATGAGTAACATCAAGGACAGAGTAGCATGCCACCTTCTTCAGTTGCTCATAGAAGCTTGGACTAGACAGATATATATCTCAATAGCTCCTTCATATACACAGGGCTTCGGAGTGTGATAGCTGCGATTCTCGTTAAGCCATATTTTATGTTCTGGGGTTCAGATTTCGTTCACAGTCTTTGTAAACAATAGCATGAAAAATTTTTCCTTACACGTCTTTAATATATTGTGTGGTAGTGTGTTTATCGTGTAAACACTGTTTCTGTGTTCAGATGACGAAACTTCATAGCATTTTCACCTCGCATTTTTTATTACCAAATACCATGAATTTCACAGACTTGACAGAAAACGTTTTGTAGTATGTCCATTACTTTTTAAATAATTCACTTTTTTACATTCACGTACTTGTAGGACGAATCAAGTTGTTAATAGTAGCTTGGTAAGGAAATAGGTTCTGCCAGTCATAGATTTAAACTCATCCATTCTCCATGCAACAGCTTATAAGCAGGCGCACATCACATGGTCCACTCATTCATCGACTGACCTCCGAGGTGGATGGATTTGTTGTCAGGGAGCTCCTTGCGCCATTACATTATGTGGTTTTGGTTAATTTATTTGGAAACATTCGTTTTGTTTAAAAATTTTAGAGTTTTCACTTCACTCTACTATGAAACAGTGCTTCACTGAGCTTGCACCTGGACAGACGTGTTTTGGGAGAGGTGCAATTTTATTATCCTTGTTAATTAATTAATTTCTTTTTACATTTGAATTATGTTTCTAAATTTCCTCCTCACCAGCCTCACAGGCAAACAGACATGTAAGGTATGTCCAAGAGGAATCAAGTATTATCATATATCTTGTTATCTTGTTTCTTTAATTTAAAGGAACATTTTTTATTTGTTGTAGATCGTTAATTCCATACTCACGGTATACAACCCAAAAAAAATGCTCCCACAAAAAGAAATATAGAAAGAAAATTGACCCCTAGCACACTCTTGCACAAAAAGATTAACCCTTTCAATACATTTAACCTATTCGATAAATTTAACCCCTTCATTAAATTTAACCCTTTCAATTTGATTAACCTTATCGATTAACCCTTTGAATCAATTTAATTAACCCTTTGATATCAAATTAATTAGGTCAATAAAAAAAGCCTACCCTTTGGGGTTAGAACGCCCGCGCCCTACTACTCACTACACTTCAGAATGGCTCTATACGTCTGCAAGAGGATTGTACATTAGCTTAGTGTCAGTTTTTATTACTGCAGAATAGGTTGGTTTATGAATGCTCGGCATCGAGACAACACTGGAGTACTGAAAATTTCAATTTATGACAGAAAACTTCCAGTATCGATAAACTACTACCATTGCTACAAAGTAACATTTCCATGCTGTAAACAAAATAATCCCAAGTAATGTTTTATTCTTTGGTATTTAAAAAACGGAATATTATAACAAAAATATATGAATAAATAATTTATTTACCACAAACTTATGTTTCTCTAACCTTCTCTTTAAATTACAGCAATATTGTGTTTCTGTAAAGAAAACTGCCTCAAATAAATTGTTTTCTTTGCCGTACAGAAAACTTTATTTATAATGATTTTACACTGACATGCAGCCTGGTAATTCAGTTGCCAGCAAATCGATATAAATTTTTGTTAAGCCTTTGCAGAAGGCACAAATTGACTGACATTGAAAACAAGGTTGAAATGAGCACCATATATTCTCCACTACGACGATACCATTCGTGTTGGTCTCTGTATTTCCATTTACCATCGTCCTATTGGTCCTGGCTACACCGGACACGCCTACTGTACTCTGCAATGTTTATTATTATTTGCTGGTTGTCGTCCAATGAAATCGCACGTTGACAGCGGAACAAATTGACAGCCTATGAATAAATTAACATTTCTGGAGTAAATAGAGTATTTTGAAGTCTAACCTGGTGGAGTTTTCAACGCGTAATGGTACAGGAGAATGATTCGTTGCGGGTAAAATTGACTTTACCTAGGATTTAACATATTGTATACATGGGCCGCGGGTTTCTTTAATTAATAGCTGTAATGCATGAATGAACCCACTATCCCATTTAATTGAGCCAATGAGGATTCAGATAATTTAAACAGAGCGTTTGTGGTTGGTTTGCAAAAAATCTTAGCCGAGTCAAAAAACATGATTATCCAGTCATACAATGATAAGCTAGCTACCGTTTTATCACAGTTATATTCACTCTTTTTTTTTTTCCTATTTTCATTGTCTTTAATGATTATTGTCTGTACTAATATTGTACTCAATCAAGAGAGGCCTCTATTCCTGTTAAACTTAATAAGAGCGTATGCATTAATCACGTGACTTCATTCATAAACGTCGTACAATCGTTTGCGGTAACTAGCAGACCATTCGCATCACGAGAATCTAGTTCATTCATGCTTGAGCCTTCGTTTCCGCGCCTTTCAGTCTTGTCAGGGTTGCGCTAGTCTGCAAATGAATCACTCTATTTCGACGAGGTCTGGTGATTCAGTTGCCGTGATACGTGGAATACTATTTGCCGAGACACGTGACGTCTTGCAGGCCTATGAAGTAAGATTCTGTTTTTTAGTAACTGCTTTTTGACGTACCTGTTTTGTGCCGACATATTGATCGGTAGAGCTAGTGATTTTTCCGTGAAAAATGTGAGCACACGATACACTTCAAAACTATGAGCACCCAACAGCAGTTTGTCCATTGACATTGGTTTCCGTCTGCTTGAGAAGGCTTTTACATATTTGACCGGGCCACGCAGAATTCGGCAACATCGACACAGCTCCTGCGTTATTCGTGCGCAGACAATTAAGGGGACTGTGTAGCTGCGCGTCCAAGGTCAAGAAGCGAGGGCGCGATACGGGCGACACTAACACGCACGCCTAGCGCCTCATCGCTCCTACGCGTAAGGCGTGCAGTGTTTCCGTCGTGACGCTGTACTGTGGAAATTAGATCCGTAACGTTGGGGTTATATTTCACGCGACGAAAGCCCGCAGATTAAACTATGTCGGTAGTTTTGTACTTTTCTCTTGCCGCTTAAGGAAACTGCATATTTGCGATATTTGACCATTTTCACGAATTTTTCCTCAAAGAATACACTCAATATGGCAAAAGTAAAACACGGGGGCAATAGATGATTGTTTTGCATCTTTTATATCAAAAATGTATATTTCCAGAACTTTTGTTTGTCGAGATAAGCGTTTACGCGCAAACAACGATTTCACAGAAAACACTTCAGTACATAGGTCCCTTAATACGTGTCAAAAAGTAATTCAGCCAATCAAGATAGGTAAACAAAACTACCGTGTTTTGAAATATAACTTGTCTTGGAATCCTTTCGTGAAATTTCACTATCCATTTGACCGAATGTTGGCTTGTAAAGAGTCTGTCTCTATAAAGAGACACGTGATTTTCGCGACAAGGCTTGTCAAACTGTTCTTCAAAACAATTTTAACTTAGAGCCACTTACGGGATTGGATGGTTTTGAAACGCTACATGTTATGAGGGGGCTCACCGCAAATCCCAGACGTCCACTACAGGAGTCAAACACCACAATGTCACAGAGCAATTAAGTATACAAAGGTGAAACTGCCGCTCCTATTGTGGACTACGGCAGTACGCTCCAGCAATATGGCGACACTGGCGAGTAACATGGCGACACGATTTGCGTCAACTTACGTCCAGCCGGCCACCTAGCCGATAGCACCGAGAACTGAGTGAAGAGATTTGGGCGGCACTTAACAACGGGATCTTGAGAGTCGATGAGGGTGATTGAGGTGAGTATGGAGCAGAGCCGGAATGCAAGGGCGGGGGAAACGGGAGATTCCCGAGAATACCCACCGACCAGCAGCATCGTCCGGCACTATTCCTGCATGCGAGACCTGTTTGCCTAGGTGGGAGGCGAGTAATCTGACCACTACACTACCGCGGCCCCCCTGTACGCGGCTGGAGCTCGCTGTTTAACTTCTGTATCCCATTATATAACGCGAGGTACCACCATCGTGGTTCGAAACTCGATCCGAAATCTGATCTACGATCGACACAGAACACTGTTGCACCATTTGAGTTCAGAGTTGGACTGGTGATCGAGATGAAGTCCATTTCGAACCGCCGAATTTGGCGGTTCGAAATCTCGATCCGAAATCAGTAGCCATCGTCGACAAATGTAGTTTGAAAATACGCCAACGGACAGAACTACGTTCAATTGTTTTCTTGGGAAATTAAAAAATCATTATACACACTTGAATATTGTTCAGTAAAAAACGTACAACAATAATTCACATAAAACATATAAAACTTCGCACATCTAGTTCTATCTATAGTGAAAAATACGCCTACTTCCTTGAAGTCGTATATTACGAACAAATAGCAAAATTTATCTCATACTTAATCTCGATCTCTCACTTTGGAACCAAGATCGACGAATAGGAGATTCAGAATCTTGAAATTTCGTTGGTCCGACACTTTTACATTGGAACCAAGATCAAACTTGATCCTGGTTCGGAACTAGGATCATTCGATCACGGATCGGGGGGGGGGGGGGGGGAAATGTTGGTGCAACCGGGCATAAGAATAAAATGAAATGCACTCAAAGAGATTTCTCGTATTAAAAGACCAGGCGCAGCATGAAACAACAATAGCCGCACGCGAGCGCTTTCATCGTCGCCAAGGGAGGGCCGCTTCAGTGGGCGTTCGACGACGTCGGGTGAATGTTAGCACGAGCAGGATCTGCCGTTACACGTCATCGGGGAGTGAAGGTCGACGTGAACTTTCGCTGCAGCAGAGCCGCCTGCATTCGCCCCCCTTCTCCTCTCCCGCTGCGGGCATTCGTCCAGCCCAGCTCGCCTCTAGGAACTGAAACGCAATGTTTAATACCCGTGCAAAGTCGAATGTTACCATGCTACGTTAACACTTTGAGGACTTATACTCGAGTGTGATTCGGGCGAAACTTGTTTGGATATTACATACCACATAAGAAACAAAACTGGTCCGGGTAAACTTACATTAATTAACTATATCATAAGGATTTAAAATAGGAACTAATACAACATCAACAACAAACTCCGCAAAAGAACGACAAATTTTTGTATAGTTACGGAAATCTACACGTCTGTTACGTACGAAAGGAAAACGGTAAACTCGGCACTCCATTGGTTGGCAGCCGGCCAATACAGAAATACTGGTGTAGTTTTGACCAGTAGAATGGTGTTAAGTGATAATACGGACCAATAGAACACGGTGTCCCTGAAGTGGTTTGGATATACGTGACTAAAGTCTAGCTTGCCTTTAAGACTGGTAAAAGTGTGCCGACCTCAAAGTGTTAAAAATGATTCGTAGATGATTTAACCCTTTGAGGATTCCACAAATGTACTAGCACTGAAGAAAGGGTCGAAGTGAGCTGCCTATGTTCCCTACTGCAGCAATTATCACTTGTGTTTTTCGTCTCTGCAGCTCTACTTGCCATCTTCCTATTGGTCATTGTTACACCGGACACGCCTACTGTACTCCGGATCGTTTATTATTGGCTTTCTGTCGGCCAATGAAGTCACTCATTTACTGTGTACCAATTAATTTATTGCGACAGATGTAGCAGGTTTTATAATGCACCGTGTTCAATTGAGAAATTATTGAAAGAAATAGTTAATTGCTACGAAACGAAATGTTATCTAGTTGTAACTTTTTACTCGGATTTCTATAAAGTACAGGGAAACAGTGAAGCTATAAAGGTGCTAGTTTTTGTTTTAGAGAGCAAATAAATAACCTTATAATCACAGTCCCAAGTATATCCGTGCGCACTGCTCAAAGGGTTAACCCTTTGAGGAGTGCGCACGGATATACTTGGGGCTAGGACTAACATTTCATCCTATTAATCAAATAACATTCTGGTTAATAGTAACAACTACAATATATCCGTGCGCACGGATATACTTGGGGCTAGGACTAACATTTTATCCTATTAATCAAATAACATTCTGGTTAATAGTAACAACAACAATATATCCGTGTGCACGGATATACTTGGGGCTAGGACTAACATTTCATCCTATTAATCAAATAACATTCTGGTTAATAGTAACAACTACAATATATCCGTGCGCACGGATATACTTGGGGCTAGGACTAACATTTTATCCTATTAATCAAATAACATTCTGGTTAATAGTAACAACAACAATATATCCGTGTGCACGGATATACTTGGGGCTAGGACTAACATTTTATCCTATTAATCAAATAACATTCTGGTTAATAGTAACAACAACAATATATCCGTGCGCACTCCTCAAAGGGTTAACCCTTTGAGGAGTGCGCACGGATATACTTGGGGCTACGTTTGTATGGAAATTGCTTTGCTCTTGAAGACAACACTCGAACTTTTATATTTTTACAGTTTCTCTGAACTTATCAAAACCAAAGTACATCATTACAACTAGTCAACACTTCAGGACGTGGAAATAAAACTGTTCCTTTCGACAATTTATCACTCAAATGAACACGATTGATTGTAAAACCAGTTCATTCTGTCTCGAGACATTAATTGCTGGACAGTCAAAGAATGATTTGATTTGTCAACAGCCAGCCAATAATAAACGTTGTAGAATACAGTAGGCGTGTCCGGTGTAGGCAGGACCAATAGGACGAGGGTAAGTGGAAATTACAGAGGCCAACACTGCTAATGTTTCTGTAGCGCAGAATATAGGCATCTCACTTCAACCTTGTCTTCAGTCCCAATAAATGTGTGTCGCCTTCAAAGGGTTAACATGTCCATGCTCTGTTAAAAATTGCCATACACTGTTAAGGATCTCCATGCTGTTTCAGAATTTCCCGTACTTCCTCCAAAACTTACGCGCACTGTTGAAAATGTATGCACAAGGTAAAAAATATTCGTACACTGTGTGAAACTTCCGCGCACTGTTAAAAATTTACGTACACCGTTTTACACTTCCGTACAGTTTTAAAATTTTCCGCACACCCTCCAAAATTTTACGCACGAGGTTTGTAATTCACGTACAGAGTTTAAAATGCTCGTAGTCTGTAAGAAATATCAGTACACTGTTTAAAAAACTTCCTTGCATGATCGAGTACAGGTTCTAGTGAAGGACAGTAATGATTGGCACTGAAAAATAAAACCCAATTCGTGACCTCTGTTTGGAGTGTCTTTATCGTGAGAAATCTTATCTGACGAAGTTTCTGGACCTCACAGCTGTGAACGCTTATCGCTGACGTCAACAAACACGCAGTGAGAATTATCACTGATCGCGAGTGGCACGTTCGGCATAAGTACGGCGGCATCGAAAGTTAAATGATTGCAACACACACAAAAAAAAAAAAAAATTTGTTGTCTGTTTTCGTAAATGTACAGTTAACCTACGGGAAAGGTGCTCCGTGGTGGCTAAAAGTAGAAACGTGTGCCGTACATGCGTAATAATAAGGATCTTCCCCGTGTATTCCATCACCCCCTGGTTTCAGACAGCCCCGATTCGGACCTCGACAGCACAGTGGCGCCCGCTATGAGCAAGCGCCCCATCCCCTAATTAGAGTTCAGGTCCACCAATCCTTGCTCTCGCTGTTATTACGGCTGTTACGTGCAAATACAAATCAGGGGCGTATCTCGCAGCTTTACTTTATTAAAATATTTATTCAGGATTATTGTTAGTCTTTTCTCTTGTTTGTCACTTTTTTTTTTTTTTGCTCAGCCGTTGCGCACCAAACATCTTGCTCACCATGGCACGTAAAGTCTGTTCACGATAAAGTGAGCACTTTTGAAATCAACCTTAGAAAAAAAGGCACTACCCCTGCCTGCATATACTTTAACGGGCGCAATGAGTGACATGCAACCGGTAAAGTTGGTAACGATATATGGAAAGTAGTTCTATATCTAAAGGTCGAATAAAAAGTGTTAGGTAACCATTTATGATAATTTAAATTATTTATTTCGCTTGTATATTTTTATGTATCATTGTGTATAAATTAGCCGATTTATAAAAATTTTAATTTTCTCATAATTTCAGTTTCACTTGACAGACGCACAAAGAAAGTAATCAGGCCCATGTCAATGTCAATGTCACGTAAGGCGGAATAATACACAACTTGCATACAAGTAGAGCAAGCATGGCTTTCAGACGTGCTCATTTTACCGTGAACAGCCTATGCCAAGGCCCAATGCCGAAGCCATACAGAGCATTTTTCGCTGCTAGAAACAAAGAATTATAGTTTCTGCAGGGGGCCGCAGGGGCTGAGCGGTTAGCCTGCTCGCCTCCCGGTTCGGGTTCAATCCCCGGACGATGTCTCTGGTGTCGTGCGGGTTTTCTCAGGGCTCTCCCGTTTCCCTCGTCCTTTCATTCCGGCGCCGCTCCGTACTCACCTCGGTCACCCCTCGCCGGCTCTCAAGACCTCGCTGCCGAGAGCCGCCCAAATTCTCCTCACCCCGCTCGTTCCTGCAGCAGCCAGCGCGTTCTATCCACACGAACGTGGCTCTTCAGACACGGAGGAGCAGACCAGGCTGCGCGTATCAGTTAGCAACACTTCGAACACTATTAGAAACTGGGCATTTACGCGGCGTACTTCTCACCGGTAGGGACGTGCAAAACTCGCGTTATTGTTCGGCATCAGGCTAAACTCCGCAGTGCTCTCTGCACTGGAGCCGGTGCCGTTCCTCCATCGGCTGCTGCACACATGCGAAGCCGCGGCCTCCTGACTGGACGGCACGTGACCGGGGCACACAGTTGTGAAGTTTTCTACATTAGCACGGCGTTACCCACGGCGTTTCAGATTAAGCATGATCCAGCGACAAACGTATTTGCGAACTTACATGTGTTTAAAGTTTAACTTTCCCCCAAATAATAACGCGAATTTGGCAGGTCTCTACTCATCAGTTGCAGGCTGTTTCATGTTAAAATGAGCACTTTTGAAATACCTGCTCAAGATCCAACTGTTTACACGTTGTGTATTCTTCCGCCTTAGGTAAAATTCACATTGCCATGCGCCTCATCACTTTATTCATGGGTCGGTCAGGCGAAACTGTTAAATTATTAGAAAACTAAATATTTTGGAAATATGTCAATTTCCACACTTCGATGCATTAACAGAAACAGAAAGAGAAAAAATAGTGTAAGTTGTCGCAAATGGTAACCTAACACTCTCTATTCCACGATGAGATATGGAACTGCTTTCCATCCATCGTTACCAACTTTGCTGGGCGCACGTCACTCAGTGAGCCTGTTAAAATATTTACAGGCATGGACAGTGACGTTTATCTAAACTTGATTTCAAAAGTGTTCACTTTATCGCGAGCAGCCTGTAACACGTTCGAAACCCTAGCTATAGTCTATTCGCAGTATGTTTACACTTTCTGAATCAAACATTTGAAGTGTAACCCATGCTTGATGAGTGTTGTTGATGTTGTTTCCTTAATATGTCACGTATCACAAACAGTTTTTTTTCTTTTGTGAAAATAACGATGTGTTATTTTTTGGTTAAATTGGATTTTCGTTATATTTTACTTACAATGTTTCATTTATATTTAATATTAAGAAAATACAGGGGGAAATGCATGTTGGTAATGCCTAGTAATATATAGTTATCATGCAAAATATTATTAATATTATTCTAATGTCCACGGAATATGGTCTTGTTCCTTTGGTATAATTTTCTAGACTTAATTATGCGTTTAACCTTCCTACATACATACAACGTGATTCCGAACAACACCGAAGAAATCCGGCATGTTTTTCCTGAAGAAATAATTAGACGAAAATGCCTGTACCCCATTTTCCCTTAGGAGATTACTAAGGGAGCTACACGCCCCTAAAAACCACGGTTTTAAATGTAACTGAGTTAAAAATATCACCAACTATAGGCTGTTCACGGTAAAGTGAGCACATTTTAAGCCCTAGTTACTTTTTACTTTCAGCCATTTTGTATCATTTAATCACTTTTTAAAATAAATAGTGCGATGTTATTAATAAATATAGTGTGTATATTACACCGTACATGGAAGTTAATATCTAAGTCTAAAATTAAATACATTTATTGGCTATTACTACAAATGAGAGGGCTGCCGAAAGTGCTCAGTTTACCGTGAATGGCCTATACTCACGATTAAGCAACACATCAGGCGAATAGCGGTTTGTAGAACGGAGCTCTTGCACCTATGAAAATGCGATTTGTAATACCATCCCCCGTCGTCATGAAAATAGGGGTTGGCACCCTGTTTTTGCACGACAAATGTGCAAAGTAAGCTGTTAGCGATTCGTTGACATGGCGGATGAATCGGCGCATCGTGAAGTCAAATGCCACGTGATGTAGCACCGCCCTGGGTATTGTGCGTGTTGCATACGTACTTGTCGAAAGGATTTTGCGTAAACGGTTTACCTGAAACTATTCCGACAAGGCGACCAATTTTGTTGGTTCAGATGTGCTGATTCTCCGTTCTACAAAACACTATTCACCGATTTGTTACTTAATCGTGAGTAGTTCGTGATATTTTTAACTTAATAACATTCAAAACCATGGAATGTAGGGGCGCGTAGATCCCTTAATATTCACTTTAGGGGAAAAGTAGTACAGATATTTTCGTCTTATTTTTTTCGTCAGGAATAACCTGCCGGAGTTTGACATTATATATATATATGGTTCATGTTTTCTTTAATATTGTTTTATTTAATACTATTTATGTTATAGGATAGTATTAACTACTAACAAGTGTTATACATTAAATAATAATAATAGTACAAACTCGTTAAAACTATTACAATAATTAAAAACTATTACGGTAACTCAGGTCCTTGCGGATAGTCCATGTACCTACGTTTTTTATTTGATATCTTATTTTGACGTTGTTGATTGTTAAATATCCCCACTGTCTTCCTTATACGTAAAAAAATCTCTTATGTAATAGCTTTTATATTCATAGCTTCCTTAGGAAGCAAATATGGAGTCTATTAATAGGTCTCCCATTCCTTTCCACCTGCTAAAGTAATATAACTGGGCTATAATTCTAAAGATGACGTAAAGAAACTTCTAGAGTTTCTTAGAAGCGAGAAATATAACATCAAATGAAGACATTGTCAGCCACGTCCGATAAGAGACGATTGCAAGCTTAATGTGTCCGATAAGAGACGATTGCAAGCTTAATGTGTCCGATAAGAGACGATTGCAAGCTTAATGTGTCCGATAAGAGACGATTGCAAGCTTAATGTGTCCGATAAGAGACGATTTCAAGCTTAATGTGTCCGATAAGAGACGATTGCAAGCTTAATGTGTCCGATAAGAGACGATTGCAAGCTTAATGTGTCGAGATAAGACACGATTTATTGTTTTAGTTGCTGTCTTCGAATTTTTTTAAGGCACCTTTTATTAATGCTGCAGTTCGGCCAACCATTATCTTTACTGTGTTAAATTTCCAGGCAGACTAGCTATAAAACAGTTCACATTTGCATGAAGAGAACCAGATTTCAGAAGAAGAAAGAGAAAGATCGTCTGATTAAGAGCTGCGACATCCAAAGTCTCGATACAAGGCCGGAGGTTATTGCGAACCGAAAAGATTAACAAGCAGAACTCGATAAGAAAACTCAAACTACCCCTATTCTCAGCAACACCATAAATTAAGGTTTCCACAATTATTAATGGTTTGGCATTTCTTCGCCCTTTTATAATTGTATAAATTTATTTCCTTGTTTAATCCATGTTCGTATATCCACGGTTCGCGAAAAGCCAATTTGACCATTTGAGGACATTTTATAATATCGTGACTTAATATCGCCGACAACCTAAAAATAAACCTCATAATTTTAAAATATCTTTTGACTTATAGCTATTTTGACTGTAAATTTTATCTCAGGAGTTAAAATTGATATTTTGGCGTAGAAAATTTTCAAGAGGATATTCATTACATTCTGATGACATGAAAAATTGTTTTGATCTCTAACCAAACTAAATTATTTTTATCAGTTTTGAGATTTGTAGACAAAAACATTAATACGGTTCCTTTCTATAGTTTTTAAAAAGTAATTTTCCGCAATTGTCTTACTTTTTCGAGCTATGTGCATGTGATCCTGAATGGTGATTAGTTTCTTCAGTAGCTTTCATCTGTATTTTTGTAGCAATTTAAAGTTGTTAAATTAATTAGTTTTATCTGATATTAAGAGTAATAGTTTTATCCTTGACTTCTTAGTTATGGGTTTATCACATCCATGAAAGAGTTTTTTTCTACTTCCTTGTTTGATTAATATGTTTAAGTCTATGTAGTTTTTCTTTACTGATTTTTTAGGTAGTTACCATTTATAAACCTGACATCCCATTGCTAACTATATATATATATATATGTTTAACATACAACCTAAGTAATAGAGGAATATTGTTTCTGGGACAACTGATTCATGAGAAAGATTCAGGATTCGACCGCCATCTTGGATGACGTCACCTCCTGCTCTGTAAATCTGTTCGGCGGCCATTTTTCAACCTAAGCCTTGATATTTTAGCCATCTTATTCTGGCCACCAATTTGTTTCTACCTGTCATCTTGTTTTTGCCCGATATCATGTTTCCGTCTGCCATATTGTTTCTGCCCATTATCTTGTTTCTGTCTACCATCTTGTTTCCGCCTACCATTTTGTTTCTACCTACCATCTTGATCCCAATTACTCACATTCGTCCGCCATCTTGGATGCTGTTTTTGCAGTTCTCTCACCCTCTGTTAGAGTGCACCACCGATCCCTGTAATGCCTTTATTGCAACTAGAGTGCGCCACTCTAATACTCACCTTTGTTCGACCCCACCATTTTGTTTCCACTTGTCCTTTGTTCAACTGCCGCCTGCTAGGGGCGTTGGTGTCGCTCTCACTTGACCACCATGTTGGTTCTGGAGTTGACCACAATGAATGCTGCTTTTTTTATTTTATTTTTGCAGAGCTCAGAGTATCGTCTCGAGTAGAGTGGGGTCGAACTGTCTGACCTTGCGTCGCCAACATGGTGGACGCCTTAGACGACTCTGATGGTTTCCCGAGATCACTCCAGGCGAATACTGGGATGGGTCCCTAACACAGGTCATTGCCGATTCCTTCCCATTCCTTCCCCAATCTCTCTTCCCTGTGCAACTTGCACCATCTCTAATGTACTCGCTGTCGACGAGACATTAAACCCAAATACCTACCTACCTCAGACGACTCTACCACCGAGAAAGGTAGGGAAGTAAGGTTTTTATTGTGGTATATGCATTGAAACACTCATCGCCGCCACCTACTCACAAAGTTATAAATAATTGCAAACAATAAAAACTATAATTTTTATAATCGAGGAACATAATAATGTTAAGCTCACTCTCACACCCCAAACCCTAAACAACATCGCCCCCTCCCCAACCCAAAAAAATCGCAAAAATCGAAATAATAATTCAAAAAATCGAGTAATATATAATGTAACAACGCCCTACACTTCCGCAAGCCTCAACAACAAACCCCCCCTACCACCACCCGCCCAGTCATAAAAATCGAAAAAAAAAATCGAGGAACCTGTTATGTTAACCCACCATATAGCCTACACACAACTCTAACAAACAAAAACACCTCCGCCCCTTAGCCCCAACTCTTCATTCTCCAAATTAGACACTGACCTAATGTGACAAATTATCCCTTCACCCATATCAATCGTACGTGTCTGCCCAATGGCCAATAAATTACACCTTTAACAGATAGAGTTTTTTCCTGCATTGGACACTAGATAGTGTTTTAACTCATGTTTCAGCTATCAGCCGCCAGAGCCCTCCCTTCTCTTCTTCCCTTTGGAAATCAACCCCCCCCCCCCCCCCCCTTCTCTTTTTCCATCTGACTCAGCCTGTCTTAACCTGAAGGCATGTGTACAATTCCAGGTCCATCTGTGCGAATTAAATCTACATCAGTATTGCTCCATAGAATATATAGTATTTCTTTTAATCTAATGATAACATTAAAAAATTAATAAAATGGTTTTAAACGCACACACAAAATATATTTTACACATAAAAACATAAATTACATTAAACAAAAAATATTTATTCAGTTTGTGTTTGAAAAAGAAATGTTCTTCGGAATTAATATCGTGGTGACTCTTGTCTAATCGTAGGTGGCAGATTTATAATCCAAGGACGAGCCACTCAGTTTGTGTAGATGCTGTGTATTATTCCACGCGTATGCCCAGTCATTTTCTGAGCTATCACAGACATATCCCTGCTGGTCGTCGAAAAGTTTCGTCAGCTCGCGCAGCGAAAGACACCCACACTCGAACTGCACATCGAATATTTCAACTTCGTTTTTACACAAGTCACTTAGCATCAGTAAATCACGCAGCAGGTTTCTCGCTTGGTGGTATGGAATCTTGCCTTTGTCCCACCCCAGTCCGTGGTGGTACTTGGTCAGCCAGTTGTTCGTCTTCTTGCTTTTCTTGTCCAAAAGTTTCCACCAATAAGGGGGCGCAAGGAGCCCTTTGCGCATTTTGCCGTCGTCATCGTAGGACACAGCAATCTCCCTGAGCGCGTAGCCACTATGGCTCAGGCAAGAAGCCTAGTAAATTACAGTACATCCTGTTGCTGCCTGTGCTCGAAAACGATTTAACAGATATCGCATATGGCCCATTGTATTTATATTCTCTGCGGCATCTTGATGACTTGTCTCGACAATTGTACGATGCGAGTCGTTCATTAAGTATCAGGCAGAAATCATATGTGTGTGGAGGAATATTTCCATGCATAGTCAATTCGATCCTGAAGTCGATCACATTCGAACCGATACGCTCATCCTGTTAGCTTACGTCGAATATCATGAGCGGGGCCAAGCCCTTGAAGGTATCTGGACTCAGTATCGGGGATTGGGGGCGCCCTTAATATGCATTTTGGAATTTAGTATACATTTGATATGCCAGCAGATACTGACAACTTTCAAAGTTCATGTTCATGACCACATACATATAGCTTTCACTATTCAAATATATTTTAACATGTTATATTTGACATGTGTCGAACTGCGAATGGCTCACTCTCACACTCTTCTGGTCTGTAGCCCAACGACGGTGTACCTCGGTTTCTCGGTGGCAAAGCTGGACTTCACTATCCAGTTGATGCACTGGCTTGTGGGCAATCTGGGGTAGTGTACCACAGCTGGAGCACCCGGAGGAAACTCAAACTCTGTGGCAGTGACCATATTCCACACCTTCTGTCATACCACTCATTTGCACCACACAAATTAGTATTTCCAATGATATTTAGCAGAGTTATTAAAAAGCACAGAAGGTTTTACCAATCTTCTGATACCTTTTACAGCGATTTCCTCCAAAATGGTGAGAAATGCCGAAACCAAATACCAGTTTTTGTTTTCATTTGTAGTGAGGTAATTAATATCTTATTCTTTTTATAAATATTGTCCAAAAAATTGAGTTCAACATACAAATATATGTATACAAGGAAAAATATAAATATTTGATAACATATAAGTTGGGGTAGCAAAAGTTACCCTGACCAAAAATGATGTTTTATAATTGATAGGGACTCCCAAATTTCGCGAGAATATTTCTGCACACGCTAGATTTCAATATCCTACCGGCGCACCAGCAGTTTTAATTTGCTTATTGGCCACGAGTATTTCTGAGAAGATATTTTCTTCCTTTACTGGCCAATCAGAATTAGGTCACTCCAACCTTGTAGATCTGAGATTTGCGAGCACACGCCTTAGATGCATAACACCTAGCTCAGCCAATCAAGGAAGGGAATCTGAGCTAAAGTGTTATGAAATACGACTGGTCGTGAAATCTTTTCGCGAAATTCGGGTGTCCCTAATAATTGCATTACATTACAATAGGCTTACTTTGCAATTACTTATGCTCCAAAATTTATATGTCCATAATTAAAACATTCTTTAAAAACATGGCAGGATTTGCTGTCTGCCTGTTCGTTCACATGTTGTGTGTCCCTATCGTTTGTGTTGTGTCCTGTTCTCGGGTAGGAACCCCCGCATTTATAGTTCATGTAATATTGGGTGTGGAGGAACATTACAGATGATGGTAGAACATTTCACCGGAAACACAAGTTCAGTTATTTCAAATGTCTGACGGCGTGTAATGAAGCGTGATACGGTTGCTAAGCTCTGGCCAACTGCACTGGAAAGAGTATGGTATCGGCTCGGTGCGGGGGAGGGGGTATCCAAGTGTCCCGCGCTGCACAGTGCTCGATGAGGTTCGTTGCCTTGCAGAGGCACTGCCCGCCTGCTGCTTCGCTCGCCGTCAAAACGGGCCAGCGAAATTGTAAGTCTTAAAATCCCCTGTTGCTGATCGTTCAATGTAGCTGTGTTTTTCCAGCATCATTGCAATAGGTCTACAGAGTCTACGACTTGAAATCCACGTCAATGTTTTAGACATCTTTCACCATCTGCAGCATCGTGCTGCGTTCAGTAGTACACAGTTGAACATGAGGCAGCATACATTCGATAGACTGTAGATTCAGTTCCACTGTTCGTACGTTTTCTTCTGCGCCCATTTTAGCACCTGCATGTGTATTGGCTAGGAACAGTACCAGTCCCTGCTTCGAATTGATGATAATTCATTTGTAGTTTTCAGCGAATCCTAGTAACATCACTAGAGGAATGCAGACCTCAAACATGCTTCTAAGATATATAGAAACACTGTAATCATCTTCTATCCCCCAGCCTAATCTTGGCCATATACAGCTTGTTCGGCAAGAGCGACTGGTAATTTTTGATCGCAGTCGTTATGCCAACATCTCTCGTCTCGTTTTCTTCGACACTATTGAACAAATATGTGTATCGATCGATAAGGTCGATGCTGGGTTATATCAATCTTCTTTCGTCAATGTCCTGTAGGAATGACTGACAAGGAAGAGTGTGGATATCTAGGTGTTGGACTGCTATCCGAACTTCCATTGGCTACATGTATGGTTCGATCAAGAATGGCTGGTATACATGAATTTCCACTTTCGTGATGATGTCTTCAAAAATGACTGGCTCATCAATGTTTATGTAATCTTCCATGGCGATCGACCTCAAAGCTAATACTGCGAGGGAAAATCTCGTAGACACATGTAAAAACCTTGGTGACTTGCAGTGTACTCATCACCGGTTTGATGTGGTACTTTGTTTTATTGCTTCTGGTTGCAGTAAATCGTATTCCCATCTTCTTAAATGCAAGCATAGTATGATATATATGTTTCGAAAGTTCACCAACTCTCTGTGCTGATCGACGATCGTCACTGCCGTCTGGTGTGATCTCTTCTCGACGACTGGACATAAATGATGCATTGTGGTGCCACGACAAATTTAAAACCTGGAGACACCATTGGCGAAAACTTGTGAAGTATATTGCTCAGCCTACCATTGAGATATGTCTGCTCGCCAAATTGCAGTTTATTTTATAACATTAACAGGCAAGATGTTTATATGTTGTGACAATTCATGAGTTTTGCCAGCTTCATATATGCGTGGCACGAATCCCAGCATCATTCCGATGGAATCTGGTTTCGTAAAGTCGATATCTTCACTGCATGTGATGGCGCTCTTCAAAGTATTGGAATTTTCACGTAGTTTTGATTCTGTATCGGGAGGCAGCAATTCTTCAATGTACCTTGCAATGTTGCTTAATTCATAAGAGCCAATCGGCTATTTTACCTCGTGGGATTTTACATCTTGCAGTTTTTTTCGTCGATGTTTGGTATCGCATTGTAGGTTTGGAAATCAACTGAACCTAAGCAACATTTCCCCTCCAGGTCGAGTGCAGGAAATTGTACAGCATGCTGTTTGGAGCTATGACCCATCAAGGTAAGCATTATTAACATGACTAATGGTTTCTGGTCCATGTATGGCCATATTATTAAATTACTTTTACGAATGAACAAGGAAGTGAAGACCCAAGTGTCTGCAGTTCCATGTGTTCGGCATCTGCTTCATCTCATATTTATAAGGTAGTTTGCAATTTTTTAGGTACCGCCACATTTTGGGTGGAGTACGCAAATTCGCAAAACTGTCATAGTAGTCTGCATGTTTTCCACATTTCATATAAGTTACCCAGTAAGTATAGGGCCGGAATGTCATTTCCAGGTTGACTACAGCACATAGTCATATTTGGGTTTAGGAGGCAAAGTATCTAGCATGAACACACCACAAAAATTAGGTATCTTCTATTTGCATGCAATTAGTTACAAATCCACATTCGTGACAGGCAGTTTCGGTAAAGATATCATTATCGCATCTTCCTGCTGCATTGCTTTTGCACACTTCCACCTCCCACTGGGTATGGTCTTAGGTAGAGGCCTTGGCCATTTTCTTTACCCATGGCGAATGCTTCCATATCTACATTGTACCTTTGGACCTCGAAAACTGCTTCCATGCGTTCGATAACCTTCCGCTTTCTCTTTGCACCCATGCCCATCTTCCCCTTGGCCTTCATCACATGGGAAATGACCCATGCTGCTATTTTCTCTCCGAACTCAGAACCTGATGATTAACTTATCTCATCGGCTTTCTTTGTAATGTCTTGTCTGCCTGGTGACAGGTTTCCAGACCCTTGTTTAGGGAGTAAGTAATATCGTGCTGCTTGCACACCTCATCCAGTGCATTGATGCCCATATCGCTGTGTGAGAGCCTTTTAGCTATCTTTGTTCCTGACCTGCAGAACTTTTATCCAGGAATGTGCAGCTCAAACAATAAATAGTTTATCAGTGCATCGATGATCCCACTTACAGCTATGATACTACCTCTTCGAGACATTCCTGTGAACTAACCTGAAAACTTATAAATTATCTTCTTTTGAACATTTTGCTTCAGTTTCATTCTAGACCAAGAACAGTATGTACATAAAGTGCTAATGATGTATCTCGTTTCCGCTTCTGTGGTAAAACATTTACAGCTTTGCGGAATTTACACAGACATAAAGCAACTACATGCAGGATGAAAACTTCAAGTGTGACATTTCAATGCAAACTTTGTCAATTACAGTTTACTTGGAATGACCATTGAAAGAGACATTCTAAAAATGTTTTGCACCAGTTCTGTGCGAACACAATCATCTTGTAATTTTCAATCTCTACATGCTCTGCAATCACTTCACAATCGATCCACACATGCTCCACAACTTTCCCACATGCTCCACAGTCGCTCCACAATAGCTCCAAATGATCCACAACTACTACAACTGCTCCACATGCTCCACAATTGTGCTACAATAGCTCGAAATGCTCCACAACTGCTCTATGTGCTCCGCAATTGCTCCACAATAGCTCCACATGCTCCACTATCGCTCCACAATCACTCAACCTGCATCACATACTCCACAACCAGCATCACATGTATCACAAGGAAGTAGTGGTAACATACATATTATCTACCCATATTCATTACTGCTGAAGATGAAGCCTATTTCCGAATACAGTAAGGTGCATCATTGCAGGACCAGCAAGTCGTGGCAAGACATGCGTCCTACTGAGCCTGTTGGAAGAATAGAATGGTCTTTGATTCGAGAACATTTACAGTACATACTTAGCATGGGACAGCATGCAAAGATTTGCACACTTATTATTTGGAAACTAGTGGTCAATAAATTTCTTGTATCGCTACAAGTATAATATTGCATGTTTACAACATGCGATATTATTAAGTACGCAAAATCGTTTATGTACCTTCATATCTATAATAAATGTTATGTCTACAGTAGTACTTTTAAGCTAAGTTTTAAATTTTAGTATTAAATATTTTACAGTAACATACTATCAGATCTGGCCTATTTAATAAAAGAATTACAGAAATTATATTTGCAACTAGTTTCACAGGATAATTTATAAAAGTACAATATTTTTTATATGGTATATATGTGATTCGTCAATAGAGTAATTTTAAAATCACCTTGTTAAAAACAAATTACCTTGACCTAACTCTGCATATTTAAACAGCCACACTAGCCGGCAATCCGCCGCTAATATTAGAGGCTGCGTTGGTGTAGGTGTTATACTACTCGCCTCCCACCAAGACAAACCAGGTTCGATTCCTGGCCCGGATTTTCAGAAGTAGATTTTAAGCAGGGCCTTCAAAAAAGCTCGATTTACCGTGAACAGCCTATGGTCAAATTTTCAAATAGCTTGTGTATTTAGAAAAGTGTCGAATACACAATACCAAACTGTCACTTGACGATGG
Source organism: Dryococelus australis (assembly GCA_029891345.1). Lineage (NCBI taxonomy): Eukaryota > Metazoa > Arthropoda > Insecta > Phasmatodea > Phasmatidae > Dryococelus > Dryococelus australis. The sequence continues at coordinate 22,607,610 of CM057000.1, forward strand.
ATGCTAAATTCAGAACAGAAACCACTTTATTCCGAACTAATCAGTTTCCTCGAAAAGATTCCAGGACAAGTTATGTTGCAACTCACTTTAATTCATAATAACTTTCGTGACTGGGTCATTTAACCCATTCAGACTGAGCATACACAATCGTGTACGTTACGTACGTGTATGTAATTTTTGGTATGTGCTTTACACTGCGAAGCACAATGAATAATGGCCTTACCTGTTGGTAAATGATACGCAAACTGTCTTACTGATCTAGGTCATAATTGATTCATATTACTGTAGAGACGAACATATCCTACATTTTATCGGCTATGACAATGGAACAGGTGTTGTGTGGACGGAAGTACAGAACGCATCATTTTTTTTGTTTGAAACACCTCAAACCGTCAATTAACATGAGTCTGAGAGGGTTAAATTGTTACGCTTATTAATCTGTCTGCCCTCATATCCTACGGACAGTCGGTATCGTACAACTATAATTCTGATTGCCTCACTCATGTAACAGATTATCTTAACACAATGACAAGCGGCTAATAGTCCAATGAAGACTGCAAGTGTGTACATAGGATATTGAAGTCTAGCATCCCCGCAAATCTTTTCGCGAAAAACATGTGGCACTACTAATCTGCAGAGATGTGCAAAATTCATGTTATCTTACGGCGATAGGATAGAGTCCAATGCCTCGTAAAGAAGTGAGCACAGTCCGTGGTTTCATTGGCCACTGTGCTTTAATCAACGTCACCTACATGCTTGATAACCTTACAAAGAGATTGGCCACTCCACCGCAGAACTAATGTTACTGGATTAAGAGTTCTCCGAGGCATGCCACACGTATTTCCGGCCAATGACTGAAGTCGGTCAAATGCACAGTAACTTGCAGTTCAGTCCTCAACAAGTGCGCAAATTAACAGAGCTGTTATTTATTTATCAGTATGACTTTTCCTGCCGGATGATGAAAGTAGTATCAAAATGCCGATTACTCAGTTATCGGAAAACCAACGGTAAATGAAATGTTCGAGCCATCAGAAAACCAACAGAAAAATTCCTCTTAATTTTCTGATCCAAAACATCAACTGCCGATTCGAGCGCAGCCACAAAAAGTGACTACAAAAGTTGCGTTTGGGAGCAGCCGCAAAAAGTGACTACAAAAAGTTGCATTTGGGACCAACCACAAAAAAGTGACTACAAAAGCTGCGTTTAATTAGATCGTAGTCTTTAGAAAAAAAGATGCATTAAACTTTGCATTTGAATGCATCAGCAAAAATATGTGTAAAAAATTGTGTTTGGGAGCAGTTGCAAAAAAATAGTGGCTAACAAAATTTGAATGCATAAAATATAAAATTTTTATATATAATAAGGATGGACGCAAATAAAAATCAACTGATGTCTAATATGATGACGACCATGGCAATGAAAAAGGCTAACACAACTGGTAATGTTTGGAAAGAATACAAGTTTAAGAAAGACATTTTTGCAGAAAGAAAGAAGAAGAAATCTCAAGAAAAGTATGTCATGTGTGAAACTTGTAAACACTTTTACAAACCGTCTCTCATAAGACGTCATCTTAAAAGTATATTGCACAAAAGTCATACACCAATACATAATAAATCACATGAACCAACAAATGCATGGGAAATTTTTTAAGGGGCACAACATTTAATATCAAAACAGAAGTTCCCACGAGAGAAACAACTGAAATGTGAAACGTGTAGTCACTATTAGAAACCATCTCTCATAAGAAGTCACTTGAGAAGCAAAATTCATAAATACAAACCCAGATTCATGGTAGAAGAAATCGAAACAGCATTTCAAAGTAGGATCAAGACTTATGCAGTAAAGAATGTGAATACATACAAAGACATTAATCATTTCCTAAACAATGTAAAAGAAACTGTCACAGGACTAATAAGTAAACATTTAAAATCACTCAAAGTGAACATGAAACTCTTCACTGAGTACAGAAGGGGAATTGGTGAGAATATTGAATATGTATAAAACTCCATTAAAACTAAGAACGAAATAATACTGAAATCGACTGATCTGGAAGAATATTATACCAACAGAATATAGAAAATCAGAGCTGAGATGGGGGCTTTCGTAGCAAAGGGATCTCAGTGAGTACTCTACAGCATATTTAAACAAGAAGTGCGAATAAATAAATATGTACCATTCAAGGGCAGTTCTTATTTGATATCCCAGAAAAAAAAATCAAAGATAAGCAGGTGGTAATTAATGTTAAGAACAATGATCAAAAATGTTTTTTGTGGTCTGTGCTATCTGCATTGCATCAAGTACAAAGAAACACCCAAAGAGTGAATAAATACACAGCTTTTGAACATGAGTTTGACGATGCACTTAAGGGATTAGAATTTCCAATGAAATTGGATAACATACCAACCTTTGAGAAGAGAAGTGGAATTTCTATTAATGTATATGCATACGAAGAAGAAGATGGTGGTAAAAAATATGAAATCAGTCCATTAAAAAATACAAAAAATAAAGCGTATAAGCACATAAACCTACTCTACATCAGAGACGAAAATACCGACCACTACTGCTGGATAAAAAGTCTTTCGAGACTTGTCGCATCACAAGTAACAAATAATGGTCACAAAATATTTATATGTGATGGATGTTTGCAACTTTTCTTCTCTGGAAATAAGCTAATAAGATCACGAACAAGACTGTCGAGATCACGATGGTGTTAGAGTTGAACTGCCATCTAAAGAAAAAAATGGCATATTAATATTTAAAAACCAAAATCATTCTTTGAGATATCCGTTTGTGATATATGCTGAATCTGAATGTATGTTGACTAAAATTGACACTTGCCAACCAAATGCCGACGAATGTTACACGAAACCATACCAAAAACACGAGCCTGTTAGCTTCTGTTACTACGTAAAATACGAACATGAAAACTATAAACCACCAGTAACTTATGAAGGATCTGATGCCTCTATTGTATTCGTTAAAATGATAATGGAAGAAGCAAAGTATATTGGTGAAATATACACAATTAAAAAAACAATGCTTTCACTAACTCAGAAAGAACAAATTCTTTATTATACAGCTACCTATTGTCATATGTGTGAAAAGTCTTTGAATGGTGATTCTGTGAGAGATCATGATCATCTTATGGGTAAATTTAGGGGAGCCGCACACAGAGATTGTAAATTATCATATATAAATCCATGTTTTGTTCCAGTGTTTATACACAATCTACTGGTTATGAAACACACATTTATTCATAAGAGATCTTGGCATCGATGAAAATAAAATTGATCTAATTCCCAACAATGAAGAAAAATATATTTATTTTACAAAACATGTATGTGAAAGTGTAAATCTTAGATTTATTGACTCATTTAAATTTATGGGTAGTAGTATCGATAAACCCTCAAGCAACCTTTCCAGAAGCCAATTCCGACAAACGTGTAAGCATTTTTCCAATGAAATTCTTGACTTTGTTATAAGAAAAGGTGTTTATCTATATGACTACATGGATAGTGCTGAAAAATTTTGTGAGACCTCACTTCCATCCAAAGATGCATTTTACAACAAACTCAATAAATGTGACATTACAGACAAAGATTACGAATTTGCGAGAAAGGTGTGGGAAAAATTTTACATAAAATCTCTAAAAGAGTACACAAAACTCTATAACAAATCTGATGTATTGATATTGCCTGATATAATGGAAAATTTTAGAGATGTATGTCTTAAAACATATAAGCTAGACCCAGCATGGTATTACACAGCCCCAGGATAGAATGGGATGCTATGCTCAAACATACTAAAATGGAACTAGAATTATTAACATATTACGACATGATTTTGATGATAGAAAAAGGTGTTCCTGTGGAATTTCACAATGTTGTAAGCGATATGCTAAAGCAAATAATAAATACATGAATGCTTATGATAGTACAAAGGAAATCTTTTATCTTACATATTTGGATACCAATAACTTATATGGATGGGCTATGAGCCAGTATTTACCCTATGGTGGGTTTAAGTGGGGAAATGCAAATGTAGATGTAACATAAATAGAAGATGATTCTAGGAAAGGTTAATATTGGAAGTTGATTTGGTATACCCACATGAACTACACGATCTCCACAACAATGTGCCATTGGAACCAGAGAATAAAATACCGGAATGTTTAAAAAATCCCAAACTCTTGACTACTCTGGATGATAAAGAAAAATATGTATTACACTATGTAAATATTAAGCAATATCTATCTCTCGGAATTAAGTTAAAAAAAATCCATAGATTTCTGGAGTTTGATCAATCAGATTGGCTCAAGTCCTATATTGATCTAAACACAAATATGCAAAGGGAACAAAGTCTACAAATGACTTTGAAAAAGCTTTCTACAAACAAATGAATAATTCCGTTTTTGGAAAAACAATGGAGAATTTTAGAAACACAGTGGATATGTGGTTGTTCACATGTTCTAAGCAAATGGATAAACTAGTGGCTAAACCAAACTTTAAAGATAGAACTATATTTACTAACTCTTTGGTTGCAGTCCATATGATTGAAACAAAACTGTGCTTTTACAAACCCATTTATGTTGGAATGTGTATACTTGATCTATCGAAAGTCTTAATGTATGATTTTCACTTTAACATAATGAAACCAAAGTATAGGAAAAATATTGACCTGTGCTATCAAGATACTGATTCATACATGTATTATATAAAAACACCAGACTTCTACAGTGACACGAAAGAAATGGTCGATCATTTTGATACTTCTGACTATAAAAAAGATAATCCATATGTTATACCGTTAGTTAACAAAAAGATTATAGGCAAAATGAAAGATGAATGTAATGGAAAAATAACTAAAGAATTTATTGGATTGAAATCGAAAATGTATGCAATAAATGTGGAAGGTGGTGTAAAGAAAAGAGCAAAGGGTGTAAAAAAACACTGTAATCAGAAATGAGATTAGTTTTGGTGACTACAGAAAGTGTTGTACAAAAGTATGAATCTTATTAGAAGTAAGAAATATTAACTCTATATGACTGAGATGAGAAAAGAAAAGCATTACATCCCGAAGATGATAAAAGATTTATTTTTAAAGATGGCATTAATACACTACCATGGGGACACTACTAAATTGAAAAAGAGTGATACTATGAAAGAGAAGTTGCCCATCACGAAGCGCAAGTCGCCTTATCGCTGATATCGATCGCGAGTCGTGCGTGAGCTTAAAGGAAAGCATATGTATAACAATATGCAATCGCTCATCGACATCGTAAACAACAATCTTATCTACCTTGGTAAAAAGGTGTATGTGATTATCGACGAAGGAGGCAATCCATGGTTCAAAGCAAAAGACTTTGCGGAAATACTCAAGTATGCAAATACGTGAGAAGCAATCAGAGAACATGTAAGGGAAAAGCATAGGCAATCATACGCATATATAGGGAAGAGCGAATCGCTCCCCTTGTTAAATATGCATCCGCATACCATATTTATCAATGAACCAAGCTTGTACGCATTGATCATGAAATCAAAGATGGGAGCTACTGAAAAATTCCAGGACTGGGTGTACGAAGAAGTGCTATCGTCGATTCGCAAGCACAGTGAGTACAAGATTGAGCAAATGTATAAACCACTACTGGATGATCTGAATAAGAAACTTAAAGATGTTATCTATAATTGTGCACTATTGCCAACTGAAGATATCGGTGATCATGATCGGTTCATTCTCATCTAAACTGGCGGTATCTGTTACTATGTCATCACATGCCAAACGCATATAGTACATGCACGTATTGATGAGGTCAGACAAGAATACCCCAATATGCAAGTACTTCTGTTTCTTCCCAACGTCAATCCCATAATGCTGTATAACCTTATGAAAGTGCAGTTGCCCATTAAAGCTGTAGGTAACTGCTTCATCACAGAGATGAATCAAGATGACTTGATCTACAGTATCGTACACGTAAAGTCATTTGCGAGCTTAGAGAAACGTCACCAGATGATCAATGTGGAGTAAGTATTTCGAGATGTCATCTCGAAATGTATAGCAGATATGTAATCGCTCAGGGCAAAGTACATCGCGACTTTGAGTTTTAAATTGTTCGCGTATTATGTGTAAGCCTGTAAGAGTCTAACAAAAGGCAATCGCTCATCGACATCGTGAACGGTAAACTGGTCTACGACTATATGACACTGTATGTGATCATCTACGAAGAAGATAATCCATGGTTTAAAATTAAGGACGTTGCGAAGATACTTGGGTATACGGATCTGAAAAAGGCGATGCGAGTGAATATAATGAAGAAGTACAAGAAGCCATTGTCGCAGATAAGGTGGGTGACTCGAGTCACCCACCTTAAGAATGCACAGTCGCAAACGGTTTTTATTTCAGAGCCCGGGTTGTACTAGTTGATATGCTCGTCTAGACTACCTGATACTACAGAGTTTAAGCAGTGGGTCTTCGAAGAAATGCTACCGTCCATTCGCAAGCACGGCGAGTACAAGATTGAGCAAAAGTACAAACCTCTACTGGATGATCTGAATAAGAAACTTACAGTTGCTAAAGACATCATCATCTCACATATTACCATCATCGACAAGCACGAGCTGCCACCTACTGACAATATCGGCAAGTATCACCAGTTTGTGCTAATCTCACTCGGCGGAAACGACTACTATGCCATCAGATGTCAAAAGCGACTGGTGAATGTACGACTCGATGTGATTAGGCAAGAGTACCCCGAGATACAAGTGCTACTGTATCTCGACAACGTCAATCCCATAACACTGTACAACCTCATGAAAGAGCAGTTGCCCATCACGTCGATAGGCAACTTCTTCAGCACGACGATGAGTCGCGATAACCTGATTGCCTATATTGTGGGTATAAAATCGTTCGCGAGCTTAAAGGAAAGCATAACAACAAGTTTATCAACGACCGTAGAAAAGTGTATCGACTAATAGAATAAGTCATTGTTCAAAGCGAAAGACATTGCTGAAATACTTGGATATGCTAATACAAAACAGGCAGTCATACTAAACGTCGACGACGACGATAGAGACATCCTTCAAAAATTGTGTGTACAAAGGGAGCCTGTGCGACAGACTCCCTTTAATTCCCATCCTCAGACACTTTTTCAGATCCTATTTAAAACAATCTTATAGCGCTATTAAAGAAAAAATTATATAACAGTAAATGTTTTTAATGGATAACCATCCATTAAAAACTAATAAACATACATGTTTGCGCACTATTGGACTTTGGTGATTCTTCCACTTTTAACATCATAAATTAGGTTTCTCTAGCTTACTAGTACCACATTACAAATAGTTGTAGCTGATATTGGTTTATAAAAATCAACTGTAAGTTTCAGATTAGTTCGATCTTTTACAATAGCAGTTTTTCTGTAAGAACAGTCTATAACATATAATGATCTTCTTCCAATAAATGACCCAGAGTTGAATCATAGTTTATTATTACAATAAGAGGTATTTACTTTAGTCTTTGAGTTTCTAAAATCAGTGTAAGCAATATACATCTTATCGAAAATTTGATAATCTATGTTCAAATTCCAGTTCTCTTTTTGGGAAAACTTCATTCGGTCCATTCTAAATAGAAATAATTTTGACAAAACAAGAGTCAAACATTTAACCATGTGTGAATTGCACAGTATATTCTTTACTGTTTTGCTGAAAACCAACGATGACCAAGTCTGGCATATCGAATTGGATTCAATTGAACTGACCTTTTATATCAAACTGAAATGAGTTTGTATTAGTAGGTACTGGTTTTTCAGGACATTGTCAATAATTAAAACCAATGGGAATTTTGGGGTGTTTGTATAATTTTGCTTCGATTTCGTCTCCATAGATAGGATCGTATTCAACAATAGTCCACAGAATTTCCATTTTCTCAATAACAATTTTAGCATCATCTCGTCTATTATCTTCATCATCAGATCCGTCTGCTTTCTTTGGGGGCCTTCTGTAAAAAGAAGCATCATCATTAGAATTTCGAATGAATGTGAACTTGTACCCACCTTTCCAGAATATTTCATTACAATCTCTCATAATCCCAAACGAATATCTTAATGGATAGGTAATTTCGTTACACTTATCTCTCCTATAATATTTACCTAGTTCTATCCCCGACATTTGGAAGTATGCTGATTCTGATTCCGAAACTAGCAATGTATGCATCATTGTTGAAGTGATGCCAGGGTTGTCAATACTTTCGATTATACAACCATGTTTAGAGATCTCAATTCTTGAGAACTGGAATGGGAATAAAGTCTCACAAATATCAACAGTTGAAGGTTTTTCATAATCTGCCTTTGTATCTCTTTTAGTTAGCTTATACTGTTGGTATACATAACCTTCATTCGGATGTGGAAATGCATCACCAATAGGAATATCAAACTAAATGCGCTTGTTGTATTCATTCAAATTTTTTTTTTTTTTGGTCGTTTGGCGGAAACAACTGATGCTTATATCGTTCAATTATTTGTTGATCCATTTATTATATAGAAAAAAAATATCTTAAACAACTACACTATTCTTATCAACCCAAGAATTATGACTACTATGAAAACCTAACCATTTAATTAGCAGCATATTTTCATACATTTGAGACAGTATATGTTTGAGTTATCAATGTTCATTTTATTTATATAATAAATGAGACAACAGAAGATTGTAAACAATATAGAGAAAAATATAGAGAGAAGAAGACAGCTAATTGAAAAGTTTAAAACTTTTAGAAAATTTCGCCAAGATGAATATGATAAAAATAAAAAACGCAATCAACCATTGATAGATGCGATAGAAGATTTGGGGCAAAAATTGGACACGTAACAAATGAGAATAAGAACTTAATAAAAGAACTTGTTCCATTTGCTGTTAAGAATTTAGACTACCGGCCGACACCAAAGGAAACATCTATTGAAAGAAAACTGTTTGGTAAAACAGGCACCGATGAACCCTATGATGATGGCTTAAACGAATTGATAATGACGATGAATGCTATGGCGATGGGGGAAAATGCATTGACGATGACGATGAACACTATGATGACGAAAGTTATGACGAAGGGTTGGGGCATTTGAAAACTGATATCTCACAGTTGACTAACTACAAAACAACATTTATTGGTAAGAAAGTAGCCGATTTCTTAATTGACTGCAAAGACGATATTTTTGGGCTAAAGGCTAATAAAGGTAGATTGTATATTGGTGATAGCGAAGTAACATTCATCAATGACAAATTTACTGTAAAAGGTCGAACATACAATGGAACTGATGGTTAGATGAAATCACTAACTAGTAAGAAAGTAACAGAAAGTGACTACACTGCAACCGACTATGAACACTATAGTCGTATCTTAGCAGATACAAATGCAGTATTTCAAAAAATGATCCAAACTTGGGAATGCACAAATCGAGGAAAGGGAATAAATGGAAAATTATTTTTAAACCTATTAACGATTCGATTAAAAAGAATCGTCCCTCACCTAAAAAGGGGAAAGATATAAAAAAATATGCAGACTATCCCAAAGAATACATATGGATGGATGATGTTAGGATGCTTATTGATCGTCTTCTCTTTATTTGTGGCGAAGAGAATGCTGGAAATGATAACTGTTAAAATGAAAAAGTTGCAATAATGACTTTGTTGTGAATAATCCAAAAGTTATACCATATCTGATAAGAATGTTAAACACAATACCACATACTTTTTGAGAGTCGGAGAATCACGAAAAAGGGTTACTCCATTACATAATAAATTCGCTACCTTTTGAGTTGCATGCACCCAGTTATAAGTACTTAGGTCCTGGTACCAGACTAAAAGAGAGAATTGAGCGTGGTGATAAACTCATTAATCCACTAGATTCGGCAGCAATGGAACATGATATAGCTTATCATCACAATAAAGATATAATTGAAAGACATCTAGCTGACAAAAAAAAAGAAAAGAAAGTGTTCAAAGGATTGTTAAGTTCAGATGCTGATCTCAATGAGAGATTGTGGGCTGGTGTTACTGGATCTGCGATGCATATTAAACGTAAGCTTGGCTGGGGAATTAAAATGAAATGATAAAATATTTGTTATAATAAATTAAAGTAAAAAACATTGTATTTCAAGTTCCTAACGATGAGTTGAAGGGTTTTAATATTGATTCTTTCATAATGAAAGACCAACAGGATCATAAAAACAAGAAATTAAAGGAGGACAAAGGGGTGACTATCACAATTTCAGTTCCACAGCTTAAGAAAATGTCTAAAGAAATGAAAACTGGAAATGGTTTTGACAGTTCACAAGGGTGGATGTTTATCCTTAATGTTCACAGCATTGGGAGCTCTAGGAGCATTAGCTGGCGGTACACCATCTATCGCTACATCAGTAATTAATGCCAAGAAAAAAAACCAAGAATTGAAAGAACAACACAGACATAATTTAGCTATGGAGGAATATGGCAAGGGATTGAAGAATGTTAAGTGGGGTAAGAATGTTAAAAAAAAGTACCTCCACTCAGTAACTTTCATATTGATCAAATGGTTAAAAAGTTCAACATTAAAAGTTTCCAGGGTGTATTTGTGATCGATGAGCTACTTAACACACCACTCGATAATGAATGTGGTATTGTTAATCTAGATGTTTCGACACACTCTAGTACACACTTGGTATGTTATTGGAAAAAAGCAAACAACAAATATTATTTTGATTCATTTGGTTAAAATTCACCCCGACAATTAATAGCATATCTCGGAAAAGACATTTTATGTAACAATGATAGAATAAAAAATTTCAATCAAGTAACTTGTGGTCCTTTGTGTGTAATTGTGCTAAATCACTTCAATAAATTTAAAATCCCAAAAATGATTTCGCTATTAATAAACAATTGATATATGCGGAAATGCATTAATGAGCTCTTGGATTGAAGATCAAATTAAAGAACACACGAAGAATTATACAACTTCTGAGAAGATCAGTTCTAATGATTTTGTGCCCAACTCACAGTTCAACGACTTTATAGTCACGCTGACAAGAAATAAAATATCATTGGATAAAGCCTATCTTACTTACTTGGAAGTAGATAATAATATAGATTTTGAACAAAAAAGACTAAGACATGTGGGAGATCCCATTGCACCAATGGATGCAATCAATTTAAGGTACTATCAGAAAAACCGAAATAACATTATTCGTTTAGTTGGGAAATACAGTTCAAAAGAAAAATATAAAAGTGTTATCAACTTATATAATCAACAGAAAAAAATTGACATGTATAAAACTTTAGAAGTATACTCTGATGATATGATATAGTTTAAAATACCAGAAGCCTACACTGTACCCGAAGGTAGAAGTGTGTTTATTGAAATAGTTATGATATATGAATACATTTAAAAAGATCAGATTATGTTGGTTTTTAATGGAAACACTTCCATTAAAAACATACTAATAATATAAGAATTTAAAAAGTCTTTAATTCTATGACGGTACTTACCATTATTTAACTAACGAGTCATTTCTTTTGTAACAAACCCATATTCATTATTCCAACATTTTGAACAAGTCTCCCGAAATTTCTCAACCGATATATCATCACCAACAAAATCACTATGAATATGTTTAAGATTTGTATAGTCTTGCCTGAATATGCAAAGAAAATTGGCATTGTCTCTTATAAACTGCTTTGTTACTTTTGAGTATGTCTGGGCTAAATAGAAACAATCAATATCTTTGTGTTTACCGCGAGTAAAGTAATCCCTTGCCATATTTTGGTTTTCAAGTATGATATCATCGAAAACAACTACAGACTCTTTATGACATTCATTTACATCAACAATTTCTTCATTTGATGGAAAGAAGTATGCTATCGGTGCTGCATCTATATCTTTCTCTAAATAGATATTGTTTGGTTGGTCCAGACTTTTTAAACATACATAGAGAGTACCAAAGTCCAACCATCCCTGAGCATATATAAAATTATCTATCATAAGTGTAGTTTTTCCACAGTTACTAGGACCCACAAACAAACATCTAATATTATTAGGTAATAATTCTCCATGACGTTTTGTCGATACAGTGTTGTCTGGTATTCTTATTTTTATATCCCAGTCTACCTGTTTCTTCCTCATTTATTAATATATTTTTTTAAAAATAATATAATAAATGATTAAAGTTTTCAAACTAACAGATAACAAATCAGTGTTGAAGAAGAGACTACATTACCCTTTAGAGATAGAGGGACACTCATTGGCTTTAGTTCAGTTCTATAATATTTATCTAACACATAACGTTATCTCTGGGAAAAATAAGCTAGATATTGTAGGTCAGAATGATATGGAATCAGCAATTGATATTCCAGTTGGCCAAAATAGCTTAAAAGATCTTGAAAAAACTACAAAAGCAATTTTTTCATTTAGTGTAGATTCAATGGATGGGAAGGAAAATGATATATCTTTCGAACTGGTTAAAATATCAAACAGAGTGAAAGTAAAATGTACGCTTAAATTACATATTGATAAACAGGGTTCAATAGGGAAACTTTTGGGTTTCGTAGAAAATAAAACTTTGAAAGCAAATGTGGATCGTTATGGCGATACAATTCCAAAATTTGTTCCATTTAAAACAATAAATATACACTGTAATATAGTGAATGGTATGATGTTAAAACATGACGAATATCATCATAGAGAAAATAACACAATTACCACTTTTAAACAAAGAACAACATTTTGATTTGGTGACACAATCTATTACGAACCAGCTTATCCATTATTTCTTCCAGTGCAAACTAATCAAGTTAATGAAATAATAGTTGAAATTAAGGATGAAAAAGGTAAGTTAGTTAACTTTGATTTGTCTGAAAGAACAGTGATATTAGAGATGAGACCATAGGTATATTTTGGGTTGGAAGAAGTCATATTCTATACATAATAATTTTAATAGTTTTTAAACTATTAAAGTTCCATATGATAAAGATGAATAATATTTCTATAGAAAGTGTGATGAAAGATTTAGAAAAATAATTCAATGTTTCGGCTACTTTAATATGTCGAATTTAGAGATGTGTATCTAAATTTTTTATTAGACTTTGTTGTAGCACATTGCCGAAGCCAGAGCGATAATTGTGTTTTAATGATTGGATAACCATTAAAACTTTATAGAGATTTGAGCACAAATAAAAATCAACTGATGTCTAATTATATGACGACGATCATTTACTCTTTAAAAACCGAATAGAATGCATTTGTTTAACACCACAATCCACAATTTCAATATATGCAAAACTTATACCTCCACGATTAACATCATTTAAAACTTTTTTACTGAAAATCTGAACATATATGTCTGGTAAGGTTACTTTAAAATTTCCAGAAGTAATTACCACTTTGTATCCATACCGTGTATAATTTATTTCAGCATAGTTTATGGGATAGGACTGGACAAATGTAAGTTCGGAAAGTTTCTTAAATTGTTTGGTTCCGTTAAATACATTTAGCAATTGATCCATCTTTATTATATACAATATTTAATTTTTTACGTATTACAATTTTTGAGCAACGTTTTTTTTTTTTTTGCAACTGCTCCCAAACGCAACTTTTTACACGTATTTTCGCAGATGCATTCAAACGTAAAGTTTAACGCAACTTTTTTTCTAAAGACTACGATCTAACCAAACGCAACTTTTTGAGTCACTTTTTTGCGGTTGCTCCCAAACGCACCTTTTTGTAGTTACTATTTGTAACTGCTCCCAAACGCAACTTTTTACGCGTATTTTTGCAGATGCACTCAAACGCAACTTCTGTAGTCACTTTTTTGCGGCTGCTCCCGAACGCAACTTTTGTAGTCAATTTTTTCGGCTGCGCTCGAATCGGCAGTTGATGTTTTGGATCAGAAAATTAAGAGGAATTTTTTCTGATGCTTTTCTGATGGCTCGAGCATTTCACTTACCTTTGGTTTTCTGATATTTTGGGGGCTGCGCTCGAATCCGCAATATCATACTACTGATGAAATAGAAGTGAAGATGTTTATGAGGAGTTACTGCGGTAGTCTTTTTCCGTGCGGCACTTGGAAAGTAGATACGCTCCCACGGCGAACAAAACAGGAAAAGGTAACCGTAAAGCAGCAGGCACGTAACGGGCCCGCCTACCTTGGCGGCGTGTTCCTCGCGCTAGAGAGGGCGCGTCGTAAGGTCGAGCTTCGCACGTGGACGGAATGCACATTTCGCCTCAAGACGTCGCGTCACAGACGTCCAGGAAATGAAGTTTCGCCCCCGGATTTGAAGCCGGGGCCGCGGAATACTTTGAGTACAATAAGGCAAAACATCCGCTTGTACCCACAGACTAAAAGTGAGGAAGACCGTTTACTCGTCTTCTGCACATGCACCCATGCGTTGACCTACCCCAATAGTACACAACTGTCAAAGTCACATGGTCAGCAGTGATGAACGTGTTAGTTTATAACTTAATTTTTAAATGACGAGCACTCTTATATTAATAAAATACTTTTATAGGCTGTTCACGGTAAAGTGAGTACTTTTTAAGGCCCTCCAAACAGTCATTAACCACTAATAATTATATCTTATTGCAGCCTCCGGCATTAAGTCTTGTGGTTGATGAAATGTATACACTGTGTTTATTGGTTACATTGCAATGTTTATATTAAAAAGCAGCAGGAAGATGGAAATATGATGGAAGGAAAAATTTAGAAGGGCCTTAAAAAGTGCTCACTTTACCGTGAACAGCCTATACCAATTTTAATCTAACCATACTGCATTAAAAATTGTTTAGAGGAAGTATACAGTCATCTCAAAGCGTTTGTTTACAAATCAATTCTCTAATCTAAATTCAAAACCACGCCATTTTCGTTAGACGTGTTGGCAGAAAGGAAGTTCAATGTTAGGATACTGAGATTGGTTGTGCGGAGCCAACGAGATCGGTCTACCTCATCTTTAGTCTACGCTTGTACACCGAGCTACAGCCGTCACTGGCCAACAAGATGGCGAACGCCACGACGTCCGCCAATCAGCGCCTGGCAAACTTACTTGCCACCAGGCGTCCAGTTATGATCCATTGACAGTTACTCCAGCCTTTACTGAAGCCCTGCTAAAGTTCTACTTCCAGGATATTCCTCCGCCTCATGCAAACTAAGCTTAACTAAGTCTAAAGGCTGTTCACGATAAAATGAGCACTTTAGAATTGAACCTTAGGAAAAAATCACTCCCCCTGTGTGCATATATTTTAACGAGCGCACTGAGCGACATTCGTCCAGTAAAGTTCGTAACAATGTATAGAAAGTAGTTCCATATATTAACGTCAAATCAAAAATTTTAGGTAACCATTTGTGATAACTTAATATTGTTTCTTTTACTTTCTGTTTTTTTTTTATGAATCGAAGTGTGAAAAATGAGCAGATTTGTAATATATTTACTTTTCGAATAATTTCACAATTTCACTTGACCGACGCATGAATGAAGTGACGAGGCCCATGGCAATGATTGGGGGAGGAATACACAACGTGTATACAAGTAGATCTTAAGCAGGACTTTCAAAAGTGCTAATTTTACCGTGAACAGCCTAGAGAAAATAACACCATAGGGCAACGCACCGAATGTTACTACACAATACCAACACATATGTTTTCTCGCTGATTTTATTCATATATATTATAATTAATAAATTAAATATAGTAAATACTTAAAACTAACAAAAAAAGATGCTCTTATGTCAACAGGGATATAAAATGCTTGTGATACGTGCAATATTTAGGAAATGACTAATGACGTTGTAAGTTACAGAGGATGATTTTTCAAAGTTTTGATTAAAAAATATTGTAATGAAACTGCGAACAGACTATAAAAAAAAGATCTCACGCAGTACGTGGCAGCCAATCAAACACGAGGCCCGTTGAGGGGCCGCGGTGGTTTAGCGGTTAGTTCACTCGCCTCTCCCACCAACGCGAGCCGGTTCGATTCCCGGCGGGGTCGCTCCCGGATTGTCGCACGTGAGAATCGCGCCGGACTGTTCCACTGGTCGGCGGGCTTTCTCAGGGATCTCCCAGGTTCCGTCGCCCTCACATTCCGGCGCTGCTCCGCACTCACCTTGCTTCACACCCATGAGCTCTCAATGCCCCGAGGATAAGAGCAGTCCAAATATCTCCTCTCCATTTTATGAAGTTTACTGCAACGTAATTCTACGTTGGCAGCCAATCGATGTATAAAGTTACTCAAATTAACATAATGGTTCGAATGTTGTGTTATAGTGAGGGATAGGAAAATTTCTTGAATTCATTTCGGGGCAAGACACTCGTCAATCACACATACAGTGAAGACATATACGTGAATACATCTTTATAAATATACAACCATATTGGGAGGCAATCAAGAAAATCCCATGATAACAAAATCGGGGGATATAGTTTGGCACTGCAGCTCCGAATCTATCGTCTACATTCAAAATTGTATTACACCACTCGATTGCCAAAGGATCAAAGAATATGTTACGTTGAGTGAGGACTGCGAAGCATCAGACTATGAGGAAGGGAGAGGGGGCGCCGCAATTTTGAGTTCGTTTCACCGCGTCTCATAACTTCCGAGTAGTATAACTTTTCACTAGGAGAAGCTACGTCGCTCGTTTAAGTTTCAGTCGACAGCTCAGGTCAAGCAAGGTCAATCGATTGCGAGTATAAAAACATTTGTGCTGCGTGGTTATGGGTGAAATTGTATGCGTTTAATGCAAAAAACCAAGATAACCTAACACAATTTCGGCCTATAGCTACTCGTCGAAAAGCCAAGTCGAAATAAGGAAATCGTATACATAAAATATATTTTTTGACTATTATTCCAAATGAGATTACTTCGAAAATTGCTCACGTTACAGTGACTAGCCTATGTACATATTTTGTTGCATCTTGACGCAAACTTGCAGCACTGGCTTGTCCTTCCACATACCTTTCTAGCTGACCTCGAAGTTGTTATTGTTAGTTGTGGACGGTGAGCTGCTCCGGGCAGAGGTGTTGTTTGAGAGTGGTGGGGGACATCAGCACACTGGGGTAGCGCTAGTGAGAGTATGCATTTCGAGAGGTGTCGTCTGCAAGCAGGTGATAATAATTATATATTTTGGACTTCATGGTTAACATATAAGTAACTGAAGAGCATTCATTTTTTTTATGTTACTTTTTTCCTGATATTGTTGTCCAAGTTACCATTCTCTAGTCACTGGATACAATTTCTCAAAATGAACAGTTCTAAAATTAAAAATAATACTTGCGGCCCCTCTCTGAAAGCGAAATAATAGAACTATCGATGAAATCTGATGATGACTGTAGTGCAAGTGACAGTGAACCAGATGAAGAAGTTTAATATTGTAGATCCGAGGAAAGAAGTGATGAGGCTGTTTTCAGGAAAGTGGTCCATCGACACGTGTGTTCTGGTAAGTAATTCCTCACCTACTGAATATGACACAAAAATTGATTCTGGAAATCTTCTCTCAGTGACTGATGTGCCTGACGTACTTTTCGGAAAGAATGCATATAAATGGAGTGCTAAAAATGCCGAACGAACATAAGGTTCCCTGCAAGGAATTTTAAGTGCACCACCTTCCTGGAAATAAAGGTGCAGCAAGAAATATTTACTCCGGAATAGAAGCAGTGGATTTGTTTTTCACAGAGGGCGTACTGGCTGACATTGTAAAACACACAAGCGCAGAAACTGTGGTCCAGCGAACGAAATATTCTAGTGGCCGATATCATAAGACGTTGATAACGCTGTTGAAGATGCTACTGAAGCATAGAGTGCTGGTTAGACCGTAATTTCCTCGTAACACCCAAGTCACAGAATTGAAAGCACTTTATGGATTATATTATCTAATTGATGTCCGGAAAATAAATTCGTTAACCACTTGAGAACTGTTTGATAAGCACATAGGCGTGGCGGTCTTTTTCTGTAGCCCCATGCCGCAAGCAGGATTTGAATTCTTACTAACAGCTTTCGCTTTGATCACCGCGAAGGTAGGAATGAACGTCGGAAGAATAAGATATATTTCTGATCTTGTTGTAACAACCAGTCAGACGCTATATATGTGCTATCAGAATGTCGCACAGTCAATGGGCAGTTACTTGGTTTCCGTGGAAGCTGTGTTTTTTTAGACGTCCATTCCATCAAAACCTGCAAGTATGGAATTAGGATATTGGTATCGTGTATTGCTAAGACATTTTATATGTTAAATGCTCAAGTTTACACCAGCAAGGATTCAGCTCCCAGAGGAATACCTGTTGCGCAGTATTGATCTAAAGTGATGTCCAAACCGATTCATGGCACCAACAGGGGTTGTACTTCTGATAACTGGTTCACTTCCGTACCCCTGGCCAAAAAAAAAAAAACTACCCAGTGAACAATCTGTGACGATGGTAGATGTAATGAAATCGAACAAGCCAGAAATTTTTCCATTGTTTGAAGAGATTTTCAAAGTAACCTAAACAGTGCAATGTTTGCCCTTTGTGGCGAAGAAACTCTTATGTCCTACTGTCGCCCAAAAAAGAAGGAAAATAATGTCACTACGTTTTCTACGGTGCATGACCGAAATGTTGAAGACAAAACCATCAGCATCCCAGAAATAATAGGGTTTTAAAGTGCCACAAAGGGTGGCGTTGACTGCTTTAATATACTGTGCCATAAATATTCAGTTTCAAAGGAAGACTCGTCGATAACCCCTATGCATATTCTACGAGTTACTGAGTTGTGTTGGATTCATCATTATGGTACTTTTGGTAGGCTCTGAATCGAGGTCTAAGAATCTGTGCCAAATCGGGTGCGTATCCCAAACAATTGGCTACTGATTTTATTTGGCCACATCTCGAGGCTCGAATCAAGATCCCAAGTTTGTCCCGTGACCTCCGTGCATCTACAACTGGGAGTCTAAGTATTCCATTACAGGATACACTGCTTAACCACAGGAACACAATATTCAAGGAGATGTTCTTTTTGTACCCGATGCAAGGACTTTAAAAGCACAACTTCTTGCAAAACCTGCCAGAAATTAATATGTGCAGAACATCAAATCCAAATATCTCCAGGATATGCAAGTGAAGGACAATGGACAAACAAAGGGCTTTTATAATGTGTACGTTCATGCATTGTACTACAAAAATAAAATACATTACATTTGATTCATAATTTATTGGCGATTTTATGTGGGGTACTGGAGTACTCCAGGTAGGGTTAGTGTATATTCTGGGATAAGTGGCATCCAAGGTTTAACCACTAACTATACTCGTATGGTACAAAGTCAATACCTACGTCTTCTCACCGTAGCATTGTGACTTACAGATCCCCGGTGGCCTTGCGGCGGGCTACGCCACGCTACAGAACTGACCCTAAGGTGGTACCGAGCTCGCTGATGACGCAGTGCCGGATTGCGGAGCAGGGGAAAGCCGACATTCCAGTTCTCCATCCCAGAGGAACTTTATCCTCTCCTGCGACGTGCATGTGTGTTTGTGAAGTAACTACTCTTGCCATTTCACATTCCATTTTTCCATGTCTTCAGCTCTTGTCCAGTACTATTACAAGGTCAAGCGTAGCAAAAAAAAAAAAAACAATCATACGTTTATTTCACCATGTGTTAATTTAAATGAACTTGGTTGAATTTTTTAGAGGTGTTATAGAGGTCCACATTGCACTGTAAAGTCGACTTTATTGTCGGGATCTTTTGCATTGGAATAAAAAAGTAAAAGCAGTACAGGATTTATTAGAACCAAACGCTTGTTCCATGTTGCACGAATCTTGTTGTCGCATTATCTCTGATAGAAGTTTCTACAAAGCCAAGATCCTTTATATCGGGTATGAGGCTAGTAATAACAAAGAAGTGGAGCGGAAAGATTCTGGCTATTCTTAACATCGTGGCCTTGAGAGCCAATAAAGGTGAAGCGAGGTTAAAGCGTGGCGAGAACGGAACATGGCAAGGGATAAACGGGAGATCCCTGAAAAAACCCACCGACCAGCGGCATCGTCTTGGACGATTCCCGGATGCGAAAATTCAGGGACGATACCACACAATCCGGGAATCGAACCCGGCTCGCCTTGATGGGTGGCAAGTAGTCTAACCACTACACCACTGCGGCCCCACGTTTATAACGAACAAATAATTTTTAAGTGTACGGTTTTTGAGGTTCCTTTTCTCTTTAAGGAGTGTAACTGGTTGGAAAAAATGCGCATTAACCCTTTAACGAACAAATTAATGTATGGTTTGATGTATAGCATACATGACATTCTTTTAAGAGTGTTGTATTTAACCCCTTAACGTACGCATTAATTCTTCGTTCCAGGTGTAGCAAAACGGGAGATTTTTGGTTTGATAATTTGTTACGAATTACTTGTAATAGATAACAAAATGGAGTCTATGATACCAGCTGCAATGAGTAACAATATTTCTGTTTGTTAGTTTGCAGCCAATACCAATAACCAGGAAAACAAAGCTTAATGTGTTGGTGTTAGCTTCTCACTTTGTACGGCGCCGACAATGATATTACCTGTTTTGCAACATATCGTACACGAACGAGTGTACTTAGGACAATATTCTGAGGAGTTAGACACTTGTTTCGTTGTCAGAGCCAGTGATCTCCAAGTTTCGCATTTGGCTATGGCAATATGAAAACCAGTGTCATGGCTCACGAATCAGTTTCACAGGAAAGAACACTGGGTACTGAGACACGGTGTACAGTACCGACCTAAAATAACGATCGCGTGAGTTATGTCTTAATGC
The DNA here is from genome assembly GCA_029891345.1 of Dryococelus australis. NCBI lineage: Eukaryota > Metazoa > Arthropoda > Insecta > Phasmatodea > Phasmatidae > Dryococelus > Dryococelus australis. Next base: position 22,628,379 of record CM057000.1, read on the forward strand.
GTTAAAGCCCTTACACAATAGAAAACTTTAGCATTTGACTGTAAATTACCTTTCCTTTGACAAATACACCTATACACAATACACTTGTAGGCGTAAAGTCAAAGTTCAGACGATTTAAATTCGGTTTTGCAATCTTTATAAAAATACCTAACTTCTTTTGTGAATCATTATATATTAACGAAGAACGCATCATACGATCTTGTTTATAAGTTGGCTTAAGCATTTATGTTAAAATTTTATTTCAAAACCAATAAATCGTTTGCTTATTTTATTCATAAGTACCAATTCATATATTTCCTGTTCACATTACATTCGTTTGCCATTTTTTAAATTTATACGAGATCGGTGTATTATACCGAGATGTAAATCTCCCTACAATAAACAAATGTTCATTACACGTAACCTCTGCCAGGTTCTCGGCAAAATGGCTGCTTGACTTTGATTTAATTTTCAACTTTTCGAAATCGTAAAGTCAAGCGATCTTGACTTTATGTTTGACAGTTCCATTGGGTCAAGCTCCGTAGGAAACGACACTTCGGATAGCAAATGCATTGTCCATTCTCAGTTACTTACAACTTTTCTGAAGCTCCGTTAGAGTTCTATTTCCAGGATATTCCTCTGCCCCATGCAAACAAAACTTATCTGTGAAAATTACTCCAACAGGACAATGCACAGCACTCGTGCTTACTTAGTGTAATCATACTTTGCACAAGAACTATTTCTTACTAGGTATTGCCGACAGACCTATTTTCTCACTGCTCTAATTCATATTAACTATAGATAATATAGTTTAATTTATATATGAAATATGGATCAAATTCTAATTTTAACAAAAATAATTCACTTAATGTTAACACAAGTATATAGGCTAGTCGTGGTAAAATTTCTATCTTTCCGCCAATTTTTAATACAACCACTGCCATGTAACTAATATACACATAGTACACATTTCACCATTCTCAAAAGGTAACGCCTGAAGCTGCAATTAAATATATTTATTAGAGGTAAATGGCAATTGGTAAGGCCTTAAAATGCGCTCACTTTACCGTGAGTACCCTATAAAACGCCTGTGATATGTAACATAATTATGAAACAATCAAAACGCATTATACGTGGTGTTATCCTTCAAAGGTTTCGTTTTCAAAACGTGTGGTATGAAGAAACCACGAATAGAGTACAAAGTCAAATCGTAAAGTCAAATGATAAAGTTTTCACTTGTGTCAGGGTCTTTGAGAGGTTTGATTAGGTTGCGGTGATTCCAACAAAATCACTTGCCACCGGGCCATTAGGTTAGGGATGATGATATCGGAAAAAAATTATCGATATTATTTATATTAGTTATTTATAAGTTTTGTTTTGCAAAACGATATATCGAAAGAAAAAAAATTTTTCTGTGCATCGTAATCCGATATTGTAATGTATTAAAGGCCTCGACAAATGTTGAATTGCTTGGAATGTTACACATCGAGGACACGAAGCATTGCAGTAAGATGTGGTGCATGTCTTTTTTGTGCATTTTGCCAAATTAACACGATTATTTTTAATTCGGTGTTTAAATTCAAAACACAGTTTATTCAAAGAGCATTTTAAAAACATTTACTTGCTGTACCAGGACAAAGATTCTAATTTCGATAATATATCGTAGTAATATACCGACCATTTATATCGATGTATAATGTTGACATGTCGTCATTTCGATGGATCGATATTATTTCAGCGTCCTATGGATGGGCCGCCAAACAGTTCCAAACAAGTAACACGTTCCAGGAACATGTAATTTTTGTAACAGGTTACTGAAAATCATTTCACGCCAGTTCCGACATGCCGGAATGTAAAAATTACGTTGTTCAGTGTTCCAAAGCTTGGCGTTTCAAGAAATAACGTTCGCGCATGCGCTCTGTTGAAAACCAAGACGTTTCATAAAGGAACTTTTATGCATGCGCGCACACACATTTTTCAGTCGAAACGTAAGTGAAAGTTGTGCGGCTGCGACCAATCAGAACAGAGCAGTCTGTGTTGTCGGCGGGAAACTGTTATCGTCAGTAATGTCAATATAAATAATATTAAAAGGCGTATGTGTGCACATGTTTACGATTATATCTGATTTGCTTAAAATATAGTTTTGATATACGAGGTTAGATTAGGGACAAAAGTAAACAAAGCTAGACGTTCGAAAAAATAACATTTACGCACGCGCAGTAGTCAGGCGTTGTGGCATTCCAATATGTTCCAAAAATAACGGCAAAGACCATAGACTGAAGATGAGGTAGACTGCTTATTTGTCATCTGCGCTTGTACCCAACATTGACCTGCCCCAAAGGAACACAACGATGAACGCTTTTTGTTTATTATCTTAATTTTTAAATGAAAAGCCCTAGTATACTAATAAAATGCTTTAGCAAAATTTATTTAATCACACCGCATTACAGATTGGTTAGAGGAAGTATAAAAAACATCTCAAAGCATTTGTTTACTAAACGGTATTCTAACCTCAAATCCAATCCACACCAGATTTGCATGTAAAAATTGGCATAAAAGCAGTTCAATGTTGGGACACTGAGAGTGGTTGTGTGCAACCAGCGAGATCGGGCTACCTCATCTTTAGTCTATGGCACGGCCGTAAAAGACAGGTATGGACACTCGCCTATCTAACAATGTTAGTGAATTGACCCCCTTGTTTGATACTGTGTGTATGATTTTTTTTTAAATATTACTGTGTACATATTTGAACTTCCCGCCATTGCCATCAGTGGTGCACTCGTAGTGCTTCTAGGAACTAGTATATTTAGACAGTCAGTTGTTCGCAATTCGTTCGGGAGAAATGGTGTTTGGCAGTGCCCGCCAGTTCTCATATCAACAATCTTTCGTTTAATGCAGTCCATCAAGATGTTCGACGCAACATTTATTGGTCCAACCGCGCCGGATATTGTTCCGACAAAGTTGATTATCTACCGCATCGCTGTTTTGTGTATTTGTTCGCGTGGTGCTATTTCGGTCGTGACTGGTATTTCGTCAAGAGTTTTCAGAAGTTGTGGTGGAGTTTTGTCCCTGCACGTCGTCAGAGCATTTATATATAGGCACTTTGCCAAAACGGGCATATTTGCATTTAGTTGTATTGATGTGTGAATCTTGTTCGGATTCACGGTGATCTACACACACACACTAAGGATAAGGTTAGTGTACATTGTAACAGTTAAGAAATCACAGTTACGTAGTTACATAAACTGTGATAAAACCATAGTTATAGCGTTATAAATCACTGTTAATTTTAAGAACTGTGCTAACATCACTGTTACTGATCGCGGTTACTCAATCACTATTACGAACAGGATTATCAGCGTACGCAAGCTTCACGCGCCTATTGCTTTTGGCCTTAATAGTGCGGACCAGTGTTGAACATGGCTGATAAGCACCCTGACATTTCAGAGACGTCTCGAAAGAGCGGAAAATCGACGACGCCGTGCATTTACATTGTCAGCTTCTGTGCAAGGTGACAGTACTGACGCACGCCTCTTTCTTTCCTGCCAAAATCGGAACAGTTTTGATGATGACCACATCGCACTGGAAGTTGCGCTCAAAGGCAGTAGTAAGTTTGATACCCAATCCCATGCCCAACGGCTTATCAAGTTTGATGATGAGTATTACACCGTAATGGCCATACATCACCGTGTCATAACAAGCAATGGTAGGAATGACAAAGGAGTCACCCAGTCACATTCAAACACATCACATGTCAAGTTACCCACTATTCAGCTCCTCAATTTCAATAGTGGCCCGAGGTCATGGTCTAACTAACTTGTTTCAGTCCATGGTAGCCACCAATGATAACTTATCTGAGGTGGATCGTTTCACATACCTGAAGTCATGTTTAACTGCAGAGCCATTGTCGTTAATCAAGTCCCTACTACTCTCGGAGGAAAATTACACAATTGCATGGGAGATTTCAGTGAGAAGATATGACAATAAATTACTCATAACCTCAAACCACACATTGAAGCATTACTTCAAGTGCTAGTGGTATCATCTGACTCTTCGAGCTCTATGTGTGCACTGCTAATTGCGCTAACCGAAAATACGTGTGCTCTGCGAGCACTGGAAATTCCTGTGGATCACTGGGACTTATTATTGCTTCACTTGATGGCGAAGAAACTGGACCCTTACCTGCGCCACCAGTGGGAGCTGGCAGTAAGTGATTCATCACTGCCAAAGCTGACAGAATTCATAGAGTTCTTAGAAAAGCAGTGTCAATCAGACGAAGCAGTCGGTTTGTACCATGTCAAGACCTCTATGTCAAAGACTTCAATTGTGTCAAAATCCAGCAAACATAATTCGTATAGTCCAACTACTTCCATGGTGAACATGACACAAACAGTTACTGCTAATTGTACCCTATGCAAGGCAGACCAAACTCCTTCCCAGTGCTCCCAGTTGATGTTACGCTCTTACCAAAAGGTTGAATTTGTGTTTGAACTGCCTCAGATAATCACATCGAGTTAGAAACATAACTCCAAATTCACATGTCGACACCGTGGTGCTAGGCATCACACATTGCTACACTTAGCTGAATCAAAGGATGCATCTGCCCCTGAAATAGATGACCCCCCGGATATCACAATAGAAGAACATACGGGAGATGGCAAGACTAAAATTGTATCCACACTTGCAGCTAATACCACCATGACAGCTACCACCACTGTTTTGCTGTCTACTGCTCTATTAGAAATCCAGGATGCATTTGGAGCTCCCCAACAAGTATGTGCCCTTCTCGACTCTGCTAGCTAGGCTAGTTTCATAACTGAGGCCTGCCTACAGCGATTGGGACTACCCCGACAGAAGATTCAGCTCCCGATCCATGGCTTATCCAATGTGCCAGTTTGTTCTATCTAGCATTTCAAGTGATCTCCCTAATGCTCAGCTACCCTCTAGCATTTGTGATGCTGTAACACACCTGAAACTCGCAGATCCTACCTTTAACCGCCCAGGCCCAGTCGACTTGCTGATAGCTGCCGAGCTGTTTCTGCACTTGATGACTGGCCGCAAAAGGGATGGAAGCCAGGAAATGCCCACCGCATTGGGGACTGTGTTTAGATGGATACTCATGGGAAGGGTTAAAACTGCTGTTACATCGCAACCAATAACATCATGTTGTATTTCATTATTTACATCGTCCCCATTGCTTGAATATGTTCTCAAAAGTTTCTGGGAATTAGAATAAGTTCCTCACAAAACACATCACTCTCCTCAGGAGGTACTCTGTGAAGATATGTTCGTGACAGCTCATACAAGAGACCAAACAGGGTGCTACAGTGTTGCTTTGCCTTTTTGTCAACCAAGACCACAGTTAGGGGAATCTAAGAACCAAGCAATAAATAAGCTTCATTGTCTCGAGAGGCAACTGAAACTGAAACCTTCAGTAAGAGCCCAATATTGCAGATTTTATGGAAGACTACCTGTCATCTAGACACGAGGAAAGGATTCCAGAGGGAGAAATCTCTGTAAGTGAGGCCTACTACATTCCTCACCACTTTGTAGTAAAGCCTGATAGCACCACCACTAAGTTGCGTGTGGTGTTCGATGTATAGGCAAGAACCATACATGGTCAATCGCTCAATGACATACTTCTTATAGGGCCAAAACTCCAAAGCATCATTGTTGATGTGTGGCTTCAGTTTTGTATGTACACTATTGTGTTCACAGCAGATATCAAACAAATGTATCGGCAGATATCCATTCATCCCAGCAACAGATATTATTAGAGGATTTTGTGGAGGTCCTCGGATGATGAACCCATTGCGGAATACAGACTGAACACAGTTACTTATGGGGTGTCATCTGCACCATATCTCGTCATACACACTCTCCATCAACTCGCAGAGGATGAGAAGAACAGATTTCCTGTTGCAGCGAAGATTTTATCGTCAAACATGTATGTATGTGATGTAGCCAGTGGAGCTTGCAGTGTTGAGGCTGATCTCAATCTACAACAGGAGCTCATAGCATTACTGAGGGTGGGTGGATTTCAATTGAGAAAGTTTATGAGCTACCATGCAGCCTTGTTGGATTGGCTCCCACTGGAGGACATTCATGCACCATCATCTCACTCGTTTGATCTCGACCATGATTTAGTTATTGAAGTCCTAAGCCTGCAATGGAACCCTTCCACTGACTCCTTTCGTATGTAATTCATCCCTACTCCAATCCGGCTACAAAAAGTATCATCCTGTCAGTCTTGGATCGAGTGTTTGACCTGCTTGGTTGGCTAGCTTCCTTAACTTTGTTTGGCAAACCCTTGATTCAGATACTGTGGCTGAAAGGTGTGGACTGGGATTCTGAACCACCCCTGGAAGTGCGTGAAAAGTGGGATGGTGTTATATCTGAACTCTCATTATTTTCGTCCATCACTGTGGCCCGTCCACTAGTGAATCTGCAAGGATGCACATATCAAGTTCACGGCTTTGCTGACAGTTCCGATATTGGTTATGCTACTGTTGTATACCTTCGTGTGAAACCTTGGCAAGGTCCAGCAATAGTTCACCTGTTGGTTGCCAAATCTAAGGTTGCGCCTGTGAATAAGGTGTCGCTATCTCACCCAGAACTCTGTGCGGCTCTTTTGCTAGCTCAGCTTCTCCGTCTCGTCATCAACAACTATGATTCGAGGCTGCACATTGAGGCCACTAATGCCGGGACAGATTCTAGGGTAGTTTTATCTTGGATTACATCATCACATCACCACTGGAAGACCTTTGTGGCCAACCGAGTCAGTGAGATTCAAGATTTCACATCAACTGAATGGTGGCATCATGTTAGATCGGAGGAAAATCCTGCTGACTGCGCCTCATGGGGTTTGACGCCCGCACAGCTTCAGCAACTTCATTTGTGGTAGACTGAACCATGGTGGTTGAAGGAAACCAGCGATCATTGGCCCTGCTATATGTCCACACAAGAGACCTCGGCATCAGCCTCCATAATTCCTGAACACAAAATTCTCTAATTCAGCAACTTTGTAGACATCAGCAGCTTGGCGTTATTGCTGGAAATGTGCAGCAAGTTCAATAACCTTATCCTCATAACAGCATATGTTGTATGTTTTATTTACAATTGTCGAGTGGCATAAAACAAGGTACTGATGCCTTACTACCCCCTGAAGTAGACAAAGGCTTGAACATTTGGCTGAGGTATGTCCAAGCTTATTGCTTTGAAGCTGAGATTAATGCTCTAAAGAAGCAGCAGGCTATATCACCTCAGATTCGGAAATTGGTTCCATTTATTGATACCTGTGGAGTGGTCAGGGTGGATGGTAGGCTGCCTCAGTCAAACTTACCATTTGAGCAAAAGCACCTGGCTTTACTTTCCAAATTGCACTGCTTTACAGACTTAGTTACCAGTCATTATCATGAAGTCAATCAGCATCCAGGTGTTCAAACTCTTCAGAGTATCCTCAGGACACAATTTTGGATACTTGCAGACAGGTGTGCAATTCGTCGCTGTCTTTGTTACTGCCTCAAGTGAGTGCTTTAAGACAAGATCTGCCTCTTTGGCACTATTAATGGGAGACCTTCCTGCCATGAGGATTCAGAAGGTGAAATCCTTTGCAAAGACTATGCTGGTCCATTTACTATTAAGCTCGCCCGAGCTCGTTGCCCAGTGTAGTTAAAAGCTTATCTTTGCATATTTGTTTGTTGTGTAACAAAAGCAGTGCATCTTGAGTTGGCATCTGACCTTTCTACAGATGTATTTCTAGGTGCATACAAACGCTTTCTTGCCAGTCGTGGTAGGTGATCTACTCCTATATAGAGACTATGGAACCAACTTTGTGGGTGCTAATAACCATCTGAATGAGCTGCGACAACTGCTTGCTTCTCCCAACCACCAACAGACCATGACAAGCTCCTTGGCCACCCTTGGGGTAACTTGTCATTTTAATCCCTCCGCAGCACCTCACTTCGGTGGATTATGGGAGGCCGGAGTTAGGTCCGTTAAGTCCCATATGAGGCGTGTTATTGTAGAACAAATTCTCACTTATGAGGAACTGAATACTCTTCTAGTGCAGATTGATGCAATCCTCAAATCCAGGCCTCTGTGTCCACTGAGCTCGGACCCGAATGACTTGTCCGCGCTTACTCCTGGTCATTTTTTACTCTTAAGCCACTTGTTACAGTTCCAGAGCCAAACCTGGAAGACGTCCAGCTGAATCGTTTACAGAGCTGGCAGCTCTTGGAGAAGCTTCAGCAAGAGATCTGGAAACACCTTACAGCAGCGTCCAAAGTGGCAGGAAGACAATCAACCTCTTCACCCTCAGCAGATTGTATTAGTAAAAGAAGACAGGCTTCCTCCGCTGCAGTGGACCTTAGGACGCATCGTTGGGCTACACCCTGGTCGTGATAAAGTGCCTAGAGTAGCCACTGTCCACGCAGTGGACGGAATCGTTAAACGCTACGCCGTTAAATTGTGCCCACTGCCCTGTAAGGGTTGAAATGAATATTTAAAGGTGGGCGGTGATGTTTGGTACTGCGTGTATAGATGTCTTTGTAAATATTACTGTGTATAGATTTGAACTTCCCGCCATTGCCATCAGTGGCGCGCTCGTAGTGGTTCTACGAACTATCATATCGATACAGTCAATTGTTCGCAATTCGTTCGGGAGAAATGGTGTTTTTTAGTGCCCACCAGTTTTTATATCAACAAACTTTCGTGTAATACAGTCCATCAATATGTTCGACCTTATTGACTGATATATTTCATGCAGTAGCCACAGATCGCTGCAAGCAAATTAGTGTTGGTAGCGTTGTTAGTATAGGGAAAACACCATAGAGATATGAACGCCAGTTTACCATTTTAAGAAAAAATTGTAATTCCCCTCCCTATGGTAGCCATGTAAACGGCACTACTTCGGTAGCAGCGCTCTGCGGCTGGGTTCATGAACTAAATGGGTTAATAAGGGCGTCAACTTTTCAAGCTAGTGCCCAGACCTGTCTTCTAAGCCGGGGTCTATGGTATAAACAATGGAACGTGTTACTTATGTAACGTGTTACCAAATTGTAACAGTTTTTTTTAACTGTTATGCCGGAATCACACAGCTCCGACCAACACAGCACGATACGACCAAAAACGCTACCACGACACATTTCAATGTGACTACTTGAATTTGCAGCACGACCGACCCCGCGCTCTCGGCATCTAACCTAACTATTTAGAAGGCGCTGATCGGCTACGTCAGTTTCAAAGGCGGTGAACAAGACAGAAATTTGTAATACATAATGGTGACAAATTGGTATCGCTAATGCATACAAAGGTAAAATTATTATTTTTAAGCGTTAGATACAGTAATTTTCAATTTATTTTCCATTTAAGCTGCGTATTTACCATTGTGGGGAAAGCTTGCAACACAATTTCGTTTTGCAATGTTGTACATTCTGTGCGTCGTGCCGCACGACACGACAAAGAATGGAAATCATCTCTAATCCAAAATTGCTGGTCGTGCGACAGAATCGGTCGGGCTTACGACGATCTATCTTGTATTTCATTGGCTATCGGCCGTCGTGTCGTGCGCGCCGTGGCTATGTGATTCCGGCATTACACACGTTAAATATCGCCCATCTCTACAGCGTCCCTACTTTGGAGGTCTGTCGGCGGCCCTGCCTGCATGCTTGTCCGTTCCTGCGGCCTTCCCTCCTGGCAGGAAATACCCGGGCAGTGCCAGTGCTGTTGTGCCTGCTTATGCAGCTCGACCCAAGGACGGACACCTGGAGAACGGACGTCGCGGCTCTGTGTGGCAACGAGGAATCCGTTGTTCACCGCTCGTGATAGCTCTCCGTCCCCGCTGCTACCTGTTATTTTTTTTTAAGTTCAAGGTTGCTTACCTCATAACGGACGCGCTCGCCCGGCGGCGAGGATAAATTCTTGGGAGAATCTTCATCGGATATCTGTTGGCGTCGTCTGGTCGTGGTCGAGTCGGCCTTGGAGCGTGTAGGAGGAGAACTGGTTTTTAAAGCACCAATCCTCTTGTGGGTAGTAATCCCACCGACAGCCAAAAGCATTATATCCTTTCGATTAAGGACTAGTTCGTCACTACTTCTGAAGGTCATTTTTTTGTCAGCGCAAAGCTTTTGTTGGAAGATTTAAATAACTGTGACACAAACGAGACGATTTTAAATTTAAAAAACTTGAAATGTGTGGAGTTATCGACGACTACAGCAACCAATGACCAATTTTGTTTCACTCTTCAGCAAGATAAAATATAATAGGAGTCAACAAATTGTGATAAAGAAAAGGACAATACGAGTAAACGTAACTTTCCACTGATTGCCACGTGAAATTCGAAGGAGGCTATCATAAAAGTATAGCTGTGAGATGTGTGACAACACTGCAAGTTTCATTGTGATTTTTATTTATTAACGCATTGAGGTCTGTACACATTTACTGTGACTTAAGACAGATTATAAGTGAGTCACCTACGCCCACTACTGCAAGAACACCGGTTCTGTTGGTGGCTGTGTTAGAGCTCACCATCGTCTTATTGGTCCATACCACACCGGACACTACCCTGTACTTTACAGCGTTCATATTGGCCGGCCATCGACCAATAGAGAGCCAAACTGATATTGACCCAATCAAATGTCCTTTCGCGTATATGATTTAGAAACAATCATGTCCCTTTGAGTGACTGTAAAATAAATACATTCTAACGATTGTAACTGCACTGTTTTGTTCTTGTGAGGTCGTTTTAAACACCAGCCGAACAAACACTACATATCCATGCGTGTTTTGTTCTGGACAACAATAAAATTTTCAAATTAGTTTTGCTCGAGTGTAGCTCGAGCAAAGTCTACAAAGTGTTAATTATAGTTTATTTACGGCAGTCTTTTTATGCTAGGGCTATGATCAGAGAGTGAATTACCTAGAGGAACATATGAAAATATCACACGTGTGCATGACTCACTCAGTATTAGAGCATAGTCTCGCATAGTAAGCACGTGCCGTGGTGGCTGAGCGGATACCCTGCTCGCCTCCCACCAAGGAGAACCGCGTTAAATCCCCGGCTGGGTCACTCCCGGATCTTTGCATGTGGAAATCGTGCCAGACCGATGGCGCTGGTCGGCTGGTTTTCTCGGGGATCTCCCTTTTCACCCCACCCTTTCATTCCGGTGCTGCTCCATACCTCAATCACCCTCATCGGCTCTCAAGACCTCGCTGTTAAGAGCCCTTGAATCTCTTTGCTGACACACTCATCCCATATTTTCATGTGACGATCTCCATAAATTGTGGAGAAAAACGTTATATATTAGAAAAGTTGATTATTGTCATAGATACTGCCGGTGTACGAAGTTACGTTATAATATGTTACATGTGTTAAATATGTTATATATTAAATATATTTTACATAATATATTTGACAGTTTCGTCGATAGAACATACTAAGCTAAAATGTTTATAGAGTAGCCATTCTGAAAATAAATCTTACAAATTAATATGGCCTACCATAGTACAACATATTCACTAAATTTTGTAGGAATTGGTTGATTCTCTGCCCAAATATGACCCAAAACCTCACATTTGCATTAAATGCTGCCGGAATAAAAAGTTAAGTTTAATTTTTGTTTCGTAGTTTCATATATAGAGCACACTAAGTTAATATATGTATATGTGCCCACCATTTCGAAAATATGTTCCTGACCGAGTCAAAATATATTAATTTACATAATGTGCCATAGTGCTACTTGTTTGACAAATTTGGTAAAAAATCTGTCGATTTCTTCAGGAGAAATGACATAAAATTTTATTTTCATTTGATGCTGTTTTACAAATTGGCGGACAAAATGGTTCTAGGATAGACACTTTTTATAGTTGTAATGTATACTGCCATTTACTAAGTTTATTAAATTTGAAATTAATTCCATAATTTAGACGATATAGCATAATAAACTAAAATTATTATGCGGTTGCCAGTTTGAAAAAGTAATGTCTGGCCCACATAAAATATATAATTTTAATCACCTCCTGCACTACTATTTGCTTGCAACATTTTGTGGGAATCGGTTAATTGTTTCCAAAGCTATTTCTTAAAAATTTAATTCATTCATGTAAGGCTATTTTGCAAAATGGCCAACTAAAGTGAATTATTTTTAACCATATATTATGTTTGCAATAGATACTTTCAGCAAAGCTAATTTTGTCGAAATTAGCTAAACTTTATGGTATACTATATAGCAAATAATCATAAAATATTTTTTTCTATGGCCACTATATTGAAAATAAGTGCCCAATCAATTTAAACCTCATATGTTACCATAGGTTAGCATAGTATTAAAACGTGCATATTTGGCGAGAATCGGTAGCGTATTTTTTCAAATATAATGTAAAACATTTATTTATTCATGTGCTGCTGCCTTCCAAAATGGCGGACCAGCAACCATAGACATCTCTAAATTCAGTGCTTACATAATGTACCTAATGCCTGTACAAAAAAATAGAAATAAATTGGTTTGAATGGTTCCAAATATATGACGCAGCATAGTATTTTTAACGACCACCCTTTTGAAAGGAAGCAACTGGGGTTGTTGAAAATTATAAAAGTCAGATAACTTTACCAAGTACTATATGTGCACAGATTTTGGGGTAAAATTCTGTTTTTTGCAGGTTCAAAGTTCTCAGGTTGGGGCATAGATACACAGAACCCCCCACACACACGCACACACACACACACACACACACACACACATATATATATATATATATATATATATATATATATAGTCTGTTCACTGTAAAATGAAGACTTTTTGATATATATATGTGTATATATAGTCTGTTCACGGTAAAATGAGCACTTTTGAAAGCCCAGCTTAAGATCCACTTGTATGCACGTTATGTATATTTTCCGCCTGTGAAATTAGTACGAAAATAAATACTTTAGAAATCTGCTCTTTTAACATGTCGATGCATTAAAAAACAGACAACAAATAATTTTAAGTTGTCACAGACAGTCACCTAACCCTTTTTATTCGACGTTAAGTTATGGAACTATTTTTTTCCATTCATCGTTACCAACTTTACCGGGCGAATGTCATTCAGTGCGCCCGGTAAAATATATGCGTGCATGGGCAGTGACTTTTGCTAAGGTTCATTTCTAAAGTGCTCACTTTATTCGTGAACAGCCTGTATATATATATATATATATATATATATATATATATATATATATATATATATATATATAGTAACATGTAATACATAACCTAGGCCACCTGGTTGTGATACTAAGAATTTTAAGTTATGCAACACATTACAAAATATTAAATTGTGTATGATGTTGGCAATATTTGTGATTCAGTTAGCGACTAAAAATAAATTAATACTGTTCCATAGAAATATATTTGCTCTGTTATACTGAGTTCAGGACCCAGTATTTAATATGTGTACTAACTGACCTTTGACAACACCACCCTTGATACAGGCAAACAATTATTTGCCATCACAGCTGTGAAACTTATAGTACATAATTACACACATACCAAGGCATTTGTTTAATCATTTTGATCTGAAAATATGTATATGGGGAATAGGATAGAACGTGCATGCTCAGAAAAGTTGTCAGACGTGTCAACTCCAGCTAAAAATGATTTATTCAAAAATGTTCAAATTCCAAATATCGGTTTCTTTAAGCTGGATAAATAATTCAAATAATCAAATATCTCTGAATGGCAATGAGCAAAGAAAATTAATAGTGTTCTAACTTAGCTGCCGTTAGGAAGTGGCCATGGTTAACGGTCATTTTCAAATACCCTTACGTGGCACGTATTTAACAGTCCGACGTAAGCACTTTAAATAAACGTAGTTCTCTCAAAATAAAAATTTCTTGAATTTAGTTCAGAAAAATGTAACTTGACTGTCTCAATTTAGGCAAAACACTCGACTTCTCTCTCAGGTAAAATTTTGGTTAAAGATTTCTGAAGCTACTATAGCCGCCTAGCCAACATGGCCTCGTGTAAAACGTTCTGAGCCAATGGTGTAACGTAGCAAAGTCTAAGATGAAATAAATTTAAAAACGTGATGGAAAACAGTTCTCGTAGTGAAATACCAGGTTGTAAGCGAAGGCAGGACGATGTATCTTGTAGAAATGACGGAGGTAGTAATATGCAGGTCTGGGTGAGGTGCTACTTTACGTGGCTCACGGCTCACTGACGTTACAAGTCTAGCTAGCTAAAACTCCCAATCATCTGCTGAAATGATACAATGCGGAGTGCTTACTCTCTAAACTCGACGCAGAAACACAAATAAAAAATGCAACTAGCTGTTAGAGCTAAAACACCCTAGCTCCTAATTTAAATACCTCCGCTACGACCAACTGTAGGACGAGCATCCTAACCTTACGTCTAGTGCAGTTGAAGGTTGGTGGCACAGAGAGCGAACTTTCAAACGGCCCGCGTGGCCTAACACTATGCTGAGCTCTCCAGCCAATCGGAGTACAGGATTAGAACCTGTAGCCAATCGCAAGTCTTCCTGACTAACCATTCAAAATGACACACTTCACACGGCCTAATTCCCTGTTCCATAGAGTTATGGGTCTCGTAGAAGTTAATAAAAAAATTCAAAAGTAATTCCCTGAAACATTCACAATAATGCCGATACCAATAATGCAAAAATTTAATTAAAGTACTAACAAAAGAAAATCTAGCTATCTATTTCAATTGAACATGAATTACTGCCATTCGTACATCTAAATTTAAATATCCTAATTGTACTAAAACTTAAAACTACATAATAAAAATTACGAAAAATCAAACATACGTGAAACATAGCTAAATTTACAAGTAATATGCATGGCAGTGTCTAATGTCTGAAACAAACTTTAATAATGAAAAATAGGTGCAGATGTATATATATACATATACATATATATATATATATATATATATATATATATATATATACAGATATATACGTTCGATGCTATAGGGGCTACAATAACATGCGCGCCCAGCGCGCCATCGCCCATAGGCGCATGGCATTGAACCGACGTACAGTGCTTCTGTAGTCACGCTTTCCTGCGAAAATTAGACATGCAAAGGCTGTTCACGATAAAAAGAGCACTTTTAAAATCAGCCTTAGTGAAAAGTCACTGAAACTGCCTGCATATACTTTAACGGGCGCACTGGGTGACATGCTTAAAATAAAGTTGGTAACGATGGATGAAAGTAGATCCATAATTACCGTCGAATAAAAAGTGTTAGGTGATTATTTCTGATAACTTAAATTATTTCTTTCGCTTTCTGGTTTTTTATACATCGAAGTGTAAAAATGAGCATTTTTTCAAAATATTAATTTTTTTTATATTTTCCAATTTCACTGGACCGATGCATGGATAAAGTGACGAGGCTCTTGTCAGTGTTTATTTTACGTAAAGTGGAAGCATACCCAACATGCACACAAGTAGATACTAAGCAGGGCTTTCAAAAATGCCCATTTTTCGGTGAACAACCTATAGCAATGGGACATAATTATGGGCGATGAAAGCACACAAATGAAAATACTACTGTGCTGTTTCACATTTCTCCTACTTCTTAAGGAATCTGCGGAAACTAGCTCTATAATGTGAGTAGTGGGGGAACAAGGTTTTCAGATACGAAGCGGGGGAAATGGCAGACGTAGTCCCATAACATTAATTTAGAACTACAAGTAGGCAGCCCCGAATCGCACTTAGCACCGCACTTAGCTCCGCGCTCGGCTCTGAATGCTCCATCTAGTCCAACCCTTCACCTACATACCACCCCCTTCCCTCTTTCAAACGCTGCCACAAAGCAATTGACACCATCTGCTTCATCGCTCCATAGCGCCATAGTTTCATATGAATAACCTGGAAAGGTTTCCCTCTCACTGTTTCATCCTCAATCCACCCAAGCCAATTCAATTATCTACACCACCGCCTCCCTCCAACCTACATCCTTCAACCACTTCTTCACAATGAGCTATACTGTGATTACGTAAGTAATTAATTTAATTCATGCTGCGAGATTCTAGGCTATCCAACCTCCTCGCATATGCCTATCTACACCTGATATCTGTTACACTAACAGCCCTCTCCACCCCTTCACTGGCATACAGCTTCCCCTCAACATCCTCTGTGACAACGAACCATAATGTGGTTATGTATACCTGATGTCTGATACAATAACATCCCTCATCGTCCTTCAACTACTTACACCCCCACCTCTCCCTCACCGACCACCTTCACAACGAGGTATACTGTAATGTCGGATATGATATCTATGATGTGAATTTGATCATCATATCATTAATGGTTCGGAAATTATGAGTAAATATGATTATAAAAGGACTTAACTCAAAACCACCCTTGTTAGAAAAGTCTTAGGGTTTAAATGATCTTACCACCATAATGGATGTCAGGTCTGGTGTCTATGTTATGAATTTGATGACAATAACATTAATGGTTAGGAAATTATGAGTAACTATACTTATAAAACGGCTTAAATGCATAACTGGCTTTGTAAGAAAGGGTTTACGGCCTAAATGACCTTATCATTACGTTGTATGTCGGGTGCTATGTCTATGTTATGAATTTGATAACCATAGCATCTATGGATTGGAAATTATGACTATGTTTATAAAAGGGCGTAACTCAAAATAGTCCTTGTCAGAAAGGGTTTAAGATTTAAATGACCTGTTGAAAGGTAAGCGATGTGTTGTATTTGATGTTCGGAGTGGTTACATATTAAATTTAAATATATATATCTATGCTTACTAAAATTCAAGATGGCTATGATTATAGTTACATAATCATTTTTTCTGCTGATATATTCTTAACTGTCTATTAAATACGAATATTTTTATGTGTCACTCGGTTATGATTGTTATGTAAAAACTAATTAATTGATTTTTATTTGAAAACTTTTTTTATAAAAAAAATTAAGTTTTTAATATTTGTTTGTTGTAAGTCTCCGAACTAAATCTCCTTTAAAATACGAGTTCGTGAATATATCTCTTCAAACATGTATTATTGACAGTTTTAAAGTTTTATATACAAAACAATACTTAAATTCCTAATGATTTCACACAATTATGCAATATCTAATCGATTGTTCAATCATGATATATTCTACATATTCGTTTTGAATGTGCGAGTTAATCTGAGTGGTTATTTATCAAAATACAACTATTAAAATACTGGCTTTATGACTCTCACGATAGCTGAGTTGGCAAAGGTGTCTCATTTATCTTGTGATCTAAGGGTCCGTGGTTCAAGCCCATCCCAAAAAGTTTTTTTTAAATTTGTATTGATGCATACATATATGATGGAGAGAATTTTCTTCAGCTTCCAGCCGATCTCAGAGTTCATAATAACATTTTATAGCATTACCAAGATCGTCTGTTTGAGGGCGAATGATAAGTGCGCTCTCTGTCATGTATTGCGAGAACTTGTGCGCTACCAAGCGGTCGATGACGGCATCAAGAAACACCAGCGCTCCTGGTGGTCAACTCTACAACTATGCAGAAGGCCTATGATTACGACAGTGGTACTGTCTAGCAGTCAAGTCTGGAACTGAATACGGTATATCTCGATTGGAAAACGAATTAATGATTGTAGCTGGGGTGATCAATCACAGCACAGCAGAGTGGTTGTGTGATGATGAGACAGGAATTCAGAATAAATAGCACAGCATATGGGAGTGTGGGGAGGGTGTTAACCATATCGGAGGAGAGTCTACAGGTTCGCAGCAGGGACCCGATCTAACCCAAAATAATTACAGCATACCTCGTTGTGAAAGTGGTCGGTGAGGGAGGGATGGGGTTGTAAGTAGTTGAAGGGCAGTGAGGGATGTTATTGTATCAGACATCAGGTGTAGATAACGACACTATGGTTCGTTGCGACCGTGGTAGATGACGGGTAGGGGGGTGTACGTTTGTGAAGGGGTGGAGAGGGCTGTTAGTGTAACAAATATCAGGTTTTAATTACTTACGTAATCACAGTATATCTCATTGTGAAGAAGTGGTTGAAGGATGTAGGTTGGAGGGGGGCGGTGGTGTAGATAATTGAAAGGGCTTGGGCGGATTGAGGATGAACCAGTGAGATGGAACCCTTCCCAGGTTATTCATATGACACTATGGAGCGATGAAGCAGATGGAGTCGATTGCTTTGCGGCAGAGGGTAGGGGGTTGGGGGTGTAGGCGAAGGTTTGGGGTTGATGGAGCATTCAGAGCCGAGTGCGGAGCTAAGTGCGGTTCTAAGTGCGATACGCGGATGCCTACTTGCACTCCTAAGTTAATATTATGGGACTATGTCTGCCATTTTCCCCGCTTCGTATCTGAAAACATTGTGCCCCTGCTACTGATCTGTAATTTGTTTTTGCCACTTTTAAGATGGTTTTTATCTCTGAATACACTTAATATGACAAAGAAAGAATATAGTGACGTATTCCTAGGATAAATGTTCATACAACGAATATACATAAAATATATTCAGACTACTAACTTTTAAGTGTAGAAAACGCAAATAAATTTTAACTAAAATTGTTATTCGTACAAAATCAGAATTTTTTTTTAATACTAGGTTTCCTTTAAATTAAATTGTTTATAGAGGTCACAATAGTAGCCTATTGCAGTTTCTTTGAAACCCTGCGGTTGGTTCACTTGATGCAAGTATCTAACTTATAGCTAGGGGCACCAGTTTTTCGCGAAAATTTTTAAGTTCAGGCTAGATTTCAATATCCTATGTGTGCTCTTGCAATATTCCTTTCGTTATTGTTCGCGTGTCTTTGCGAGAAGACAATTTTTTTTTTTGTCAAACCGGGCGAATCAGAATGAAGTTACTACAGCAGTCGAGGCAGTTAAAATCATCCAATCACGAAAGTCCATCTAAACTAAAGTTCTTTGCAGCTGAAGTAGTTGTGGAATATTTTCGCAAGAAATACGTTCTCCAACTTATAGTTTTTATTACTATACTTTTTATACCAAAAGGTAAAATTCAATCGGGAGAGCCACGTAGCGACTATAAAAAAAATCATGACAGTCTAGTTACACGAAAAAATATTTTCAGCTGTATGTTAACTAGTGTATTTAGCTCAATTTAAGGTGTTTACGAATAGAAGGGTGCAAAACTTAAAATATTCTAGTAGGTTTCCTTCATTTTAGAGATGTCGTTTTCCTTCATTGTGGGTAATTACTTCAGAATATTTAATACCACAACATAAAAGAATGTACAATAATATGTAGATATATGCTATTCACGGTAAAATTAGCTCTTTTGAGAGCTCTGTTTAAGATCTACTTATATGCGCGTTGTGTGTTCTTCCACCTTATGTAAAATTAACTTTGCCACGGGCCTCATCACTTTATTCATGCGTCGGTCAAGTGAAAATGTGCAATTACTAGAAAAGTAAATAAAAAATACAAATTTGCTCATTTTTTTACCCCGGTATATTAAAGTAATATAAGTTATCACAAATGATTACCATAAACTTTATAATCGACGTTAAGATATGGATTTACTTTCCCTTCACAGTTACCTACTTCACTGGGCACATTTGCGCCCATTAAAATGTATGCAGGCAGGAGCAGTGACATTTTTTTAAGGTCGATTCCAAAAGTGGTCACTTTATCGTGAACAGCCTTTGCCTGCAAAATTCGCGCTATCTTCCGGTGAACTACACTGCCTTGTGCATAAGGAGGAACTACACTGCCTTGTGCATAAGTCAACACGGTTAGTGGTTTTTATTGGCCTCTAACCTTTACAAGTCGTCATCTACCGGTTTGACTTTGTCAAAAAAGACACGCCAGTCCGCTGCTGAAGTGGCGGTATTATTAGGGAGAGGAACATTTAGCGAGTTCATTTCGGGACAATACGGACATCGAACACATACACAGAGAAGTCACCTTCACAATTGGATCACAGTTTATTAGACCCGCCCTGCACGCCTCTGAGCCGACAGCAGACTTGCAAGGAAACAACTTGCGAATCCCGTAGCTGCCAGGTGTGGAGCAACAGCCAATGAACACACAGCTGAGACCCCAGTATGCAGAGAACTGAGGAGTCTAGCCTACAGGTCATTGAACTCGCGAAATTTTCCTATCCCTAGTAATAGGCTGTGTTAAAAATGCAACAAATAAGTCTAGTCTCTTGAACAGCCTTAACATTTGCAATAACTTAAGTTATTTCTATCTTAATATAACTATTATAACAATTTCACAGTTTCACTTGACTGACGTATGAATAAAGTAAGGGGACACATGGCAGTGTTAATTTCACATAAGGCGTAGGAATACACAACGTGCATACAAGTAGATCTTAAGCAGGGCTTTCAAAAGTGTTCATTTTACCGCGAACAGCCTATACCATATTTTCTCTATTTTCTACGTTAAAAATCAGAATGAGTATAATAATCATGAATCAAACATTAAAATAACTTCGTAACTAAGTACAATCTTTCTCTTTTATTATTCACGTACCTTAACATTATAATTAAAAGTTACATTTTGGAACACTGCGCATCTAGGGGCGGAAATTCCCCATATTCCAAGCTCTACCTTTAAGAAATCAGGTTTTTTCCCCTAACGTGAGTATAATAAACCTTACCGTGGGTAAAGGCTATTCATAGTAAAATGAGCACTTTTGAAAGCCCTGCTTAAGATCTACTTGCATATACATTATGTATTCTTCCAGCTTATGCAAGATTTACTTTGTCATGAGCCTCATAACTTTATTCATGCGTCGGTCAAGTGTGAAACCGTGAAATTATTAGAAATGTAAATATTTTACAAATCTGCTAATATTTAATCTTCGATCCATTAAAAATAGCATCAAGCGAAAGAAATAACTTAAGTTATCAGTAGAGATAGGAAAATTTCGCGAGTTCATTGACCTGTAGGCTAGACTCCACAGTCGTCTATGCAGTCAATCCTAGGGTGTTTATTCACTGGCTGCTGCCCCGGTGACGCCTCACGCCTGGCAGTGTGGGATTCGCTTCTTGTTCCCTTGCAAGACTGCTACTGGCTCAGAGTCGTGCATAATGAACTCTGACCCAACAGCAAAGGTGACCTCGGTGCACATGCGTTTGAATGCTATCTTGACCTTAAATGAATCCGCGAAATTTCCTTACCCATAGTCATTAGAAATGGTTTTCTGACACTTTATGTTCGACGTTAAGACACGGAACTACATCCCGTCCATCGTTACCAACTTTACCGGGCGCACGTCACTCGGTGCGGCAGTGCAGGATGGGGCAGTGACTTTTTTTTCTAGGGTCTGATTTCAAAAGCGCTCGCTTTCTCGCTACTCCAGCAGCCGTCGACGCAACTCGACGAGATGGCGTGGGCGACCTCAAAGTCCCGGATCCATTCACAACGAAAGAGCGGGGCCGACCTTCGTCGCCCACTTATAGTCCGCGTGTTGATCTAGAACAGCCACGAGGACGTTTACACCTGGGAGAGGCGCGTGCTACAGTTACAAGGCGCCTTCCGTCGGCCGTGGCGTCTAAGGCCCCGGGGCGCCGAACAAGTGACGTCAGATGCCCGATGTAGACCATTCGCTGTTACTTCCAACTTTTTTTTGTAGCCCTGTTGAAGTCGCGCTTCCAGGATATTCCTCCGCCCCATACAGAGAAAGCTTAACCGAGTCTCGGAAATTACACCAGAAGGGACAGCTGACGACATTCACGCTCGCTCAGTATATAGGCCGTTCACGATAAAATGAGCACTTTTGAAGCCTTAGCTACCTTTTTCTTTCAACCAGTTTACATCCCCCCACCACTTGCTAATGTTAATCCTGTCAAGTGAGTAATAAACACACCGTGTACCTTCACCATATTATTATGTCTGATGAAATAGCTTCAAAAAGTGCTCACTTCACTGTGAACGACCTATAACAATATTTTGTACAAGATCTACCTCTTACCAGGGGCCACGGAGACTGAGCGGTTAGCCTGCTCGCCTCCCACCATTGCGAACCGGTTGGATCCCCGGCCGGGTCACCGGATTTTCGCAAGTGGGGATCGTACCGTTTTCTCGGGGATCCTCCTTTTCTTCCGCCCTCTTATCCCGGCGCAGCTTCATACTCACCTCAATCGCCCTCACCGGCTCGCAAGACCTCGCTGTGAAGAGCCGCCCAAATCTCTTCATTCAATCACTATTTCCTACTAGGAATTGCCAATACAGCTATTTTCTCTCTATTTTAATTTATATTAATTTTAAATGAAATACTAATATCTATAGTATAAAATATAAATAAAAATCCAATTTAACCACAAATAAGATACTTTTATGAAAACAAGTGCAAAACGGTTGTATAACATTGCATAATTATGAATCAAAGAAACACGCCATAGACGGGAAGATTTTTTCACAGGTTTGTTTCAAAAACTGAGATCCGAGAATGGGCAATATGCACAGAGCAAAGAATATGACATTAGAACATTCTTAGAACCAGAATTAATGTGAGAAATTCATTCACAATTGAATACTTATATATTATTTTTAGCGAATGAAAATTTTCCACGAGTCAGAAGTAATTTGGCAGGGTTGATGAATGAATCTTCTTAACAGATTTTGCAATTGTGCTGAAAATTGACAGTGACCTAAAATATTCCGCACATTCGGTTGTCTATAAAATCTTCTCTCCTCTAAATGTATATCTTGCGAGAATTTCTTCGTTTCTGTAGCATAACAATTCTTCCATTTTAAGTAAACAACTTCGGTGAAAACGTTTTGCCCTTCTCTGATTGCCTATTGCCCCTTGCGCTTGCACAATAAATGAAACACAACCATTCCCTTTGTGTACTGTATCAGGAACTTTCATGAACACAACCTGATATGCACAGTTGGGAATTATTGTTATGGTAAGATTTATGGTTCGTCCTCACACCTTATAGTTTAAATGGACCTATAGGGCGATGCAGTTTATTGATAAGAGTTATTCAATGAACGCTATTAAAAAGGGGGTTATTTAACATTAAGGTTGTGCAATATTAGTTTAATATAAAAATTATGAAGTATGCGCGAGGCGAGATATACAATTATACTAATGTATTAATTTACGTTAAATTGCAAAGATTTAAACAGCCACATTCTGAGTAAAGTATAATTGTAGAATCCCCACCCTGTTCATGATATCTGAGGGTTATTAAGATGGTGGAAGTCAACGCCCGGACATACCCATCTCCAGATATCTTCTCGTTCCATTGGCCCGACGATAAAAGACGCCGCTCCCAGTGTTACGTTGCCATATATCAGGTGCGTTGTCTAATATTTTCGGCCCGATTTACTGGTCGGCGGAGGGGGTTTCTGCGACTGTCTTTCGTAAGGTGTTAATGCAATCACGCTTATGCCCTGGTTCAATTTGAAGGTGCGATCAGGCAGGCCGTCCAGCTAAGGCCTGATCACTTCATGACAGAATGAATAGGCTCGAAAACACGCGGGTAAATTTTTGTGCACACGACCCATATTCTGTGGTAACTGCTGTCCTTTCCACTGTGAACCAAGCTAAAGACTCCGCGCCAATGAGAAGATGTCGAATGAGTTACGGTAAAAGCCACATAGCCTGTAGACCGTTGACGATAAAGAGGAAACTTTTGACATCAAACTTCAAAATAAATCACTGTCTGTTCACTTAAAATATACTACCACGTGAACCGGCAGTTAAGTTGATAGCTAATTAAGGAAAACAATACCCAGACTTGACGTTTATCGCGGGAGTAATATTTAAATTCTTCGCAAATAAACTCGGTGACAATTTTCTGGTTTTAGAATACATTGCCAACGCCATATTGTTACAAAACCCGCAGCTCCGCATTGCTTTCCTTGCCCTGTTCCCGCTCAATCAAGAGAATCGGTTTCTTATGAGTGAGCGTTAACCCGAGGAGCTCATGGAGATTTATAAAAGCGAACCGCCGCGTCTGCCAGGCAACCCTATCGTACCTCGTGCTCTCCCACTTTTGATCGGGTTGAATTTCGGAGGTTATCGTTGGAAGAATGTTCTAGACATTGCCCTTACCTCTCTAGGCGAGACCCGGGGTTGCGGGGAACATTCTAGGTCTAGTCAGCGAGACTGCTTAAGCCGCGACGAGCCTCTGAGCAGAACAATTTGGAATTTAGTTTTTTTTTTCACCTTAAGGGGGCCGCCTACTAGGCGCTTGAAATATGTTGCAGTGTGCTGGGAGATCCTTTTTTGTTTTACGAAACTATTTAAATGGCGCCCAATGTGCAAATATACGAAAAGAAAACAAACTTCAGACGATGACGAAATGTCGCTTTCGAGACACTACGCACTTTAGAACCACTGTTTACAAGCCCTCCAACTTAGCTAAAAACAGAATTTTCAAACTGCCGTACGTCAAAATGTTCTGACTGGATCTACGTGAAACTCAGATACGATCCTCCATTGAACATTGCATCAGACTTTCCATCATCGCTTTAAAAAACGGTTCGACAAAAAGCTTGCGTTCTAGTTTAGCGCTTCACGCATAGTGGCGATGAGACACTTGATGTGCGCTCGCTCGCTCCTGTGCCATGTCGCGTCAGGAAGGCGGCCGCCTTAAGCGACGCGACGAGACAGCAAAGCGACATGCGGCGGCGAGAGCGGCCAGCTAGGGTGAAGTGTGCGGACTGCGAGCTTCGCTACAGTGAAGAGAGAGACTGGCGGGTCTCTGATTGGCTACTGTACTGGATGTGTGAGTGACCGACATTTGGAATGATGGCGATAGGCAGATTGAATACGTGTGAATATTGAGTATTTTTGTAAATCTTTGAATACGGCGCAAATTTACTAGCACTGGAGACAATGTTGAAGCAAGCTGCCTTTATTCTCCATTACACCAACATCAGTTGTGTTGGTCTCTGTATTTCCACTTACCATCGTCCTATTGGTCCTGGCTACACCGGACACGCCTACCGTACTCTGCAAAACTTGTTATTGGCTGGCCGTTGACCAATCAAGTCGTGCTTTGACTGTCTACCAATTAAAGTCTCGCGACAGGGTTAACCGGTTTCACAATCCATCGTGTTAATTTGAGTAATGATTGAAAGGGACAGTTTCATTGCTACGAACTGAATTTTAATATTTTACTTAGATTTTTATAAAGTCCAGAGAAACAGTAGAAATATAAAAGTGCTAGTCTTGTCTTCAAGAGCAAAGAAATTTCTATACAAACGTAGCCAAGAGTATACAAGTGCTTACTCCTCAAAAGGTTAACCGACTGCAGCCAATATAGAGAAATGCATAAGGACTTTAACTAGGATTGCGAGATGCATTACATATTGCGCTCACTGTGAATAATAACAGTGGGTGATTGGAGAGATTTGGGCGGCTCTTAACAGCGAGGTCTTGAGAGCCGATGAGGGTGAAGTGAGGTGAGAATAGAGCGGCGCTGGAATGAAGGAGCGGGGAAACTGGAGGCACATACAACTAAGTTAAAAATATGTAGTTGAAATTAACTTATATCCAAGGCCACCTTTTTTTTCGAAAAAAATATTTACGTGGAGGCTAGACTTCGATATCCTATATGTACTATTGCGGTTTTCATTTGACTATTGGCCGCTTGCCTTTGTGCAAAGGCAGTCTGTGGCTCTGGACTAAAGTGCTTTGGAACACAACTTAGCTTGAAATATTGTTTGCAAAAAACGGGTGCCCCTACACCCACTGACATATCACTAGTTTTGAATATATTGCCACTGTTATTATTTTAGGTATCATATACGACTTTTGAAATCAACCTTAGAAAAAAGTCACTGCCCCTACCCGCATATATTTTAACGGGAGTAATGAATGACACGCGCCCAGTAAAGTTGGTAATGATGGAGGGGAAAGTAGTTGCATATATTTACGTCGTATAAAAAGTGTTGGAGGGGAAAGTAGTTGCATATATTTACGTCGTATAAAAAATTTTAGGTAAACATTTGTGTTAACTTAAATAATTTATCTCGCTTTCTGTTTTTTTTTAATGCATCTAGAGTAAAAGTGAGCAGGTTCCTGCAATACTTACTCTTCTAATAATATCACAGTTTCACTTCACCGATGCATGAATAAATTAACGAGGCCTATGGCAATGTTAATTCTACATAAGGCAGAAGAACACACAACGTGTATACAAGTAAATCTTAAGCAGGCTTAGTGCTCATTTTACCGTGAACAGCCTATATAAAAGAAACTGAAATCTTTACAAATTATGTACATGTTATAGCGTACTGTTTATAACAAATCTCCGAAAGTCTAGAGTTCATATATTTAAAAAAATTTCCCCCTCCCATAGAAAAGATTGTAATTCGCATCCAATATACTCGTGGACTGGAGTGGAGAGATTTGGGCGGCTCTTAACATCGAGGTATTGAGAGCCGACGCGGGTGAAGGGAGGTGAGTATGGAGCAGCACCGGAACGAAGGGGCGTGGCGGAAACGGGAGATCGCCGAGAAAACACGCCGACTGACGGCATCGTCCGCCACGATTCCCACGTGGTTGGAAACCCCGGTTCACCTAGGCGGTGTCCAAGTAGTCTGGCCGCTGCACCACCGCGGCCCCTCCCGGAGAGTGGTAAGTCGCCTCGACAGTGTCTGCGCGCGGAGATATTGCGCAAACTCCGGAGGCTGGTTAACGGGGCCTCGAAGATTGCCGGCTGGCGTCACCGGACAGCGGGTGAGTCCTCGCGGTTCTGCACAAAGGTCACGTGACGCCCAAGACATCAGCCACCTCCCCCACCCCCCCACCCCGCCTCCTGTCTCCTCCTGCAATGACTCCTCTCAAATGGCAAGTGTGGTTAAAGACTGCGCAGTTGACTGAGCACTTCTTTAAGCCAATCCGCTGCACACTGAGTATTGTCCCACTATAACCAGATATAGGAAAATTTCGCGAATTCATTTCGAGACAAGATAGACGTCATACACATATGTATTTAAGTCACCTTAGCACTTTTATTACAGTTCATTAAACACGCCATACACGCCTCTGAGCAAATAGAAAACATGCAAAGAAACAAGTAGCGAGTGTCTTACTGCCAGGTGCGAAGTAACACTGTTGCAGCGGCAAATGAACAAACAACTGAGGCTTGAGTGTACACAGCACTGTGGAGTCTAGCCTGCATGTCATTGAACTCGCGAAATTTTCCTATCCCTTACCATAACTTACAGTGGAAGAACACACAGTGTGCACACAAATGCGGGCCGACCTCCCGTGGAGCAGTCGGTTGGCGCGCTGCCGATTTGGTGTGCGGGAGGCCCTGGGCTCGAGTCCCGGGCAAGGCATGGGCGTCAATCTACGCTAGGTTATAAGTCAGTTAGTAAGCCCTCTCCCCTCCCAAGCCTTGAAGCATAAAACCCGAGGGTTTTTTTGATCTTCGTTTCGGCCTGGAAGGAGCACGGTTTGCCCGATTGAAGTGAGATTTGATGGCTGGGTATCCTTTCAATCCCTTTCGATGTCCCGTAAAACGATTTTCCATTCCTTCCGTTGTTACCAACTTTGCTGGGCGCATGCGACTCAGTGTGCCCGTTATAACATTCGTTGACAGAGGCAGTGGCATTTTCCAAAGGTTAGTGTCGCTTGTGCTCAAATAGTTGTGAACAGCCCATATCTTATCAAACAGCGTGCGGCAAAGTACCTTCACCAATTTGCTCGAAGTAAAGAAAATTTATTCTGGCCATGCAAAGCTACGTACTTTAAATTACAATCGAATTAGTTTTGATGAGTAAATCTGTAAAGTCGGGTCCCCCGCTGTCAATGCCACCAATAGAATGACGGAGTCGCCTCTTTAAGTCTCATTATTACAGCAGCGTGACGAGAACATTGCAGAGTCTCGCACAGAGAGTGATTGAAGAGATTTGGGCGGCTCTTAACACTGGGGTCTTGAGAGTAGGCGAGGACGAAGCGAGGCGAGTATGGAGCAGCGCCCGAACGCATGGACGGGGGAGGGAAACGGGAGGTCCCCGAGAAAACCCGCCGACCAGCGACATTGCGAGGGCGCGATTACCAATTGCGAAAATCAGGAGCGAACCGGTCGGGTATCGAACCCAGGTCGCCTTGTCTGGAAGCCGCCGCTGCCCCAAGCTCGCACAGAGGGAACAGCCAACACAATGCGTTTTTGTGTAGGGCCAAACATATATTTAGTTATCACAGCCAAATATTTTGTTGAGTAAACGAAACTTGAAAAGCAACAAGACCAATTTTGTTCTTCTAAGAAAATACAAGTTTGCATAAACAAAACTACTGAACTGGGTCAAAATAAATTAGACTGTCAACAAAATATTTTGTTGAATAGGCCGTTTATTCTAGTTTGGCCACTGATTCGATTTCCTTCGTTAGAAAATATACCTGAAGATTTTGTTTGCATTTCTTGTGAAAATTAGGATGGTAAAGGCTGTTTACAGTAAAGTGAGGTATTTTGAGGCTCTAGCTACTTTTTCTTCCGGCCATTTATTTATCCTATATTAATTTTTTTTTTTTAATATTGCCGTCAAAGTAATAAACACAGTGGGTATTTTCTATCGCACTCGGAAGTTAATGTCTAAGGCTAAAATTAAATATATTTATAGACTCTTATTCCAAATGAGAGAGCTTTCAAAAGTGCTCACTTTGCCGTGAGTAGCATGTAGCAGTGTTGGTCAATGAATTTATTGATGCTTAATAATGGTATAGAAATCCTAATAAAACAAGTTCGACGGGAAGCCAAAAAAGCAAAGCTGCGAAACTTAAATCTGAGCAAGTTGTCCAGTATTTGAAATGTGCCTATTTAAAAACATTCGGATTTCATCAGCAATCAGTTTCCTAAGGCGCAACGTTCAGACGTAGGTGAACTGGGTTCTTATCTCGGACGGCTTGAAAATTTTTTTATATAGGCTGTTCACGGTAAAGTGAGCATTATTTTAGGCCCTTTTCAATTTTACTTTTCAGCCAATTGTTATCTTTCCGCCACTTGTTGGGGGTAAAAATTGAAATTTACCTAATATATAAAGTGTATAAATTTCAACACTTTCAAAAGTTAACATCTGAGGTTGAAATTAAATACATATATTTGCTATTATTCCTATTGTGAGGGAATTAAAAATTGCTCTCTTTACCGTGAACGCCCCATACACACCGAAACCATATAATGTACCAAGAGCCAAGTAAATATTCAGTTGTAATAGTTATTCACGGTAAAGAGATG
Organism: Dryococelus australis; assembly: GCA_029891345.1. Classification (NCBI taxonomy): domain Eukaryota; kingdom Metazoa; phylum Arthropoda; class Insecta; order Phasmatodea; family Phasmatidae; genus Dryococelus; species Dryococelus australis. The sequence continues at coordinate 22,657,514 of CM057000.1, forward strand.
GTTTTTAAAAAGCCCTTTCATTTGGAATAACAGTCAATAAATATATTTTAATTTAACTTTAGGCGTAAATTTCCGAGTGTGATGGAATATACACAATGTTATTATTACTTGCGTGGCAATTTTTATTTGAAAATGTGGTTGAAGGATGAACAATTTTAAAGCAGGGAAAAAGTAACTAGGGCCTCAAAAGTGCTCACTTTATCGCGAACAGCCTATACCATACACATCTTTGCTTGGGGCAACCAAAGAATTTTTGATCTCAACAAGGAGATATTTTACTGGCCCTATACAAAACGATTTATTTGATTTGCGTCAAACAAACTTTGCCTAATTCAACAGCACCCTTTCCTCAGTGTGCGCATAGCGGCGATGGCGCGCTTGATGCACGTGGATGTTTCGCCTTTATAAGCCTGAGCTTCTTGGCCGCAAACGCCAAAAAAAAAGTTTCTGCTTGACGTTTCTTCTACTAACCTGCTCTAGAACTACGTGATAGGTGTGAGCCCGCGGTAGAGATGACTGTCAAGTGCGTCTACAAGGTAAGGAAATCATGCAAGGAGACATGCATCGCGGCAGTAAGGGATTGGGTTGACATGGCCTCGTTTTGGCCATGTCAACCTCCTTGTGACCACTGAGTCTAGTTGTAGCTAAACTACTACAAGGGAAAAAATCGGAGTAGACAACGTAAAAACCCTTTTGACAGAAAAGAATGAAAAAAAAATGTTGCATGGATTCATAAAACATGTTACATGGGGAGACCTGATGAATTGGCGGATTCATTTTGGGACAAGATAGAATTCAATCATAACACGTGCGTTTATAGAACTTTAGCCGTTTTTTCCACGTGATGTTTGACACCTCCGGAATAACGCTTGCCCAATAGTCGCCTTCCACTGTGACAGCAGGCAACCAATGTGCAGTTGATTTCGGCATATTTTATCATAACACTGTAGAGTCTAGCTTGCAGGTCATTCACCTCGCGAATTTTTCAGGTCTCTAGTTATAGGATACAGATAGGTATAGGCTGTTCACGGTAACATGAACGCGTTTTAAGGCCCTTCTAAATATTTCCTTTCATTCAATTTCAATCTTCCTGCTGCTTTCTAATATAAACATTGTAAAGTGACTAATAAACTAAGTGTATACATTTCACCATCCTCAAAATTTAATGCCCGAGGCTTCAACATGATATATTTATTAGTGGTTAATGCCCTTTGGAAGGGCATTAACCCTTTACCGTGAACAGCCTATAGGAACCATGCTCTTTATTCGTAGGTAGAGAAAAGACTAGTAGACACGGCCCGGATTATTTATATTCAGTGTTCTGGCGGAGGTTGCGACACCTCATGGCCAGGCACAAAGGGGAAGACATCTCTCAGACAACGACCTTTCCTCTTGGGTGAGTACCCCTGTCAGGTAGCGACAAGCCAAGGTCGTCCACGCCCCCTGGTGGGTCCCAGCCGCTAAGAATGCCCCAAAGGGCACAGGAGAGGATTTCCTCTTGGTGCCGCGCCCCAGGTGGACCCGCCTCGCGTGTTTCCATGCATACCAGCCATGGGCGATCACCCGCACGCACTTTGAAAATGTCGCCGAAAGTCGTCATTCTCGCACGGCGAGGACGATCCAGTGGTGATTCAAATGTTAAGGAGAGTTTTCGATTTAAAAAATGGGGGGGGGGGGGGGGTGGCTGTGTTGGTGACACGGCCGTTTGTTTGGACTAAATACGTCTACGTTGAAGCGCCTTGATGTATTTTTTTACGTCCAAACCAGTGGGTATCACTGGTTTGCTTTTGAGATGCTGTTTCCAAACGAGTACGATTTCTGCATTTCGACTTGGTTTTTGTCGAGTATAGACATACAATTTAACCATAACTATGCAATACAAATCTTTTTACACACGTAATCCATTGATGATGATCAGTAGTGGTATACGGTTCCTTCGAGGACAAACGGCATCTGTGGGAGGATCAGGATCTCACCTTGGATAACGTCACGCAAAGGTCACGCGGCCGCCATGTTGGATCCCGAGCTTCCCGCTATGTCATTCCGGTCAGGCGTCCGCCATCTTGGATTCCGCCCTGTTGCTAGCCAGAATGCCGCTATCTTCGAAGCCAGTGCGCCATATCGGGAAGCCATCTTTGTAGCCAGTACGTCTCCATCTTTGACTGGCATCTTGGTAATCAGTCAGTAATTGTTTCATTCTCTTTTGAATTCTTTCTTTCTCATTATTATTTCTCTTTCTTCCTTTCCTCCTCCCTTCTTCCTTCCTTTCTCTTCCATTCTCTCTTCTTTCTCTCATTCTTCTTTAATTACATCGGCTGTTACTGGAGGCCGTCATCTTTGTTTACATTTACATTGAGGTCACATCTTAGTATTTCGTTTGTCATTTGTTTCCGCCATTAGTTTTGGCTTTAGCCACTGGGGGCGCCGCCATATTGGTTCTGGTTTTAGACACTACGAGTGCTGGTGTTGCTCTCGTTCGCTTAGTAGATCTTGCATGTGCTTGGCCGCCATATTGGAATTGGCCGCTAGGGGTACTGCTTTTTTTAGAACTCAAAATACTAACTGAAGTAGTGCGGAATCGCCAAACTCATGCCTTAGACCACCCGTCTATCGCGACATTCGCTGGGACAAGAGTTTATAAGTAGTATATAGTTTGTAGTTGAATAAATAATATCTTGCCTCTCATTTAAAGCAGTACATTTATATTTTTTAATGTATAATTTTTCAGAATTTAATTTTCATATAAATAATTGTTTTCCAGTTTACATACAAATCAATAATTCTTTAAGTATATCTTTTTATTATATAACTTATATTTCTTATGAATTTTTTTTAATTTCTTAAATTAATTTTAAGTATTTACAATCAATAATTTTTATTATATTATTTATAATTTTTAATTTTATTATTTTGTTTTAACTTACACATATTATTTAGATTTAACTTATGTAGTATTTTTTGTAAAAAAAATTTTTAATGTCATTTCTTATTTTATTTTTTTTATTATTTTAGTTTAACTTACGTATATATTATTTAAGATTTAACTTGTATACTTTAATTTTTTAGTATTTTATTTAGTATTTAATATTTATTTTTTAATTTAATGCATATCAAAGAGGAGTCTAGTGATTCGTATTTTCCAGGAAGAAGAGAATATGTCATCAGAATATATTACTATGCCACTATGACCAGCGCCATATTGGATTTTTAAAACATATATAAAAAACTGTTTTAGTAAATATATACTAAGTGTTTTATATTATGGATGTTGATTATTCGCACTTTTTCCATTTTTATTTACATGTAATATTTTTTTTATATTCCAGAATTAAGTATGTAGGGACTCTATGTTGAACTTAGTAAAATATTTCCTACTACTATTTAATGTAATGCTTGTAAATTTCACACCATCCCATTATCAAACTGTTCAGTATCCACTCAACCTAACCTAAGATCACCTTACCTTACATCACCTAACCGAAGATAACCTAACCCAATCACATTGTAAGAACTCTAAATATATATATTTTTTCTATTTCACTAGACATTCAACCATCACACTCTAGTCATCGCCAGACTCCTCTCCACCTCCCATATTTCTAGTCTTACTTAACAAACATATCGAATTGTGAAGAATACTAGAACAGATATAGTGCCTTTCGCCATGACATCAGCTTGCCTCATTCATGCTATTAACAATACAATCCATATCCACCACCATACCTCAGACTTACTGAACCATAGCAAAAGTCAACTATATTGACTACCATTTCAGCCCCATCTAACATTGCCAGTTATACATACAATCAAGCCGTACCAGCTGCCGAACCAATCAAATATTCTAATCATGCTATTAAGAATAATAATATTAATTTAACCATATATGAGACCCATGTCGTCTTAGTTCCCATCAAACCATTCTGCTAAATCTAACCAACCATACCAGCTAAGTATTCTGCCCTTTCATTCTAACTACATAAGAAAAACAAATCACGCTATTAAACCATTCTCCTTACACCATCTAAGCTATACTTTTTTTCATACTTCCGAAATAACTTAACATGTGATCAGGTCATACCAATCAACCATACAAGCAAACTAACTACACACTCAAGACATACTTGTTCAACCCCAGGTCAGGACTCTGAATATATTTTATTTCTCTCGACATCCACTTAACCTACCCACCAGCACATTTAGTCAGGCACATAAGAACTCGTAATGTATTTTCATATTGTGTAGGACACTGAATATTTTTAACTTATTTATGCCCATTCCACTCTATGTCAGGAATTTGAATATATGTTATTTCTCTCAGCATCCACTTAACCTAACTTGACCTAACCTAACCACCACACTCTAGTCATGTACATTAGAACTTGGAATAAAATTTTAAGTATATTTTTTTAATATTATGAAAATGTGGACCTATGGAACTATGGAGCAATGTGGCAATTATGGAGCTATGGAGCGATTATTGAGCAATGGAGTGATTATGCAGCTATGTAGCGATTATGGAGCTACAGAGCGGTTATGGAGCTATGGATCTATGGAGTGATTATGGAGCTATGGACCTATGGATGTGACTATGAGTTCAAGCTGAGCGAAAATAATACTAGGAGGAAATATATTTTCACATTAATAATAACATATTCACTGGCAGGGCAATAATGATTAGTTAGCAGCATTTTAGAAAGAGTACAATAGCGCTCCTACAGCATGTTTTCGCCTAAATGTTGATTTGGACTGAATTAATAAGTTTTTCAGATAAACATATACACATATTACTATGAATTTTTTTAATTTTTTTTCACATATATTCAATATATAGAGCACCGCATTCTTTTGCAGAATATCTGCGCTAGTAACCCACACCAGACTAAAGATTTACTCATACCTCAAACTAGAAGTCATGTAGACAAGAGTTCAGACATCTTGAACAAACCATAGCAAGATTTAAACTCACGACACCCCTTTCATTTTATCCGAGGACCAGTTGACCTTGTAAATGTCTAAATCAGGTCTGTACCTGCACAGAAACTGGAGTATGTGCATGCTTCCTGGCCGTTTTTGCACCTGGATGGTGTCAGATACCCTTAGTCAGCACATAGAATTTCTGCTCCCCAGTGTTGTTTGGTAACTGGAGTCTGTGCATGCTTACAAGTCGTGTTTACACCTGGACGGTGTCAGATAGCCTTAGTCAGCACATAGCATTTCTGCTCCCCCTTGTTGCCTGGTAACTGGAGTCTGTACATGCTTTTTTACACCTGGGTGGTATCGGACGACCATGTGCATGGGAGTAGCTGTGTTATCATTTCTGCAATTGCTCGGTGTCTCGTAAATAAAGAGAATGAGTCATCAAGATTCACAAGTAAGTACAAGCCTGCAACTTCATGGAGCTAGCTATCTCCAACACATTATGACATATAAGGCCAGGAAATAATAAAATAAATTAAAAGTAAAGTAATAACACACTTTCATTTTTAAAAACATTATCACTACTTAAAATATTGCAAATTCCTACTTCAGAATGTCTTTATTGTCGACTCAGGAGTCGTCACACTTCGAGTGTCCGAGCCACCTCATGTACACACATCCATTATGTCGTTTCAGCACCTTTTCCACCAAATACACATGTGGAAATTTCATAAGCTGTATCTCCTCTGCGTAAAAGCCTCCGACGATGGGTTCCCCTCGTAGGTCCTCCAGGTAATACATGCATGGATACCAATGCCATATGCGAACTACCTTGTACAATTCTGCCAACCAGTTGTGATGGAAGCCTATATGGAAAATGCCACACAGTTTAGAGATGCGCACCAGGTCTCCGCCTTGGCTTTATGCTTGCGCATGTCCCTCCTCGTCAGTACAGCATAAACCAACCGAAGGAGGGAGTCGTTATCGACATCATCGGGTTTCGTGTGAGTAGTAGAATGAACGGTAGAATTATACTCGCAAACGAGTTTCGGCAGTAGCTCAAGCCACTTGTAGTTTCCATTCGCTGTAAAATGTCTCCACAATTTGCCTTTTAGAGTCCGGTGAAAACACTCGACGATGCTAGCCTTGAGTCCAGAGTACGTGGTATAGTGATTTAAGACGTAATTTTTCATCAGCGCATGGAAACTAGCATTAAAGTATTCTTTACCGTAGTTGGTGTGGAGATTTTTCGGTATGCATCCTTCGCTCAACACATCCACCATGGCCTCTGTGACTTCACGTGCATTCTTCGGCTTGAGCGGCCTTGCCAAGACATACTTGGAAAACGTGTATATTATGGTCAAAATGTAGTGGTGGCCTTTATTCATGTGAGTAAAGTCTTGCATTTAGATCAGATCGGATTGGAAAGTATCGTCCAGCGCTTTCATGACGTACTTTCCCCGAGGGTAATTCTCATGAGCCAACCTGTGCAATTATCCAGAAACTGCATATTTCGTCATTGTACGACGTAGCCATCTTCGACGTTTTTTCGGTTATGGATATAATCTCATTTGTGTGAGACCAATTACCAGCAGACTGCGAAGTCACAAGTAGCAATAGTCTGTCGACGAGTTCGATCGGATCGTCCCAATACATGCAGTTAATCATGCGTTTGGCATCGATCTTCTGCAGCAGGCCCGATCCAGTAGCTTCGGCCAATCGTGGAAACAGTCTTCTGATAATGCCGAATTTTACTTGTGTTGTGTCCTTAAATCGTCGCGTTGGGGGGTTATCGTTCTCATAACGAGCACGACTGGACTGTAGCAGGCGATGGTACTTCTGCATATCTCATTCGGTGTAGTGTCCGAGATACATACGAAACAAAAGTTCGCACAGACCTTGTGTCATGTTCACCTTCCGCTTGCCGATCTGCATCGCATCTCCTGGAAAAAAAAAAATCATTTCCTTGTTTCCGAAAAACCATTTTTCGTCATGGTGTCGCAGGCCATACATCTTGTCGCTGTTCCAATTGGAGTAGGAAGCGATGTAGTGCCCAACCAGTGTGCCCACCTCGGGTCTGCGCTCTCGTGATCGCCGTGCATGCAGTAACTAGATCAGGGGCAAATCATCATCATCGCTAGTGATGCCACCTTCCGATTCGGGAAATTCCGGGCTTATTTTCCATTTACGCTTCGGGGTCGATCCTTCCACCTTGATTTCATGTTTGATGTCTCTCCGAGGCAAAATTTCCCCCTAGTGTTGTAAACCAAGTTCGTCAAGAGGACTGCCTGGTTATTGGCTTGTAAGCTTTTTCCCTTTGATTCTCTAGAGACAGTTTGTAATTATTCGCGAGTAGATATTTCGCGCGAACATCTTCGGTTCGGTCCATCATCAGTCATAGAATGGAATAAACCCACAACTACATAGATATATATACACACACACATATATTCACTCTCATGTTGAGGAAATTAAATCTTCGATCCTTTCCTGTCAGTTGATGCATGCAACATCGGTTTTGGCAGCCAGTATGAGAGTTAACATATTTTGAAGAGTCTTCAATTCTTCCTGTCTCTGTGCATTCGACACATTTATCAGGTCTATTATCCATTCCTCCACACCCCCTATCTGCCGGTCGATAGCCACCATATCTTCCACCATTTCATTTTTCATGCTCTCGATCTTTTGCCCAAGAAGCGACTGACCCCTGCGAATATCGGCGAAGTGAACTTCTGTTAGCACATTTCCATCATCATCATCGGAGTGCAAATCATGTCCGAACTTGGAAATTGTAATGTGACTCATGGTCAGTCTCTTACAATAAAATTATCGGCGCTACACTTGTACCTGCCATTATATAGAGGCCAGTAGTTCACGATCACTAAAAATCCATATTTCTCTTTCCAGCACAAGGCAAGCATATCCTTAAACTCTGAAAACATCATGTCCGTATTGACGCGGTCATCATATACATGCCACAAGTTCATATCATCCATGCGAAACAGTACCACCACATTGGCATTATCGCGAAGCATTTGTTTGGGTATGCGCGAATAAGTCTGTCCAAGGTACACACAGTGTACACACAGGTACACACATGTGTCTTCCCATGCTAAAGTACTCTTTAATACAAGTCTGCTTCTCGTAGGCAATGTCATCAAAGACAAATATCGAGTTTGTCAGTGCTTCGCTCGGCGACACGATGGCTTCATTATCGCTGCATGGGAAGTAACCCAAGCCTTCCACAGCCTTCGGTATTAGTGCCAATCGTTGATATTTGGGTTACTGGAGTGATTTTGAGTACAGGTACATCTTCACAAGTTCGAGGTGACTGTGTCACTATCGATGCTAATTGGTTTCGCTGAGGATTATAGGAAGATAATTATAGGAGCCAAGCAAGAACTGGTGATAATGCTAACCCCTTCACATCTCGATGCAGTGTTGGGAGACGGAGAAAATCCACAGCCAGTCGCCATAACCTTGACCAAATTGGACTGGTTTATTACCCATGTGACTCCGAGCACCCGCGAATGCGTGAAGCTACTGAACTATGCCAAGAAAGAAAAATCATTGATATAACCTTCAGAAGTTGGCTGAGCTACTTGTGCAAAAACGAAGTTGAAATCATCGATGTGCATTGCGAGTATGGCTGTCTTTCCCTGTGCAGACACGTCTGTGACAGGTCAGGACCTGTCTGGACACACGTGTAAAGAAACTCACAGCTGCTGCACAAATGGCATGCTTCGTCCTTGGACCATGAATCGACAAGTTACGACTAGACACAAAGTCACCCAAAATGTACAAGAATTGTAGTTTTTGCATGGTGGCACACCTGTTCATCGTCATTATATATAAGTGGAAAAAATTGGTCGCCTTATTTAGTCTTCGCCTAGAGGTCTGATCATCATCTTGACTCCATTCTGTCCTACCAACAGTTACACAAATGCCAAGCCTGACTATGGCAGCATTGAATACAGTTTCATCACAGAAGATGGTTATCTGCACACCTACACCGAGACATGCGATGGTAGCGGCATGCAGCATTGGCATTTTGCACATTATCCAGTTTTCTAAGAACCAACACAGTTTCAATTGGATTGTCCAAGTCGATCGACCTGTGTCGTATTCCACATGACGCTGCAGACGGAACTGCCGTGCACCAATGAGAAAATTATCGCCTCGGACCAGCTGCCTACTACCATCTACCCACCAGATTGTGCAGTGGGAAAGTCCCAGGCAGGGTACGAACCTTCACAACATCTTGGACCCAAGAACAATACTGTCAGTCAGAAGACCAGACATCACTGAGTACAGCATCGATGCCAGCCACTCCTGACGGTACCAGCCACGAATGTCTCTGCCTCCATTTCGGGAAACGAACCTGCACCAACCCATCGGTGCCGCCCAGCAGTGCACATTCTTAGAGCTGTGGTTGCCGGACCTGCTGTTGGTGGTGGTCCCACCATTGCCGAGGCAAATGTCGCGGAACCGACTGTTACAGAGGAGCAAGATCTGCTGTGCTGCTATGATGATGTGGATGGTCAACTGGCAACCGATGGACATCGTCATGATAAAAATACTGGTGCTGCCTTTCGCAAGAGGCTAATGCTTACAATCGTATGAGATCTGCTTAGCCTTGTGTGTGACAGTCTTCGAAAGTAGAGAACTGTAAGAACTATTTTTTTTTTCAAATACAAATGTGTTTTGTATTGACTGTATACTAAATAAATAGTGTATGAAAATGTATTTGAGTGTTTTATTTATTTCTTCCTTGAATCATTTCTTTACAATATAATTAATTTCATGTTCTTGTAAATGATTACTTTATGGTAAAAATAATTAATTTTATAATTATTTTTAAAAATTACTTTTAATTTTTTTTATCTAAGTGAATAAACAATCTATGTTCTGGGGTCACTCCCTCAGATTTCCGAGCAGGCCGAAGTAGCAGGTTTTCTTGGTGATGTCCTAGCTTTTAAAATGTATTCTGAAATTAAATACTGATGTTCTGAGAATTACTACTATAAACACATTATGCTATCAATGTATAGTCTCTCACATCCATACACAGGCATACACATGCATACACACACATACACTTACACACTGTGACCATTAACAGCAAAATTTATTCACCTGGAAGGTCAACTGTAGGGAAAATACACCCTTGTGGTGTGTTGTCGTTGTAATTTAACTTTTTTTCAGAAAAAAAGACAAACCGAGGTATAGTGACACACACATCCACTGGGACCACTGACAGCAAAATTGATTCACCTATAAGATGAAATATAGGAACAATACACCCTTTTGTTGTGTTGTCGTAATTAAGCAAAGAAGTATTTGTTACTTAATGACTCAAAGAGAACTTGTAAACTAACTCCTCCACCACCATCTGCAAAGTACTGTGTCGAGGAGAGTGGTTGCTGGTGTAGATGAAAAAATAGTACTAATTTTCGTATAATTACACATGTCTTGTTTAAGCATTTATGGCCAAAATGCAGGCGTTTTGCCGGCATTATGGATCTTAAATCAACTGTTCAATTACACATGCATGTCACCACAAGGGTGATAAACCCTAATGAGTTCCCTGCGGGAACTTGTATCACTGTCGATTGTCACAGGGGTTGGGGGTAATCAGTGGGTGTTTATGTATGGCTGTGGAAATACCTATGTTAAAAAAATTCGATGATAGTAATAATTAATTTGAATATAAATATTTTAGATATTTCAACCAATATAGATGTATTTATTACTTATGAATTAAAACATATTTTCGGTATTGACCAAGGCATGCATATTTTGTCCAGTATTACCAAGCAACTTACGATATAACCATGTTTGAACCCCAATCTTCCGAGACAACAGCATGAGAGTAGAGTACATACTTATTATACGAAGGGCGTCCCCCTACTTAGCTATTGAGAATGTTGAAGACATGCACACGTCGTAAGGAAATTTTCCCATCCATATATGGGGTTTTCCACTGCCATGTACATGAGTTTTATTCCAGAATGTGGTAAATTTAACTTACCTGTAAGGAAAACTATGCATCTCCCCCACAAGATTGCGAATATTACCTTACACTTGTCCAGTTTTTTTCCCATTATTTTTGGCAGTGTATTATTCTTAATGAGACGGATTTATAAAGTGCTCACTTTACTGTGAATAGGCTATAGTTGTGTGCTCAGTACGGCTGCACTTCAGCTGCAGTGTTTACTCATGCGGTAAGATCTTCCTCAGAAATTACTGGAGTCTCACACACCATATTTTTTCTAGAACCACAAACAAAATAGTCTAGGAGCCTAAGATCTGGTGAGGGTGGCAGACACCGAACAGGCTCACATCTGCCAATCCATGGATGTGGACGTGAGACGTCCAGGTGTCCCGCACATTTCTGTCGAAGTACTAACTTTGAAGTTAAGCGCGATGTCCGAGGACTTACTTACACAGTTAACATGATCAGTTTTGAATTTTACACAAGATAATATCACGACTACGAACCAATATTTTTCTTACACTGCCACTTACAATCATCGTCCATTACTGCTCTGAGAATAATAAATTCACCGGATATCTAACAATACAAGAAGGCATTAGTTATTCTTTGTATCTGTGCAAAAAATGAGCTGGGTCTCCATCCTATCAATGCCAATTCACACCTCGTGATTCCACTTCTAGATTATCAACAGTTCTGTGCTCGAACCGGACTAACATGAACAATTATTTTTCTTGAAATAAAGACTCACCAATTTTGCTAAGTCTTATTCCGATATTACTAGGATCATTATAACCACATTGATTTCCATCGATTCAAACACCATTGTAAAATTAATTAAGTGAACACCACAGCATACTGTATATCACGTTTTGCATAAAAGGATACTAATTATTTGATTCGTTGTTCTGCTAACTTATGTCCAACTAATAACAGACGTCACACGGAACAGTTTGTGTAGTGTTTGGTGTGGACCAACAACATTGACGGTTTCGTAGAGAATGTTTGTAAATATACAGATATCAACGTACCTATATGTACCTTAATGGTATCTCTATCAACCACAGTGCGTAAAATGGGGCCACAGTGGTCAAGTGGTTAGACTACTCTCCTTCCCTCTAGCCGAACCAGGTTCGATTCCCGACACAGTCGCTCCTTGGATTTTCGCATGTGGGAATCGTGCCTGACGCCTGGAGATTGCGGGACGACGGTGAGTGAGGTGTTCGTGGCTTGAAACCGACGAGTGAAGCCTACTGTGCGTGAGGGAGCTTGGAGGACTCTTAGAACATTGTGACTGCAGGACATGGACTGAACTGAGGTGGGACTGAATGAAAGTGTAACACTGATTTTATTGAAAATATTCGAACTGTCAAATAAATTATAAAATAATTGAATAGGTTGATACACTGTCTACTGAAACTGATCTTTAATTATTTTATTTTATTGATTTCATTGTCGAATTTATAAAGTTTAATAATTGTTGTCAAATGTGAACAGTAAGGGATTTCGCTTTACTGTGAGAATTTTAGTTCAGAAAATTTTGCTGCAGTTATTGTAAATAAATTAGGAAAATATAATTAATTATTTTATTTGATTAAGACCTCCATCCCTTAGCGAACTTGGTATAGCCCACTTAATTTCTAGAGAGAGAAATTGTAACACTGGTGTCAGAAGTGGGATGAGGCATTTTATATAAATTAAATATCTTACTGTATTTGTGAATATCACGATATTTGAGCAATATACCGATAAATTAATAAGAAATTTGTGAATGCTAACCAGAAAAATGTCGGCAGACATGGAAGCACTTCGTGCCTTGATCGAAGGACTGAGTAGCCAAATAAGTAGTGTTAGAGAATCTGTAAATATTCAAATTAGTTATGTTAATGAAAACATAAATTTTCAAACCAGTGATGTTAGTAAAAATGCAAATTGTTAAATTAGTAGCATTAGTGAATCTGTTAATAGCGTAAATGAAAATGTAAATAGTAAAATAGTTAGTGTTAATGAACTTGTAGACATGAAAATAGAGAGTATAAGGGACGGTGTGAATTAAAGTGATTATCCTATAAGAACATGGATCACTGCTATTTACTAAAAGTAACGGGCGAGACCACACCAGTCAAAGTCAAGAGAAGGGTACTCTTATAGCTCGGTAACCTTGAGATAGAGCATGATATATACGTGTCAGAAATAGAGGATGAATGTTTTTTGGTTCTTGGTGTTTTACATAAGCTGGGATGCTGTATTGATACTCGACTGGGGTTGTTACGTGTACGTAATACCGAGTTGGTAGTGTCAACACGAGATTTATCTTTGCCAGTGAGCTGCTCAGTAATGTGTAATCAGCCAACTGTGCTCCCTGCTTCTAGCGAAGTTGTTCTTCCAGGCAGACACCAGGGAAATTTTGTCAGGCGATTGGGCATAATCGAACCAGTCCAGGAAGGTGGCATTTTACCCGATAGTGTCATTGTAACCAGGACATTCCTTTCTTCAAAATCGGACAGTTTGCCTGTTGGGGTGATTAATTTGTCTGACCATGCTAGTCACCTTGAAGAGGAGGCTACAACAAGGTTTTGCAAGCAGGTCTCACAGGTACATCCAAATGTTCCAGAAGCTTCAATGCCACAACCTACTGAATGTCCTCTTCCAGATGCTTTGAGGGAACTGCTGACAAGAACAAAAGAATAACTCTACTGGCGACAGGTAAGGGTAGTTTCAGAATTGTTACAGAGATATAGAGGTGCTTTCTCCTGCGAACCCAAAGACTTTGGCAGAACTAATGTTGCATGCCACCACATCGACACAGGGGATGCTAGACCCATAAAGCAGCCACCAAGGTGACTACCGTTAGCTTCATATGAGGTCATTGACGATATTCTGAAAGAAATGAAGGATTTAGATATGATAGAGTCATCAGTCAGTCCATGGTATTCTCCCATTGTGCTTGTTAAAAATAAAGATGGCTCTATTAGATTTTGTGTTAATTATCGCCAACTTAATAATGTGACCAAGAAAGCTTCTTACCCACTCCGTAGGATACCCTGAATAGTCTAGCAGGTTCACAGTGGTTTTTCTACTCTACATATGAAGAGCGGGTATTGGCAGAGAGAGGTGGCCCGGGAAGACAAGGAAAAGACTGCCTTTTGTGTCCAAGGGAAAGGAACCCGGCAATTCAAGGTTATGCCTTTTGGGCTATGCAATGCCCTGCCACCTTCAAACGACTAATGGAGAAAGTTCTGCCCTTAGATATTTGTCAGTTGTACCTAGATTACATTGTGGTTACAGGAAGAACTTTTGAAGAACACTTGGTACGCTTAGATTATGTGTTTCAGAAAGCGATTGTGGCCAATCTGAAATTGATTCCCAAGAAATCCCACCTTTTCCAAAAGAAAATTAATTTCTTGGGCCATGTTGTATCAGCCCATGGGATTGAAACAGACCCTGAGAAGACCAGAGCAATGAGAGACTGGCCTCTACCAAAGGATAAAACTGAAATTCGAAGTTTTCTGGGCTTATGTTCTTACCCCCCGATTTGTGCTTGGGTTCGCCACTTTCGCCAAATCTCTGCATGAATTGACTGGGGCAAAAAGAAAATTTTGTTGGACCCCAAAGTGTGAAATTGCTTTCAATAGACTAAAGGAAATTCTGATATCTTCCACAGTACTGGGCTTCTTAAGTAGAGAGTGCGAATTGATTCTGGATACTGATGCCAGTGATGTTGGAATCGGGGCTGTGTTATTTCAGATCCAGGATGGAAAAGAGTGGCCATTGGAATACTTCAGTAAGGTGCTGCACAAGCTAGAGAGGAACTACTGTGTGACACACAGGGAGCTTTTGGCAGTGGTGAAGGCAATTGCACATTACATCCATAACTTTATGGCAGACACTTCATCCTAAGCACTGATCATGCTTCATTATGCTGGCTACTAAATTTCAAGAACCCCGAAGGTCAAATAGCCTGGTGGATACTGCACCTGCAAGAATATGACTTTGAAATACACCACAGGTCTGGACACATTCAGAGCAAAGCAGATGCACTCTCCAGGAGACCATGCGAACCATTATGTTGTCATTGTGAACGGCAGGAGAAGGTTTGTGTATCGAGGAAAGCAAGGAGGGCAAGAACTCAAGGCCCTGTATCTGGGATCGGCCATCTACATGGGATGAGAAGAACATTGCAACTGGCGGGACATGGACTGGACTGAGGTGGGACTGAATGGAAGTGTAATTCTGATTTTATTGTAAATATACGAACTGTGAAATATGGACGCATAAATTATAAAATAATGAATAGGTTGATACACTGAATATTGGAACTGATCTTTAATTATTTAATTTCATTAATTTCATTCTCGTAATTATAGATTCTATTGATTGGTGTCAATTGTGAACAATAAGTGATTTCAATTTATTGTGAGAATTTGAGTTCAGAGAATTTTGCTGTAGTTATTGTAAATAAAATAAGGAAAATATAATTAATTCTTTTATTTGATTAAGACTTCCATCCCTTAACGAACTTGGTATAGCCCACCTAATTTCTAGAAAGAGAAATTGTAACAGTAATAACAAAAGAACTGTTTGTTGTGTTCCTATTTCTGATCGTATCTGCAACTATTCACATTGTTACTGAGCATTGTATTGATACAACGAAACAGACAGTGCCTCCAACATAAAAATCTCAACTGTATTTAGTTTGTTCCCAGAACCATCAGAATTGTAATAACCTAACAGAAGGTTCTGTTACTTGTACTCAACAGTATTACTATCAGGTTTGAGGGTGGCTACTACATAATATTCTGCTAGATCATTGCGGGTATATGGAGCATTATGTATCACGTGTTCACTGTCATAACATATTACCACCACGCAAACCAAAGTAGATAATATGTCGTCCTTTTAATTATCTAGGGGCTAAAACCAAGATTTTTCTTTAACGGTAGTATTAATTTGTTTTTTTTTTTTTTTTTTTTTTTTTTTCAAATAGGCTGCGGGTCGCTTTTTTAGTACGCCTTCGACCAAAACTCGAAAATCTTTATCGTCAGTACTTTATTTGTCTTTCTTCGTATTTTAACGTAGCTTCAACCTCAAGGACAAGTAATCAGGATAAAGGTATTTTTTTGTCTTCGTTTTTGGTTATTTTCAAGTAGTGAGACTAGGAGTCCCGTATGCTTTGACTATCCAAGTAAGGACGTTGATAAGGAACCGGTTACGCTAATTAGGACAGGTCCCATTACCAAGTATGATACGAAACTCGACAAATGCTAAGACGGATACCATACAGTCTGGCGTGATTGCTGTCACAGGTAGGCCTTGCATGGGATCGGGTAGCACAGAATACTAAAAATAACAGAATTGAAACAGCTGCAGTTACCGCAAATTCCAAGGCTGCACACGCCAGCGAAATTAGGTCACTGCCCAGAAAAGGTGGGGAAAATTTTTCGCCATTAATAAGTCAAGGGTCAAAATATCTTTAGTAAAAAAAACAACTATATTTGTTATTAAAATTAAAATTAATTCTAGCACATATAACGGTTTCACTGATCGGATATTACTAACGTGTTTAATATTAAGGCTTTCTCAGAACTTACGTAATACGTACACATTTACTTTTTATATTAACGCGATAACTGACGCTTGTTGAATAAAGAGGGTGGAGGTAATGTATATGAGAAAAATATTTGTGATATATGGTTTAAGTTGGATATGATGGTGATGAACTATTGCAGTGCATGGATGCGAGTATTTGCCAGAAGCCGTCGCCTTTCTGTTTGCAATCTGAAAAATGCTCGTGCGTGATGCATCGCTGTAGAAAATACGTACATACGAAAACTTTACAATTTCCAAATGGACTACTTTTAACCAGCGGAAACGTAGATGGAACAGAGCACATAAAAACAATATGCACTTCCAAATCACAACAGGGAACACACTCACAAATTAAGCGAGAAAAAATAATCTTCATGTTCATACTTAACGTAAAAAAATTTAACATCTAGTAGAATTATTTTATTGTAAAATAACTGCAGTAGTTTAAAACGTGAAAAGGGAACATTATCGTGAAAATTAAAATAGAAATTCAATTGAATGGTGGTGCAAGTGAACTGAAAACTGAGTTAGCAAAAATTATAACTTTTCAACTAATATACCTTTCATTTCTCTTTAACAATCCGTATTAGGTTTAAAATTACTTGATAAAATATCAATATGGGAGTTTCTGGCTCGAGGGAAAATTATCGAAGCCTTAAATTAATATGTCGAAAATTATTACACCTTGGCCAGCATGCATGATAAAACAAAAGTTCCCAGACCATTGGTATGTGCTTGTTAGATGACATGAGGTAAAATTTCCTAAATTATTAATAACAAGTTCCAGAAGGATGTTTGACTCTTGAATATAACCAGAAATGCATTGGTACATGATAAGAAAATATTCACGTATGCCATTACAGATAATCATCTTGTCGAAATGAAGTTGGCAGCGTCGGTTGAAAACAAGACCGCTTAAAAGATTAAAACATGCGTTTTAGGACGCTTCTTTGGTCACGCACATTTAATTAAACTTTGTTGCGCCTCTCTGCACCACCTTTAGGCTTACGATAGGCAGTAGTGGCAAAATTAAACTAGAAAATCGCTGGACCAACATTAAAATGGACTGCCTTTCATCTTGTCTGGTTTGAGAGCCCTGGGGTTCACACAGAAATGTATTAACTCGGAACAGAGTCTAAGATTAAGTCTTTTCCCCGTAGATCACACACTTCAGTTAAAATAGAAAAAGTTCTTTCTTGTGGGTGAAAATAAACTTACGTACGTTTTCAGTAGGCTCGTGTGCAAAGAGAAATTAAAATGACATTTACTTCTGCGACTAAATATAAACTGCACACTTTAGCAATATTTAATATATATATAAATATATATCAATTTAAATTGTAGAGAAATTTAAGAGATGTCCTAAAGTTACAAATCTAACCAATACTAACTGAAAAAATTTAAAATGAATGTAATGAAAATTAAAATACTGACACAGTTCAGATGTAAACAAATGAACATATGGGAGGATACTGTCTCATTGCATTATAAAGAAATATCGGATCATATAAATTCCATAGACTGCGCCATTCATATAGAGGCATTTAAAATTGTAAAGAAATAATATTTTTTAATAGTTCTCAAATTTATCTTTATGCAGGAACTTAAGAAAAATGTTATAGTTCTAGTGCGGGGCACATTTATTGTGGGAATCAGACGCTTACAGCAGATTATTAAGGGTCTCATATAACCCCCCCCCCCCCCTCCCGACAAACTGGTTCCCCGCTCACTGCTGGCCAACAACATGTTGGGACGACGTTTGCAAATCAGTGACTGGCAAGTTGTTTACCACCTTGTGGCCCAGCCAATAGGGAACCTTACGCAGCACACAGTAGCCAATCAGACACTAGGTCGTCTCCCAGAACCCCACGCGACCAACACGTGGAAGGAACTGCGACACTTTTTCACTTCTGTGCATTTCCCTATTCTGCGCTGGTGCTGTGTGATACGACTGTTGGGGAGGTGTGAGTATGGGTGAAATAAGAGAAAGCTGACGCAGTTTGCAGGAGGCTACCGTAACCCAATTAGCACCTCTGTCTTTCCTGGGCGGCCTGGGGAATCTGCAACGTGATGGAGGATCGTCCGTGGAATGAAATCTTGGGAGAAATCAGGAGCACGTCAATAAAACCTCCACAGCACTATAGCGATCTGTTGCACTTCCCGCGCGCCAAATCCCCTTCATGACGTAGTATCGAATCGGAAACCTCAAAAGTTAAAGCACAATGTCAGGCCACTGAGACAGATGTGGTTCCGAAACTTGTTCTTTCTTCTACTCACATACTCTCCTTTGCTCTTTATTTTTTTTATTCATAATAAGACTTGCAATTGGCGTCGACGTAAATAATTTGCTTTCCAAGAAATCTGCCTGCAGACAAGGTAACCACATCAATGCTGCTAGAAGCCTTTTGTTGGAAGAGAAAATGAAAGAAAAAAAATTACACTTAGCGGAAATGCAAAGTACGTTGTGGGGAATACAGTAGCTTTATGGCAGGAATATAACGTATCGCCCGTTACCCGCGGATCAAGCGTCGCTAGAACAGACGGAAACAAACACGATAGCCACTAACGCTAGGCAACTTTTTAGTTAACAAATATGAAACATTGTATAGAATAAAATAAACTTGCATTAGTTAAGAGCGTCTTTAAGTATGAAAATCATTATTTGGTTTCCTATTGCCTACCGTTATCCCATTCGTGAATTCAAGCGAAAACGACTCTGATAAGTTATTAAGAATAAAATATATTTATATAGCATACATTTTCAAACACATATTTTGTTGTAAATTGCTCTATCAGTCATTAACCCTCACAGAGTTTTGACTTATTTCAGCCGCTTTCTTTTCTTAGAGATCCAAGGAATACCATGTCAGATTCCGGCCAATGTTACTCCAGGATTTTCATCACATGCAGTAACCGTGCCGGACGACGCCGCTGTCCGTCTGGTTTTCTCGGGGATCTCCGATTCCCCCCCCCCCGGCCTTGCATTCGGGCGCTGCTCCATGTCCACTTCGTTTCACCCTCGGCAGTTCTCAAGACCTTCCCCACCCGAATTCACTCCACTTCTCTTAGAGATGACGAAGTATTAACAGTCGAGTCCTTAATACTCGTTTGAGAAACCTCAAGCTACTGTCATTAAGTGTCTGCCATGCCCACGCCTACAGAGATTAAATGGAGAACAATGAAAAAGAAATCCCTTTACAATTCATCAATTTTAAATATAACAGTTTCAAACAGAGGTTACTAAACACCATTCCCTAAAAAATACATGTAATGGCACATTAAAAAATCTCGACAAAATTTTATGTTTAGTATTATAAATGTGTGTGTATATATATATATATATATATATATATATATATATATATATATATATATATATATATATATATATACATATATATATATATATATATATACAGAGAGAGATTTTCTGCTACTAAACAGACAAACTCTGGCAGCGTGTTATACAGATCATTGCCAAAAAAAAAAAACTAACATACACAAGTAGGCTATGCAGCCCCATTTCAGAGTTACAGGGATGTATATGCAATAAAACACAAATTGGAATTACTGAATATCTTTAATGCGACAGACTATATTCATGTAGAGTGTCTGAAAAAATGTGCACCATATGGCTGGAAACAGGCTGCGATACATTGTAGCCTACCATGGCGTGTTGACACTGCATCCCTACAAGTTCATTTCCGAGTTGATTGGTGGCGTATGTTATATATAGCCTGTAGCAACTGGTCTCGTGTGTCTTATCGCCGTCCGCTGTAAACCCTACTCTTCAGGCAGCCACGGAATGGGGAGAGGTCTGGAGAGCGCGCCGGCCATGGGACTGGCCCACCTCTTCCAATCCACCTGACGCGGATACTCTGCTGCTGCACCACGCGCATTTCCGCCGCAGGATCCGTAAACAAACACCACGTGTGCGTACTCAGCACGTGTAAACATTCCTGGCATTGTCGCACAGCCACTCACCTCGGCACACTAACGCAGACTGGCCACGCCAGCCACACTTGCAGTGTCTGCTTACAGTCTGATTGGGCACATTTTGAACAGCTTGTTTGGGACTTACAATATGAATGTAGTCATTTGCATTATTAAAGATATTCAGTAATTACAATTTGTGTTTTTATTACATTTACGTCCCTGCACCTCTGAAATGGAGTTCATGGCCTACTTGTGTTTATGACATTTTGTGTTGCCAATGATCTGCATAACACGCTGCCGAAGTATGTTGGTTAAGTCGCGAAATAACCTGTATATAAATATATATCAACGGGGCAGTATTCTCTGACGGTTAAGTTAATTTATTTTAGTTTCAAACGGTTATATTTGAAATTGATCCACTAAGAAAGAATTTATTTGACATTGTTTCCCCAATTAAACTCCGCGACTGCACGCTTTGTATGGAGAGCCCTTAATTGTACGTAGTTGTGCAAAACAGAACCAACACACACGTAACCGTACCTGAGACGATTATATTTAAATATTTCCTCCCGCGTTCTAATTATTTTATTTGAAATCATTTTTTTTCTTGATGTTGTAGTCTAAACTTTAACTTATATTTGTAAATTGTAATACGGAGGTGAAAGATGCCACGCGTAATTTCTGTTCAAAATTGTTTAGTACTAATAAAAATTTGAACTTGACCTAGCACATAGGCTGTTTTTTCAACTTTATATATTAAACGTAAATTGTTTATTGTTGGTATAACATTCGATTATATTTTATGAAACTAGAAACGCCAAAATGAAAATAATTTTAGTGTTAGCTGTCGTTTGCACTACTAAAGGCTGTTCACGATAAAGTGAGACTTTTGAATCAACCTTATAAAAAATTCACTGCACCCACCTGCATATTTTTTAACAGGCGCACTGACTGACATGCGCCCGGAAAAAGTTGGTCACGACGGAGGGAAACTAATTCCATGCAACTACGTCGAATAAAAAGTATTAGGTAATCATTTGCGACGACTTGAACAATTTATTTCGCTTTCTGTGTTTATTATGCATGAAAGTGTAAAATTAGTAGATTTGAAAAATATTTGCTTTTCGAATAATTTCACAATTTCACTGAATCAATGCATGAATAAAGTAACGAGGCCCATGAGAATGATAATTTTCCATAAAGCGCAAGACTACACAACGTGCGTACAAGTAGATCTTAAGCAGGGCTTTCAAAAGTGCTCATTTTACCGTGAACAGCCTATACTAGCATTATAGTTCATTATACAAGGAGCAAAGTCATTAGAGTACTCCTCCACGTATGTAGAAATTCATTCCAGACGCTACAAAGTGTACCACTGCCATCACTTCGATATCGTCACATAATAGGTAAGTATATGAGAGCGAAATAATGTGTCGGTTCCTTTCATCCAAGCGAACTCGGTCGTTCATTGGTCACACAAAGCTGTGGGATCAGGCGTTGAGTCTGATTGGCTATTGCATGTTATGGCATACTTCCTATTGGCCGTGCAAGTTAGTCTCCAGGAGCTGGTTGGTGAACGACGTTCCGCCACATTGCTGGAAGGCGAGGTTATGAGGTGAGACTGTAGCAGCGTCAGAATGTAAGGGCCTGGGGAAACGGGAGATCCCCGAGAAAACTCGCCGACCGGCGGCGTCTTCCGGGCACGATTCCCAGTCGCGAAAATCCGGGAGTGACCCGGCCGGGGAATGAACCCGGTTCGCCTCTGTGGGAGGCGAGAAATCAAACGCTTAAGGTCCCCGCCTACCTGGGAGAGCTATTTACTGCGTCCGAGGCCGAGGAGCCTCGGGGGCGATAAGGGCGATGCCGTCATGCGGATCAAGTGCGCCATCGTCTCTAAGCGCAAGGCTCCGAACTGGCGTGCGGTGTTCTCGTGGTTCTGCATGAACCCGTGGGACTTCCAGCGGTGAACACTATTATTTTACCGGTGAAAAAATCTTTTGAAATGTTCGACCCGAGTCCTTGTAGTGTTTCTGTGTGCATCTGACACGTTTATCTCGAGATACGGTACTTCGTAAAAAAAAAATTATCTATGCCGGAGTTCTCTAAAATGGTGTTTCTGATGCGTGTGACGTCTTCAAAACACTCAACGGGCCTCATATTAAGTGAGAGTTATTCTCGTAGATCAGAACATCGAATGCACGCTTAATAGTTTCAGGGGGGGGGGGGGGAAATGTTTATTTCGTACACTCTGCAGCGAAGTTTCAACGCCAGGTTGACGGGCTTCTTACGTCCGGTTTCACCATCGTGGTTCGAAACTCGATCCGAGATCGCATCTAAGATCGACACAGAAAACTGTTGCACCATTCTAGTTCAGAGCTGGACTAGAGATCGAGATGAAGTTAATTTAGAACCACCAAAATTAGCGGTCCCAAATCTCGATCCGAGATCAGCAGCAATCGTCGACAAACGTAGTTTGAAAATACGCCACCAGTTAGAACTACGTTCAATTGTTTTCTTGGGAAATCAAATCAACATTATACGCACTTGAATATTATTCAGTAAAATTTGTACAACAATAATTCACTTAAAACAGATAAAACAGCGCACATCTATGATGAAAAATACACCTACTTCCATGAGGCCATATATTACGACGGAAAAGCAAAATTTATCTCGTATTTAATATCGATCTCTCACTTTGAATCCAAGGTCGACGAATCGGAGATCCAAAATCAAGAAATTTCGTTGGCGCAACACTTGTACATTGGAACCAAGATCAAACTGGAACCGGTTTCGGAACTAGGATCATTAGATCTCGGATCGGGGAAGATGTTGGTGCAATTGGGCATTCGATAGCGTGTAACATATAAATTAACGTTAAAAAAAAATTACGTACTACATTCTATAGCATTATAGAAGTCAACACGGAAAATGAAGAAAAGGCAATCCCACGTAATTTAATTTATTAACTCTGTAAGCAAATATTTTAACAGCGATGTATTTCTTCGGGAAATTTTTACATATGTTACTGCAACACAAGAGAATATGTAACATAATGCAGCTACAAGACAAAATAGCTGCTTGCGAAATTGGCAGTGAGCGTTGTATAGGTTTTTTTTTTCTTTGCTGGTTTTCAAAATCTTGTGGATATGTTCCACTCCCTCTTAAGTTTTTTGTGTTGCGTGACGGCCTTGCAGAAGAGAGAAACTTCACTCGGGTATCTTTCAGTCGAAGAAGCCTGATGGAGGCGGGTGAGGCACATCGTAGGAACTACTGGTCGTGTGTCGCGGACATGTATATTTTTCCTCCTTCTTATTTACCGAGGAGTGAGTCAATAACGATGTAGCCATCCCGCCTCCAGCAGTTGGGAGCTCTGCGGTTGCTCCCCTCCCCTCGTCAACCATGGTTGCAGGGATTGCAGCACGGCGACATCGCGTCGTCGCCCCTCCCAGTTGCGGTGTGCCCGTTACGCCACTGCATAGCCGCCGCCCACGCCCGCCAGGTGCGCGTGCGCGAAACCGCGACCTCTGGGAGGTGACTCAGCAGGTTCGCCGGACCTGCATGACCCCTGGCCTGGACCTCGCCCCGACAAGGACATGACGAGCAGCTGGGCAGCTCCTTGCGCCAGGCTACAAACGTCACTAGAAACCTGCGAAATTCGTCTTGTATAGGCTGTTCACGGAAAAGTGAGCACTTTTTGAGGTCCTCCCAAGAGGCATTAACCAATCATAAATAAATTTTGAGAGCGAGGAAAGGTATACACTGTGTTTATTGATCACATTGCCATGCCTATGTTAAAGAGCAGCGGGAAGATGGAAACTGGATGAAAGGAAAAAATATATAAGGGCCTTAAAAAGTGCTAACTTTACCGTGAACAGCCTATAAATGTCTGTACTACGTTTGGAAAACGACAAAATCACCCATTAATTAAAATCTTCAACAACTCATTGACTTACCAACACCGATTAACATCTCAACATGATGAAACTTCGGTTCATTATTAGGGATTTGTTTATTAATCCAAATTTTAACTGGATTATTCCTAGCCATACACTACACACCAAATATTGAAATAGCCTTTAACAGAGTAAGACACATTTGCCGAAATGTAAACAACGGTTGATTAATACGAACAATCCATGCAAATGGCGCATCAATATTTTTTATATGTATTTACTTACATGTAGGGCGAGGTTTATATTATGGATCATATAAATATCTTATTTGTTTGTCTGTCACGCCTTTCAAAAATGGAAATATTGGCGTTTTTCAACCCGGTTTTTCGCCAGTTAAAAACAATTTTTCAAAAATGTTATAAATGGTAACGTGTGTCAACACTTCTTTATTCTTTAAACAGAAACAATACACATGAAATAGCATTAGTGTGAGTGTTCGAGAACTGACGAACTGCATCTCAAAGTTCACAGGCATGTGATCCATGCTCTTAAACTGAACTTCGCAATGCTGTATATACTGGAGCAAAGCGTCGCTTCTCCATTGGCTGCGGCGTAGATGTGAAGCCACTCCCTTTCTGACGGAAATACACGTGATTGGACTACACAGATGTGAAGTGTTCATTTATTGGCGCAGAGTTCACCCGGGGTGTGTCAAATAAAGTATGCCCCGATGATAAACATATTGCAAGGGTACATGTGTTTGAATTTTAACGTGTCCCCAAACAATATCGGGAATTTTGCATGTCTCTTTAGACATCACTGAGAAACACTGGAATATATTATGCTCGGGAGGATGTGTCATTGCCAGTGAAGTTCACTGGCGTGTGATTCAAGGTTTTCGTAGTGATGACTTCTGAGAGCCCCGGTTCAGATCTACTTTTAAGCACATTGTGTATTCTTCCGCCACATGTAACTAACATTGTCATGGGCCTGATTACTTTATTCATGCGTCGGTCAGGTGATACTGTGAAATTATTGGTAAAGTAAATATTTTACAAATTTTCTAAGCATTACACTTATATGCATTAAAAAAACAGCGAGCGGAATAAATATTTTCACTTATTACAGACGTTTTCCGAACACTTTTAACTCAACGTTATAGCATGAAACAAATCTATCTGCTGAAGGACGGGAGCACGCGAGTCCCTGGAGGCTGATATGGCACACACGGCGGCTTTCCTTTGTAAATCGCCGCTCACTTCCCGTGTTATCGCTCTGCCCTTGTCACGCTGTTTCGCTCGTCGAGCGGGAAGGGGGGCCGCAGTAGTGTAGAGGTTAGATACGTAAAACCTTTTCCTCACCCTTGCATTCCGGCGCTGCTCCATTCTCACTTCACTCTCACCGGAGCTCAAGACATTGATGTAAAATTCCCGATTCAACTAAATATAAATAAAATGTTACTTTAAACATTTAAAAAAATAGCTGTTTTCTTTGTTTGTAACTATCCACTCATATATTCCTTTTTCACGTAATCCTTGTTTGCCGTTTCTATTATTTAGGCACTACAATACTACCATGAGCTTGATTCAGTACCATGAGCTTGACTCAGTACGCTGGAATGAAAACTTATGACAGCTGCACTCCATAAGATTTCAGTAGCACAAATCCACACTTGAAAACTTTGTTTCAGATCCGCTTGACTGTCGCGGTTCTTAGATGTCTCCCCGCGAATCACGGGTTAACTATACAATGCTACAAGACAGCCGTTCCGAGAGGCGCAGGGTGCACAGTATGCAAGATTTCCCGTCATTTGCAGCGTTCGGACTTCAAAGTCAGGCTGCACTTGGGCAATGGGCACGGTACGGATGTAGGGCTTCACATTTCGTCCATAGCGAGATAATTAAAGACATGTAGTAAAAAAAAAATCGGATTTGATTGTGTTGGGGAAACGGCCGTGGGTTAATATAAACAATTAATACATCCTAGTAGCAAAATGTTCCGAGAACTCAGCTGGAAGGTATTTTTTAATTGAAGTGTAATGAAGTTCGTCTAAACAACGCAGGGTGTTGTCAACTTCACGTACCTACGTGCATGGCAAGTTGCATATCACAAAGGCGAACGGAAGAGCGGAAAGCACCTGCTCAATGGATACCATAAACTCCAGGTACGCGGGCGCCGCTAGTGGTTGCTTGTTAGCACACGCGTCTCAAACTACACTAACAATTATGGATTAGCAATCGAGTAGCAAAGGCTGCCAGAAGTGATTGTACTTTATTTCCAACAACACGCAAAGAGCAGTATTGGCGATGTAGGGTCTGCGGGGATTTTCATTGCGACCTATATACAGGCGGTCACCACGTGACGCGCCAGTTCCGTTCGCCTTAGTGATATGCAACCTTCTTGTGCACGAAGGTGCGTGAGGTTGCGGACCCCCGGCGCTGTTTTCCTAACTTTATTTAAATTAATAAATATTAATTGTATTTTGTTACTAGGATTTATTGTTTATATTAACCCATAGATAAGATGGTTTCAATTTCTACACGTATAGGAAGTTCATGAATATTTGAGTATTTTTGCAATCAACTTTTAAGATGTATGACTGCCACTACTCGTATGCATTAATTATAACAAGCACACTGTACCGGCATGTGCCTAATAAAGTCTGTAGCGACAAAGAGAATGTAGTCCCATGGCTTAATATCCAATTAAAAGTGTTACATAGACATTTATGAAAAATTAAATTAAATCTCCTCTCTATTTTTGGAATGTATTTAAGTGTAAGAATGAGTATATTTGCATAGTTTTTACTTTTATAAAGGTATCACAGTTTCATTTAACTAACACATGAATTAAGTGTTCCAACCCTGGTAATGTTAATTTTGCAATACGACAGCAGACTGCAAAATGTTCGTACAAGTGGAAACTAAACAGGGCTTTCAAAAGTGCTGAGTTTAAATTAAAAAAAACCTTTAGTTAAAAATACTTTGTATATAAAAACCGGTATGCTGTAAAATGAAATGTAAACAAACACGTTCATCACTATTGGCCACGTCACTTTTACAGTTATACTGGCGATAGGGCGAGTCAATGTTGGGAACATACATAGAAGACGTGAGTCTATCCGTCGCCTATTCGCGGTTTCTTTACACTTTTTGAACCAAATATTTGAAAAACCACTTACAAGAAGGACTCGATGTGATGACCAGCGACGTCTACACAAACACGGTGCCTATGTACCATGTTCTGGTACACACGATCACCAATACCTGGACGTCCAAGATCCGCCGCAGCCATAATCCGCGCCAGCAGGTCCTCCCCTGATTCCACAGAGGTCTCGTAAGTCACGCCCTTCATGTGGCCCCACAGGAAGTAGTCTAGCGGAGTCAAGTCAGGCGAACGTGCAGGCCAAGCAATCAGCGTATCTTGGACTTCCAGGTATTGGTGATCATGTGTATTGTAAGTGGGCCCAGAAGAAAAACGACGTACAGTGTGTTGCAGACGCAGACGTGGGAGAGGTCATATGTGATGTGGTGGTGTTTTGTTTGTCGTAGGGAAACGGTACGTTTCCGCACATAAGTTCCTATGCGAAACGTATCCATCTCGGTTCACACTACCAGCCCTTACAACGTGCAATGGGAATTTGGACACACTCTGTATAAACTTTTAATGTGAATAAAAACAGGGAGAAAAATAGGTGTGTTGGGAATGCCTAGAATGAAATAGTTCTCATGCAAAATATTATTACGCTGATTGCGCACAAATGCGGTGCGTTGTCCCCCTGGTGTGATTTTCGATACTCGGTTAAGCTTTATAGGAAAAGTAATATCCTGGAAACAGAACCTTAGCAGGGCTTCGGGAAAGCGTGAAGTATCCGTGAACGGTCTATACCTCACCTTTAGTGCACAGGCCCCTAACAGTATAGGCTGTTCACGGTAAAGTTAACATTTTTTAAGGCCCTGCTAAATTTTTCCTTTCAGCCGATTTTTATCTTTCCGCCACTTTTTAATATAAACATTATTATTTGACTAATAAATTGAGTTTGTACATTTCACTAATCTCAGAAGTTAACATTCAAGGCTGCAATAAAACATAATTATTAGTAATTAAAGCATGTTGGGACGGCTGTAAAAAGTGCTCAATTTAACGTGAACAGCCTATACCTTCCAAGTGAGCAGACAAGTAGATTGGTACAAGCTGCGAAGTATGGGGGACTACTGTATGCGTCATTTCCAGTCCGCGGCTTGCGACACGACACGTGAACCACGATCCTGCTGACGTCACGGCGAGGCAGTGACCTAGCGGAAGTATACGAGCCCCCGTCACGTGATGGCTCGCGTCTCCTTTCGAACTCGTCACTCCGAAGTCAAGTGCTGACGGCCCGCGGTGTCTCCCGCAGCGGGAACATGGTTCGTTGACATGACGACTGTCACAGTTACGACGTGTCATACGGTCAACGGCAGTGTGGTGACGACCGCACAAAAAAAGCGTGCACTGATCGTGTTATCATAACTCTCCTGTAGTTGACTAAGCATCGTGATTATGACGGCTGGGAAGTGTAAATATACAGATGTTGGTACTGAAACTGCGCAAGAGACGTGTTGTTTTTTTTTTAAGTTGGATAATCTGTCGGCAATTGTCAGCCAACAGAGAACGCCCGCCAAAAACAAGCAAATGAAATCAATAACGTTGTTGTGTTCAAGTTTAGTTTTTTTCCTCCAGCGTAACAGATTTCAAACAATGTCCATAGTGTAAGTGTTGAGTGTATTTGCACTGTACATCTGAATCAGTGAGAATTTAACTGTTTTAATCAGTCAAAAGAAGATGATACAGCAGTCACTCCAGTCTGCGTCTCTAGCAACTTGTTCCATCTCTAATGATTTTCAAAATAAAATGGGCGCCGGTAAACGTGTATCAAGTAAAGTTATAACGAATAAACTAATATAACCAGTACAAAATACTTTGTAAAATCTGTCTACTCTTTCAAAACGCCATTCTACGAGGTAATATGAACTCCCAGCCTTTCATTTCATTTTCATGTAATTATCACAATGCTCTGTTTGAATGTGGCGAAGAGAGTGCACTCGTATACTCTTCGTTTTAACAATTCTAATGGTATCCATTAAACCAAAAACCAAAAGGAAGGGTATACAGTGTAATCTTCACGATGAAATATTAACCTTCTATTTTCCTCCTTTAATTTTAACTTGGCTTAGTAGCGCAGATCAAAAGTAGGGTAAGAATTAGCATTGCTGTAATTTTAGTTATTTTATGTATTACATTATTGTTGTTTATAATTTATGTTATTGTCAGAAAACGTTTATTTCTAGAATTTCTTTGTATAAAAGCAATATTATGCAAGTACCAGCACAGTGCAATCGGCTGCCTGTGTTTGTTTTTTTATTATTTAGCTTTGGTTTGTACTATTGCTTTTAGACAAAGATACTCCAGAAATAAGCGTTTTCTGTCAATAATATAAACTATAAACACCAATAACGTATCACTAAAAATAACTTAAAAAATTTCGTCACACCGAGATTTGAACTCTGAAACCCAGAACGTACGGCCCGCGAACCCGCGTGTCCACAGTTGTCGCATTTTTTTAAAGTTATCTTTATTGTTTCATTGTGACCGCGGGGGCAAATCGAAACGTTTCCCGTTACTTATCCTTACGTTAAGTTTCAATTTGTACATGAATACGTCTTATAGAACCCGTAATTCTTTCGTAAGCGAACATATACAATTTAAGATTATTACTCGAGCGTCAGCCATCTTGCCGACGACGCGATTAAATTCGATCCATGCTCGCTTTTCCCGCACGAATCGTCACAGCAATGACATGCCGCGCCTATGACCGGCCAAAATTACAGCCATGCTCGCCCTGCCGGAGGAGATTGACTTTGCACGGTCACCAGTGGCGGATGGTTGACTCGACGGTGTTCTAGAGCCCGAAATGATTTTTGAATTTTTGACGCTGCGACGTCGTACAACTCAGCCCCTTGTGCTCAGAAAGTGAGCGTCAGGAAATGCTGCTCTCGGGTCCGTGGCAATCACTCGTTGAGATTGAGCGGCGCGTTAAATGTGCATGTGTGCTAGTATAGGTCTGTCCTTTGGCGTCATGCTTCGCACACGCGCGTTTCGTTCTTACGTCATCAGGCTGCGGTGGGAGCCTCTCATTTGGAGCTGTTTGATAAGCTTAGGATTGCTGCAGCGACCGAACGGCTCATTCTATCAGAGAAATTCTGGCATCAGTTTGTGCCAAGGATCATAAACATAAAACAAACACAGTGACATTCAAACCTATAATCATTTTCTTCTCAGATTACAAAACCAAAATAGTTCAAAATTACGTGTTAGGCGAAAAGAACATTAATGATATTAACAACATGAATAGTGCTCGACAAGACAAATATAATACTGAAAGGATGACTCAGCTACCTCAGATCCATTTTTACAATATTTTACGATTCTCTTTTATTGCATCAAATAGTACATTGATAAAAAAAAACATAGAAAATTAATTTACAAAAAAATTTACGGAGAATGAAAGAATTTATAATTGATGCAATGGCATACAAATTTAAACACTGTGCATAGTAATTGTGTTTGGCTACAGTTCATATTAGTTGCTAATGTCCGTATACTAAGATGAAGAAATTTCATGAAATTACTTCCAGTCGTCCGGCCATAATTTTATTTTAAGTTTTACAATAAAATAAAATTGAAATTCCAACATAGCAAGAAGTTAAACCCCAATCGCCGGCATGCAATGTGCCACACTTAAAACAAGTTTCTTTGTGGCGTTCTCAGATCTTAATAAATTAATAAATACTTTATTTGAAATCAAACATTGTTTTCTTATAAACGTTTGAGACTTGTTTGGCACAAAATTTCAAGGTTAAAAATGCTGATAATTCTACATAAGAAATAATACGAAGGTTATTTTTGAACTGCTTTGCCATTTTTATCAAATAGGTATTGATACTGTATCGCAAAAAAGCAAAAAAATATCTTTAAAATGCAGAAAAAAATATATTGGGCCCTTGAACAGCTTTACGGCCGTGCTATAGTCAACATAACCACAAACATACCGGTAAGAGTAATTTTTGGATACTTTCTGCATAATGATACTACGCCGATAAATACTGCCAACGCATAGCTGCATAATGCAGGTTTGCGAACATGCAACTTCCTTGCGCAAGAACCCATGCGTAGCCAATCAGAAGCCATTCTCATTACTACACACATAAAAATCACTTACATAACTGTACATTTCAGGGCACGAATGTAAACATGCTCTTGACTCCAATTATTATATTTCCTTTTGTGTTCATATTTGTTCAAGTGTTTTGCGAGAATGAGAACTGCAAAAGATATAATAATTCTTCTGTATTCATCACGACTGTTTATTAACGAGGTATCTACATATAATCAAGATACGGTAAAATATACAACATGTTGGCCAACTTACACGGGTGAAAATTCAAATAACTATTCGTAAAAAGTCCCAACATGGAAGTAAAAACCTATTGGCTAGTAAAAGTAAACATCCAATTTTATCATGTCGATTGCAGCTAAGTATTTTTTTTTATAATGACAGTGGCTAGAGACACGGATACGGTTATGGTAATTGTTATTTCGACTGTAGCACGATCTTTAGAGTTCACAGATTTGCTGATAGCGCTCAGAACTTTTAATACCTCTTATGCCATACTGAATTTGTCTGAAATCAAAAGTTAAACGAGTTTACAATAATAATACGTAGATGTAATTTAATTGCGCGAAAATATTTGGAGACTAATTATATTTGAAAACACTCTATCGTAATTTACCTTTCTCGATTGACTACGTTAAGTCTCAGAACGTGTTAACTCTGAGTACGCGAATCACTTTGGTTCGCTGCCAAAGTTGTTGAATTCTAATTGGCCCAGTTAAAATCTGAAACGGCTTCGCACATAGAGGGCGACCAATCGCAAAATAAACATGTCTTTTTAATCTTAGAGTATTGAAATCTACCATGTGCTAAGATTTTCCCGCGAAAATTCGCTGATTTTAATAAAAAGGGTGTCCCGATCATCTGTCTATATGGTGACGCAATATTGTGTCGCCAGTGTTTTCCATGAATCATTCTTGCAAAGCAGTACTACATCAACATTAAAATTTCTCAAAATGGACACTATGAATTGCTAGGGTCAGGAAAATTCCCAGTGTGTAGCCAGTGTTACCTCAGACCACGTTTCGTGGGATTTAGTGCTTGTTTCCTTGCAGGTCTGTTATTGGCTGAGACCTGAAGGTGTCTAATAAGCCGTGATCCAATTGCACAAGTAACAAAAAGTGTTCGTTTTGGATGAGGATAGGAACATTTCGCGAGTTCACTTCAGGACAAGGTAGACGTCAAACATGCGTACACTAAAGCTGAGTTTGCAATTGGATCGTAATTAATCAGACACACCCTGGACTTCTCTAAGCCAATGGCAGACTTGTAAGGAAACAAGCAGCGAGTTCCATACTCCCAGGAGCGCAGTAACGCTGCCTACTCACTGGGGCAGCAGCCGATTAACAAACAACTCAGGCTCGAGTGTACACAGCACTGTGGAGTCTAGCCTACAGGTCATTGAACTCGCGAAATTTTCCTATCCTTAGTTTCGGAAGACTAGCATATCCTAAAATGACTTTGCGAAAGTTTACAATCCTTATATTGTACATACAGTTAGTAATTTTTCGCGAAACAATATGAGTACATGGTAGACTTGTTGTCTGTTTGATAAGGGGTTTTCATATTTGACCGGGCCACTCAGAATTCAGCAATATCGTAACAGTTCTTACGTGATTCGTGTACAGACAGTTAACACGAGTCAAAAAGTAATTCAGCGTATCAAGATAGGTCAAAATGACCCTACAGTGTTTAGAAATATAGCTTGCCTTAAAATATTTTCGCGAAATTTAACTTCCCCCTGCTTATCCTCCTTATAAATAAGTACACAAAAGTGACATGGCGAATCGGTTTCTTTGATTCGGGCGTATCCACCCGCTGATTGGCTTCGCGAGTCCCTGTGCACGGACCATGCATCTGGTTGGCTGCTGTGGGATATGAACGATACCTTATCGGATGGACTTGCGGTCGCCAAGCAAAGTTACCAGGCGCTGATCAGCGAAAAGCGTTGTGACATGTCTTCTGACCGCTGTCGTTAGTTTGTGTATTATCTAGAGTTCGTGGTATAAGCAGCTGTTTCACCTCTGTATTATTCAGATTTGATGGAAGTAGTTAAATTGGCACTCACCGCAGCGGTTTTTTTACAAGAAATTATTTTCCCCGAACCACATTCAACCCCTTTACATGTTATCCCGAGTATACTCGTTCACGTATGGGTTACGTCATGGTTGGTGCTGCACAAAATCATAAGCTGACGTCAATACATATCGCGTCTCTTTTTCCTGTTTAATACTATTTGCTGCTGCTAGGGCGCCAAAATTTTTATCATTGGTTGCTACCGGTTCCGCCGACCAGCAGAGATTTCTTTTCATTGGTTCCATCGTGCTGCTTATTACAAGGAATTCGTAAATACTTGCCGGGCCAAGAATTTCCTCTCTTGCAACACTTGGAACGAAATATTAACGCGGGAGACGAACAGCCAGGCCTTCACTCAGACGTGCGTGCAGTAAAACTGCCACTGTGGCGTCCGTATCTGTACTCGTCAAATACTATCTCATCGTAAAACTGGTCATCAAGGTCTTGAAAGACGAACTTACCAACACGGGGGGGGGGGGGGGGGGAATTCGCCCACCACGCAGAATTCTATCACAACAAGTGGTCTTGCCCGCACTATAGTAGCCTCACAGGTAAAACTGCTTTATCTTGCGTAAATGGCCGGATCAGATCCAATCGTTATGTCACTCTACTAAATTATTATACCCACGCATAAATGTCAGATATGGATTAAAAACGGCACCGTACTTCATTGATTCTACACATTCGTTATAATTGTGTGTCGTTAGGCATCTTGGGTTGGTCTGCGGTGATGTAGTGGCTGGACTGCCAATTGCGGTGCTAATCCTGTGCTGTGATTGGCCGTTGGTTGTGGCTGAACATCAATTATGAGTTTAAGCCATTCTGTAAAATCTAGTCATAATTTCCGAACAATTGAAAATATAGTAATCAAATTCATAACATAGGCATCGTACCCAAGATGCCTAACGACACACAATTATAACTGATCGTTTCCCGCTTAGGGAAACCGGGTTCGATTCCCGGTGGAGTCGTTCCTAGGTTTTCGTCTGACGATACCGCTGGTCTGCGGGGTTTTTCTCGGGGCTCTCCAGTTTCCCCCGCCCTTGCATTCCGTCGCCGCTCCATACTCACCTCGCTTCGCCCTAATCGGCTCACATGACCTCGATGTTAAGATCCGCCTAAATCTCTTCACTCCACGTATCTGGAGTGGGGATCAAAATCTGATTATTTAACCCCACAGTCATCTGAAATTAAATTCACGGTCGTAAATGCCATCTAGTGTACCTTCTTGCGTTATGATGTTAGTAATGCATACTTTTATGATATGATTTAATGGTGCATCATCATACCTTTACGGGGCTATAGCGGCAATGCTAATTACTTATAAGAGTTATGCAATTAACTCTACATAAAACGAGCGTATTCAATATAAATGCTGTACAATATTATTTCAATATGAACTTTATGAAGTATACGCAGGAGCTATACAAACATACTGAAGTATTAGTTTATAATAAATTATAAATATTTAACCTGCCGCATTTTGAGCAAAGTCTAATTGGAGAGTCCCTACCTTGTTCATGATTCCGGAGGCTAATTAAGATGGCGGAAATCGACTCCCAGACATACCCATCTTCAGTCATCGTCGTAACAACGCAAATATGAAGGAACCTCACAAAAATCATGGACTAACATTGTAAAACTATCAGTCAATCTACTAAACAGTAATAACACATTTTAACCTATGCAGTATGGAAATTTTATAACATATCAAGATGAGAATAAAGTAACTGAGCGGTGCTGCAAATTCAACGCCAGAAACTTTACTACTCATTAAAATCTTTCCTGAATGATTTTAGTAAATATGCCATGGATTAAATAAGGGGGGAAACTTTACCAATCTTGCATTTCCTCTACGCACGTACGTTGATGGGAAACGTGCGAAATATTTCTTTGAGTGCAGAACCGTTTGATCACATAATTGGTGTTAGGAAAATTTTTGATAATATTGGATGTTGGTCTGGAATTGTCGCCTTTCCGGGTGGCCATGGCTTGTTTGTGAGGGTAGTACCCAACATCCTTCAAACATAGAACATGGGGATAAACTAGGCTTGCTTTGTACTGAGCATGGAATATCGAAACATACTCCGGCTTAGCGCCGAGGCCAGGGAATAACTTGTTTAATCGCACTATGGCTCTGCGAAATTATATATAACGTGTTTCCAAGCTACACCCGCAAACTACTTACGGAAATATAAGACAGAAACTCACGTACCACAAATCCTTTAAGTGATTACTGATGGAGATATGCGCCCCCAAAAATCGAGTTTTGAAATACTTTTATTTGGAAATATCAGAAGATACTTACCATAAAGTAAGAAATCGGTGAACAGTGATTTGCGTAAAGGAGATATAATACTTCTGAAAACGTGGTTGGCCATATCCCCCTTCATTACGTAAACAGGGGTTGTAACCCTATGTTTTTGCCCGAAACTTTGTAATGCTAATCTGTAAACGATATGTTTGGACGAGTTATGAATCAGCATGTGTAAACCGAGCGATAAAACTGAGCGGAAATTTGAAAAGCCGATGGTGAGCGGTCTGCAGATAGACAACACACAATAACTGTCTTGAAGCCGATGGTGAGCGGTCTGCAGATAGACAACACACAATAACTGTCTTGAAGCCGATGGTGAGCGGTCTGCAGATAGACAAAACACAATAACTGTCTTGAAGCCGATGGTGAGTGGTCTGCAGATAGACAACTCACAATAACTGTCTTGAAGCCGATGGTGAGCGGTCTGCAGATAGACAACACACAATAACTGTCTTGAAGCCGATGGTGAGTGGTCTGCAGATAGACAACTCACAATAACTGTCTTGAAGCCGATGGTGAGCGGTCTGAAGATAGACAACACACAATAACTGTCTTGAAGCCGATGGTGAGCGGTCTGCAGATAGACAAAACACAATAACTGTCTTGAAGCCTATGGTGTGTAGGACCGTCGGGCAGTTCCTGTACACGATATGACTGGTGAATTAAGTTTCGTACATGTAGAAGTTTGTTATGTTTCCACACATCCTTTTACTCTACAACATTATTTGCCTTGTGTTCATTTTGCAGTCACAGCACCACATATTAACAAGTGCGCCCATTGGTGCTGAACAGCAATATCAACATCATTGGTTGATTAAATAACCCGGACTCACTCCTAGCACACGACTAAAATCCATTCACGGTTATTTCCAACATCTCTGAAGCCATGCTAAAGTTCTACTTCCAGGATATTCCTCCGTCTCATGCAAACGATGCTTAAGGCCATGTTACACGGTACCAGATTTCGTAAAAGGTTGTTCAAGGTCTGCCATAGCTGCCGTTATACCGGCCTGTACGGCACCCGTCTTGGCATTTTTCTCCTTGAGCTGCCAGATTTCATCACAGGTTTGGTAATAGGACCTGTCCTATTTTCCGTGGCAGGTTCCATACCAGGTTTCGTACCTGGCCAATCACATTGCAGTTTCAGAGCGTAGGGCGCTCCCCGTGGCTACTACTTGAAACGAGGTGATGAAGAAACCGAAAAAGTAGCTGCCATCTTGATTTTACATCCGTGAGGTTGAAACTCTTTCAAATAGATTTAAAATAGACGACGACGAATAATATTGTTTATGGTAACTTTCAATACTGCTTAAAATCGTTCTAAATACTTAAAACACTACCTACGGTACAAAAATTAGTAAAACATTCTAAATATATATTGTATAAACCAATGAAAATTAGGAAATTGGTAGTACAGTGGTAAAATCATGAATTCCACAAATAACGTGTCATTTTGGGGAGTGAGTTCAAAACCCCGCCGGCCCCAAACTTTTTTTTATCATTAAATTTTACATGCGGATAATATCCCGGTACGTAAAGAAAAAAAACTATATTTTGCAACAGGTCCGTAATTTTTGTCAATATTAAAAGTAATACACCCCTACTCTTAGTGAATTCACAACATTTTCAAGAAAATGTATGAAACTATAGTAGTAAGCAATCGATTTATGTAAAACGCGAACATTGATATAGCAATATTAAGATGCGCCAGCTAGTATTTTTTTATAGGCCTACCCAAGTTAGTAACTGGTATAGGCTGTTCACGCTAAAGCGAGCACTTTTTAAGGCCCTTATAAATTTTTGCTTTCTTCCAATTTCCATCTTCTTGCTGCTTTTTAATATAAACATTACAATGTGACCAATAAACACAGTGTTTACGTTTCACCACCACGCAAATGTAATGCCTGAGGCTGCAATAAGATAGATTTATTAGTGGTTAAAGCCTGTTGGGACGGCCCTTAAAAACTGCTCTCTTCATCGTGAACAGCCTACAGCAGTTCTACGAATGAGGTTCATATTTGCTACAAACCACACACTGCGCACCCACCGAGGGTGCCAAATGCTAGTGCGCGAACTGCTGTCGTGTAATATGAATCTCCCATGGCAGCTAATGTAGCGGCTGGTATACCGGCTCGTACACAAGGGCTCGTAGAAGCTTGTACAAGAACCAAGTACGGCTGCAGGTATCGTGTGGTATCCGCTCAAGAATACCACACCACAAGGGACAACTCACTACGCACGTGCTCAAATTAGCTCAAAACTACCAACACACCATCCTATTTCCTCTCTGTCTTTATTTACATCGTATAAAAGAAAGTCCCTAGCGCGCGTCAGTCTGTATGATCGCGCTATTCTCGGGAACCACTCCACGGATTTGAATGCGGTTTTTACTGTTATTATCTGCATTTATCGGGAAAGGTTTATGTGATTAAAAAATTGCCGCAGCGCATATATGAGCTGATAATCAACAGTATTAGTGAATCAAGTCGAGAAAATGATCTATTTTGCTGCTGTCTAACAACGCTCTACCAAAACTGCAAGGCCGATTGTTATAATTCTTTCATTTCTATAAAGCTGCATTCTTCCATATAGCTATAGACATATATCAAGTGGAACCACAGGCAACTTGTCCTGCCATGACCTTAAGGCTTCAGTATTAAGTCTCGTGTGTTAAGTCTTAGTTCTTAAGTATTTTCTCATTTTATTTATTAGTGTATGATGTAAAAACTAAACTGTACCCGATATTACAATTTATAGATAAAATATGAGTAAAAGTCCAGTTTAATCGAGAAAAAGTTACTTTTACGTTAACACAAGCATAAAACACTCGAGACACATGACGTACTTAGGAAAGAACCAAACACGCCATAGATATGTGTTTTTTTTTCCTTCAAAGGTTTGACTTAAAAAGTGTAAAGATGCCGCGAATAGACAATATTTTCACATTTAAAGTACACCGAGCGCGTGTTCCAATCGCGTATCGTTCAGTCACAAGTCCTATGTCACGTCACTAACCTTCTGTTGTGAACTCTGAGTAGTGGCAACGTAATGTCACGTTCCAGGGAAACTTATGAAAACTGCTGGTGAGGAAATGTTTCTTCGTCCATTACTTCCAGGAAGGCGGGTGTCGTGATTTTACGACAGACCCCATACAATTCAGTCAAATCCAGGCGACGTAATGCTGTGTCGTCATCTCACAAAGTGTTAAAAATCTCAATAAGTTAAATACGGGCAAACGTCCATACCAGATGAAAAAAAAAAAAAGTATATTTATGCCATTCTGATAACACGAACTATTGATTACCTTGAGCTCTATTCTGAAGTACTGTTTTGGTCCCCTTCTGAGATACCTACATGTGAGAAAAAAATTAAACTTTAAAACCCATTAAATTTCTTTAATTATTATTAATGCAAATTTCTACGCTGCTATACTTTGAGGCAAATAAACATAAGTATAAAAATGTCTGATAGTTCTAAATATGTGCCTAACAATTTTCTAGTTTCTTGTGATTAAAAACGAATTGCATACTGATTTGTAAGTTGTAAATTCTATGCACTGCGAATCGCTTCTTCCGTTACATTTGGATTCGGATGTTACCATTCTGTTCGATTGAACCCTTTTAATTTCCAAGTTAGTTTATTTTTTTCTGATCTTGCAAATAAGATATTTTCTGATGCGTGCGGCACTTCAGCTCGCTAAGAACTTTCTTTTGTTATAACCAATGAGATGTGGGCTACGTGTTTGGTGAACATTTATATGAACCGGTGAAAACGAAGGGCAGTATCACGATTTACCAACCAGTTGTTCACAGTAAAGTGACCACTTTTGAAAGGCGTTCTTAAGCTCTACTTGTATACACGTTGTGTATTCTTGAGCCTTGTGTAAAATTTACATTGACATTGGCCACGTCCCTTTTTTAATGCGTCCGTCAAGTGAAACTGCGATTTCATTAAGAAAGTAAATACTTTACAAATGTGTTCATTTTTACACTTCGATGCATTGAAAAAAACAGAAAGCGAAAGAAATAATTTTAAATTATCAAAAATGTTCACCTAACACTTTTTATTCGACGTTAAAATGTAGAACTACTATCCAGCCATCGTTACCAACTTTACTGGGCGAAAGTCATTCAGCTCGTCCTTTAAAATATATGCATGCAGGGGCGGTGACATTTTTCTAAGGTTCGTTTTTAAAGTGCTCAGTTTATCGCGAACATCCATTGAGCACAGGTCCTCACAGTATACAGTACTGGTCAAATCAGTATAACCTTCCTGTGCAACACGTAGACATATGACTACAATGGGCGGGGCCACGGTAGCTGAGCGGTTAGCCTGCTCGCCTCCCACCAAGGCGATCCGGGTTCAATCCGCGGGTGGGTCACTCCGGATTTTCGCATGTAGGAACTGTGCCGGACGATGCCGTTGCTCGGCGGGTTTCACTCGGGTATCTCCCGCTTCCCCCGCCCCTTCATTCCGGCCATGCTCCATATTCACCTCACTCACCCTCATCGGTTCTCAAGACCTCGATGTTAAAAGCCATCCAAATTTCTTCACTCACTCTACAGTGGGCATAAAAAAGGTGTGTTTTATGCCACTGTGTATATTATCAAAATCATGGAAATAAATTAAGTATAGGCTGTTCACGGTAAAGTGAGCACTTTTTAAGGCCCCTATACATTTTTCCTTTCATCCAATTTCCACCTTTCTGATGCTTTTTACTATAAACATTACAATGTGACCAATAAACACAGTGTATACATTCTACCACCATCAAAATTTAATGCCTGAGGCTGTGATAAGGTGTATTTATTAGCGGTTAATGCCCTTTTGGGAGGGCCTTGAAAAGTGCTCACTTCATCGTGAACAGCCTATGAGACGTACTTACTCGCACCACTTCTCCCCCCCCCCCCCCCCAACCCACCACGAACTCTCGAACCTTCCAAATACAAGACATTTGTGCTGCGGCAATGCCAAGCACGACCGATATGTAAACCTTGAGAGAGAGAGAGATCGCAAGCAGACAACTGAGATTCGCAGAAGAGAACGCTCCTGCTGGAATTCCTAAATGGTTTCAGGGCACGGAAAGACCAATACGTATATTCCGCCTCCTGATATTTCCACGTACACGATTGCGTCTTGAGTTTAGAGAGTTACTTTCAATGGAGCACTGCACGCGCTACCAAAACTACCAAAAATTATGACTCCAGCTCCATATAAAAAAAGAAGCCTACAGTTTTTTTGTAGCACTACGAATATTTTACTACAATTATCTTTAAGGTTGGTTGGTATAAAGTAAGCACTTTTTAAATCAACCTTACAAAAAAATAGTCGCT
This sequence comes from Dryococelus australis, assembly GCA_029891345.1. Classification (NCBI taxonomy): domain Eukaryota; kingdom Metazoa; phylum Arthropoda; class Insecta; order Phasmatodea; family Phasmatidae; genus Dryococelus; species Dryococelus australis. Next base: position 22,698,783 of record CM057000.1, read on the forward strand.
ACTCCTACCTGCATATATTTCATATGTTTTTTTTTTATGGATCGAAGTGTAGGAATGAACAGTTTTGTAAAATACTTACTTTTCTAATAATTTCGCTGTTAAACTTGACCGACGCATGAATAAAGTAATGAGACCCATGGCTATGTTAATTTTACATAAGGCAGAAAAATACACAACGTGCGTACAAGTAGACCTTAAGCAGGGCTTTCAAGTGCTCAGTTTACTGTGAAAACTTTTATTAAAAATATTTGTAAGTATTAAAACTAACTAGGAGAACTGCCTGGCGTTGCCTGATTTCGGGCCCAATATGAGTCTGTAGTTACCCGAACCGGTTTCACGTGTTTCGGGCCTCAAGAGGAGCCACAGCCCAATTTGGAATACGGAGTATTGTAAGTTGGGTACTGAAGGGATTTTGTTAAGATCCGTAGAACGGTTTGTAAGTAAAAAAAAAAACATACGTATGTATTTACTTACAAATTTTGACATATATAATTTTTTGTTACATACAACCTAAGTAATGATCATAGCTGTCTTGATTCATGAAGGTTGTTTGCAAAATGCGGTTTGTGAATCATCCAGACTGTAAGTATTTTTATATTTTGATTAAGAATATACTCTTATTAATTATTTTTAAAAAAAATAACGTTTAAACAAGTAAGTTGCTGCTGCAATATTCTTCAGTGTTACAAAAAAAAGTATGCCTTTTTTTCTTGTATGAACCAAAGTCATAAACTCTGACAATTATGTTAGTGTATATACTACTTTTAATGAGTTTTTCTTGTTGTGGATTCGGGTGTAGAGATCTACTGAAGGCCACTCTGCTTTTGCCGTGATGGGATTTTCGGTGTATTTTACCAACAGTTGGCAAGATAATTTGGATCGCGCATCGAGTGTGCAGGCAAGCGAGCTTCCTCATTTGTGTAGATGATTTATCGGTAACACGTTTCTGTTTTTTTTTTTCGTCGAGATCTACGAGCTGCGCTGATATTAGTGCAAGACATATTTCATTTTGAAAAATAAGTGATAATAAGCGCCAGTGCTGATTTAAACGGCCGTCATTTCTGTAACCTCGAACTGATCTGTACCCACCCATCTGTGAAGTTACAAGTGAGAATAATTTTCTGTTTTCCTCGCCATATGATCGGTGACCCGTCGCCTCTTAATGAACATGCCGGCAGTGGCTTGGCCCCATCCGAGTTTCCCTTTTCCCTTCAATGGTTCACAGAATTTGAAGCTGTGCCCACTTTGCTATGCGAGCGAGACATCGTTAAAATCGTAAACGCAAGGGATGCGATGTTTAAGTTTATTCCTATGTGCATTAATTTCCCTGCTGACTTCCCCAACTCCATTCTATAATTTTCGTTTCCGAGCAGTGGCGTAGCCAGAAATTTCGGACAAAAGGGGAGGGGGGGGGGGGTTGTTACATAGTCTGTAGGGAAGGCAAGAAGTTCTCAGCGGTGCTGCACATGTCGACGCATGTGTTAATACCGAAAGAATACTAGGAGAAAATAATTTTCAGTATATTTAAATGCATCAGAGTTCACGGTAATTGCATATTTTCATCACAATTAAATCAGTTAAATTCTTATTTATAAATGTAATCTTATCTCATGACAACCTTAGGTTAGGGAAAGAGGGGAAAGGATGTAACACCCCCCCCCCCCAACACCCCACCCCCCACATCCACCCCCCTGGCTCCGCCTCTGTTCTCAAGTATTATAAATTAAAGGAGAAAAAGTAACGAAAATAAAAAGAAACCATAGCCTATCGGATAACATAAAAATAAATGCTAACCCCGTGCGAAACCTTCAGCTCGCAAGTGTTTATGGCGCATGATAACAGTCATCAAAAGCATCAGCAGGGCAAGGTGAAATCGTGATTATATACAGCACTGAAGGACCATGCACTAAAAAAAAAAAAAATCTGGTAAACTGATTTCTCCAGCATCAGTAATGGCCATGACGAAAACGTCTGTCCCATAAAATCCGCGAAAGTGTCCCGGCAAGTGCAATTATCTCAAATGTGATTAAAAATAAAGTGACGAGTTTCCAAGTAAAAAAAAAAATTTAATCAAATCTTCTAAGAGGCAGAAGAGCTACAGTTTACTCAAAGGATGTAGTGATTCAAAACAGAACTAACCTACAGAATCATATTTCTGTAGTATTTGCTTCAGGTAGTTGCCAAAATTATTGTTTAGGTTATATAAATGGGTAAAATGCAGCGAATAAACCAATCCAAAATAAAAATGCATTGTTAATAATCAATTTTGCAAAGAAAATCCCAGCTCCTATTCATAACAAAACTTTAGAGCTGATAATGTTTAATTTAGGACGAAACATTAGCTAGAATAATAGGGCTCTTGCCTGGATGAGAATTTGGTATACATGTTAATGAAATTCTGTTTTTAGAAACCATTTTTCAATAACATACGTGTGATAAATGATACTCCCAAGATGTGCATCAAGGAAAATTCAACAGTTTGTTTTTCTGTAATTTTTAAATATAATTGTTAAGTTTTCTGATATTCCCAGAATTCAGGCTGTGCAATAAGGTTACAAAAGGCTTCCATAGCAAAAAAAGTCCATATATATATATATATATATATTATATATATATATATAAAGAGGAATTCCAAAAAATCCGAGTTTCATAAACATGTGTTTCCTTATACGAAATTCTCAACCAGACAACAGCCTAAATTCACAATTTAATAATTAAAAATACGATAGTTAAAATATGAGGATAATTTAAACGCTGAATATTTCATATATATATTAGGTCGAATGTGCGTTTTATTATTTTTTGTTTAACTAAGTACACTATAGTGCAGTCGTCGCTGTAAAATGTGAATAAAAATTCACTACATCCGCGACAAAGAATTTTTATGTGACCATTTAAAAATCGTTAGCCTTCCTCGCCGGACACTTTGCTATGTCTTGCAAATATTTTCAGACTTTATTCCAGTGGTCATAGTTATTTTAACAGCAACTTGGTCGTCGTGTCCATGGAGTTGGTTTAAAAGAGAAATGGAGGCATTAATAAACGAGTTATATTTTAATCGATAGATTCCCAATTATTTTATGTTTAGTGACAGATACTAACGGCATTTAATAAATATATCAACTACATTTTGCATGCATTCGTCTGCAATCACTGTTCATTTCGCATAGCATGGGACTAGTAAGCTCTTAGCCGTTCAGTCAAGAACATCGAAGAAAAACCTGGTTTCCACAAGTGAAACATGCGAATTGTTATTATTTAAACTGTCCCAAGTTTCTTAATCTGTTGTCACTTAAACTGAAAGCCTACATTAATTTTTGAAAAAAAAAAAAAAAGCATAATTTTGGCATCTGACCAGTGGCCTGTAGGCGTGAACCAAGTTTCCGAAACGACGAATTCATATACCATAAGCTACCGTCCAGAATTTGAGATGTACAGGTTTTTTTCTCTCTGCTTTCTTGTTAAGCGGAGTTAGGGCGCCACTCACGTGTAAACACAGAAACTGAACGTGAAAACAATAAGTATACTATTCAAGGCAGGTGTCGAGTTTTTATAATGCATAATTAAGTCCCATAAAAGAGAAAATCGTGATCATTTTGCAAGCACAGTAAATTATAAATGTTGCAATACACCATTCAAATTATTTCGAAGGCCGTGCTTGGTTTCATCCTTCAACCACTCGCGAAGTCTTTCGCGACATGTAAATAAGGAGGATTGCCATACCGAGAGCGTTTGTTCATGTGGTTAACATGGTTGCCTCAACAAATTCAAGAGGTTGGGAGTTATATTCCAGTCAGCTGAGTTGAAGGTTTCTCTCTTCACCCCCTCCCCCCCCCCTCACACACAACAATCACAACCAGGCCACCAACACGTTTTTAGCCTACTTATGAGATCACTTTCCTGTATGTGTATGGATGTGCCTGGGCGAGCGTGTGGGGTCCAACAACCCCTTTAAATCTTCGAACGTGTCAACCGACTTTCACGAAACTGGGTACACGCATAATATCTAGTAAGGGCACCTGACCTTTATAGTTTTCGACCACGTCGGGTGCTTATTTAAAAAATGGCGGCCATTTTAGAAATCGGGGTGATACGTCATATTTCGTGAACCGTTCAACCGATTTAAAACGAAGTTTGTATTCCGGCATAACATTGTCTACGCATTAAATTTGGACATGGATGTTTGAAAAATCGTCAAATGGGAATAATGTGACTATTTGGATAACTTGTACCAAATATTAAACAAATTCGGTAGAACATCGTGGAATGTTTGTAGTACGCTCATATTTTCAGTTGATTTTATTAAGTATATTTTAAATGAAAAACAGAAAAATACCACTGCCGACGACATCAAGTCTTAATTTAATTAAACTGCATGTTTTCAGTCCGGTAGACTCGCGAAACCGTCGTAAAAACAAACGAAACTCGCATAGAATGCAATTCAGAATAATAAAATTCAAATTGGAAACGAATATTGTTCATAGGACTACCTACTATGGTTACTTCGCATGCATTATACATTTTGTTCGACGCGTTTTCTTAATTTGTGTAATAGAGGACGTTTTTAACTTGGTCACCGAGAAGGAAGTCAAAAGTCGGAATAATACAATGTAGTTAAGTGTAAGAGGTGGGTTGAATGTGCGGCTACGTATAAGTATAATTCGCACTCGTTGTCCCATTAAGTTATATTCAAAAACACAAGAAAATCTCAGCAATTTTCTTTCAACAGTACGTACACAACGCTGTTCCCAAGTGATGACTGCGGTGCCATCTACCGGTATCGTTGTAAACTACGTGCTGCTGGAATCGTTGGCTTTGTGGTATTGAGCGACGAACGTTGGTTTTGACGCTTGTCGGCGGCGTCGGGGAATTTGAAGAATAGCATTTCTGTACTTAATAATAAACTGGCGAGAAGCTGAGATAAAGAATTGAAAACTTAAACAGCAAGCAGAGATACTAGTTGGAGTCCTGATTTATATCAATTTTACCTACCTTTAGGAAAATAAAAGTAAGTTTTCCGATGTCTGAAGAGTCGTTCATGTTCTACGGCATCATTTTGAATCTTAATATAAAAGCCTACTTTAATTAAAGAAAAGTGTATATCACTAAAAAAGAAATAACAATTTTACTAACTAAAAGGCAAGAAATTCACTTCACCTCATTTCGTTGGTTTTTAGCCCTTTATTACGAGCTTCCTTGCTGGGTCACAGATGGCAGCACGGTATGTGTCGCCTGCGGCGGCCGGCATTACAAAATCGCTCTACTGTAAAGATGCAAATAACTCTCGTCGCTAGCGGCGAGTGTCTGATGCGATGCGCCGTATCGCGAAGCTCTATTGTGAAGAGTTCTGTAATATTTATGCATTATTTGAATGGTAAAATGAAGAAGAATGAAGCTAATCTAGGGCAACAGTTTCTGCTTTCTCGACGTTATATCAATTCACGTCTTTTTTACGTTTTTCGTGATAAATATAGAACGCCCTGATTAATTTATAATTATAAAACATTTAATATTGATCACGTCAGAACTTCGTAACAAGAGTATGGCGATAAACACGAATTTTAAGACGTAATTTATAAATATTACAGCTGCTGTACAATAACTAATCGGGCTCACCAATAGGGCTATTACTATCAGTAGTAGTCCTACCACTACCACTATTCACCACATCTACTACAGAAACAATTATCATTAGGGCCTATCATTGTTGCCAATATCGCCACAAATATTACCATCGCATACTACAACTAATACTACTGGTACTGAAATCATTACCACTGCACTACCTGTTACTCCCACCACATCTACCATTACCACTACTGCCCCCAACCACTAATACCACTACCACAATAACATTAATACCACAACCTCTACTATCCCTACCAGTACTACTGCTGCCTCCACTACACCTACTTCTACTACAATTACATCATTACTACCACTAACTCTACTACCCCTACCAGTACTATCGCCACCTCTACTACCACTACCATTACTTATGCTACTTCTACATGCTACCACAAAAACCTCTATCTTTACTATCACTAACACTAATACACTGCTACATCTGCAACCCATACAAGAACTACAGTTACCACTACTACAACTACCAAAACTATTAACTACTATCTCTACTAGCCCTAACACTACCAATGCCGCTAATATTTCTAACACTACTAGTGCTATTTCTACAACCATACTACTACAATTATTATCTGTACTACTACCTCTAACACCACTACTACCTCTACTACCCCTACCACTACTACTGCTACCTCTACAGCCACTATCAATACTACACCTACCTCTAATACACCTACTACTACCTCTACTACTCCTACCACTACTACTACCTCTGCAACTCCTACTAGTACTACAGCTATGTCTACTACTCTAACCACTAAGACCTCTATTACCCCTACCACTACCAATGTTACCTCTACCACCCCTAAAATTACTGCTGCTTCATGTACTATCCCAAAACACTACTACTACCTCTAGTACCCGTACCACTACTACCAGTACCTGTACTATCACTAATAATATCACCACTGTCTCTACTACTATTACAACTAAAACAGCGAAATGTATTATGCTTACCACTATTACAGCTGTTACCTATACTACCGCTTCCTTCCTCTACTACCCATACCACTCCTACTGCCACCTACGCCTGCTACCCGAGCACTACTACCTCCACCCTTACCACTACTACCCCTACTATTACTACCCTACCATTACTACCCCTATCATTGCTACCCTTAATACTACTACTCTTATCAACCACCCTTATCACTACTACCGCAACTACTCCACTACTATCACAACCACTCAACCACTACCTCCACCACTCCTACCCCTACCACTACTACCCGTGCCATTACTACCTGATACCTATACTAACTCCACCCACTACTACCACTACCTTTTCTTCCCCTACCACTACTACCCTAAACCACTACTACCCTTCTTCTACAACTGCTACCTTTACTACCATTCCACTATTACGCCTACCACTACCGCTACTTCTACTACCCTTACTTACTGCTAACTCTTTATCTCTACATATATTATCTCTATCTCTATTGCTGCTACCACTTCAGCTACCACCCTTTAAAACTATGCCTGCTACCGCATTTACTGTTATTAACAATCTCACCACTACCCGTATTATTGCTACCACTGCTATAATTACCATTTATACTACTTCTCTCACCACTATGTAATACTACCATTATTTCCTTCGATATCATTTACACTGCTACCACTACTATAATTACCATTGATACTACTTCTCTCACCACTATGTAATACTACCATTATTTCCTTCGATATCATTTACACTGCTACCACTACTACCATTACTGATATCACCACTGTGCTGTAGGAACCACTATGTTAACGACACGTGCAGCCACTTCTTAAATCTTTGCGTCAAAAAAATATAAATGTTCAAAATTAATTTGCTACATACATTTATATTTTTTAACCCAAAGATTTAAGAAGTGACTCTACGTGTCGTTAGCATATGTAGCAGGGTAAGTGATATCTTCATTTGACAGCAAAGCTGCTATAGAGACGGTTTATGAAGTTACCAGTCGTAACACACATTTTTATTCATTACACACAATTGTATTCCATACGCGGAACGCTAACATACGGCCACAGCACTGAATACCTGGCACTACAGAAGTAAAATGGTTACTTATACCGCGAACTCCAGCCGCACCCGCCAGCAGAATGGCGTTACAGGCCAGCAAATTGTGGAACGCTGTTCGCCAATCAGAGCCTGGGGACTCTCTCACCAGCCGGCAGTCCAGCCAATAAGGAATCCTCCTTCAGCAGCACGCTGTAGCCATTAAGACCACCCCCAGAAGCTCGCGTGGCCAAACAGCGAGTGGGCAGTGTGGCATTGCAAGGGCAAACCAAGAGTATAAATACAACAAATTAAACAAACCCCCTTTATTTTCGCCTGGCTTGCTACATGCAGCACTACGCAAGAAGGAAACAGGGTGACGGGTGAAAGTACGCGCGTCTTCAAAGCTGGTCGATGGAGTCCAGAGCGGCGCCGATCTGCTCCACTGTCTGTCCCAGCAGATGGTAGACATGGACGTAGAGTGCCTCCAGGTAATGTGGCCTCGCATCTGGGTCCATGTATGTCGCCGCCGTGGCTGATGTGATACTGCTTTCTGAAGTTGTCCGCCCCAGCGAATGCTGCAATCATTACGAAACTCAACACTTAAAAACACGGATGCCATACCACGAAGGGGACCAGGCTGAGCGGTTAGACTGCTCGCCTCCCATCGAGGTGAACCGGGTTCAATCCCCTACTGGCTCACACCGTGCCGGACGATGTCGCTAGTAGGCGGGTTTTCTCGGGGATCTCCCGTTTTTTCCCGCCCTTCCACCTCACTCGCCTACCGTGGACTCCAGCCTCGCCTGCCAGAAAAATGGCGTCGCCGGCCAGCAACATTTTGGAAGTTCGTTCGCTATTCAGCTGCTGATAACTTACTTGCCAGCCTGCAAACCCAGCCGATAGGGAATGTCTAGCGCCATTCAGTAGCCAGTCAGCCACACGACCCATTCCAAGAGCTTCTCGAAACCAAAGCATTATCTTTCATTTCCATTTCATATCTAGGCACTATTTGTTTCTCTGCCAGTGGTTTCTTTAACACAAACAGCTTCTGTCATACGTAGGTCACTTGGATCATCAACCATCATTGCATCACCCGAAGGCATAAGGTATGGAGACTGATCAATAAATTGGAACAGTTTAGCAGTATTTGGTGATGATGGAGTAGGTGAAGGTGAAAGTGGAAGAGACACATATAGGTTATCTAGTATTATATTTAGTTTCTTAGCCGATGTTGTTACAGTACATATTTTGCAATTCCTCTGAAAATTATCTCATCGACTAAACTGCTTTTGACACTGGCCACATTTGAGTACTGTATGATGAGGTAGCATACTTCCACCATGCACACTTTTGCACAGTACAAGATGCCTCTGCAGGTTATCTCATAATGGAAACTATTGTTGATATACATGAAACATTTGAACATTGGCCATCATTTTGCCAGTTCGATGCTGTTGTTACTGGAAATCCGTCTTCAAGATTTCCTCTTATACCCGATTTAATGAATGAGTAATTCCACATCAGAGGAATTGGCACACCATCTAACTTCTCTCTATGAATCTACAGATGTTTATCGAAATAATGGTAACACCTATGTTCTGGAACACAGCGTTTTTGTGAGGTCGTAGCATTGTCGTTTGTTACTGCAGTAATGGACATTAAAGACTATTCGCGGTGAAGTGAGCACTTTTGAAATCCCTGCTGAAGATCTAGTTGTATTCACATTTCGTATACTTCCGCTAGATGTAAAATCAACATTGCCATGTTTCTGATCACATTATTCATGCATCGGTCAAGTAAAGCAAATACTTAACAATTTTGCGAATTCATAAACTCATATGCATTAAAAATATATAAATAAAACAAATTATTTCAGTATTCTCAAATGTTTTCCTAGCACTTTTAATTCAGCATTATGACATGGAACTAGTTTCTCTCTGTAGTTACCCACTTTAGAGGGCTCTTAGCCAGTACGCCCGTGAAAATATTCCAGGAAGCGGCAGCGACATTTTACAAATGTTTATTTCAAAAGTGCTCACTTTATAGATCACGGCGAGGCCATACCTGCGAGCTGACCTTGGGGGGACGGATGTAGCTGCCGAGCTCCCTCCTGACGAAACCCTTGGCGGCGACGGCCTGTCTCTTCACCTTCGGCTCCCTCGGCCTGGTCAGCGTCGGTGGATCGGCGTGGGCGGGGGCGGCAGGCTGCTGCAGCCCCCGCAAGACCCTCACTGTCGCCTCGACGGCGTTGGCCAGCCCGCACAGCAGGTTGCGGACGACGAGATGTCTTCGGCAGCCAGTCGACGTCTGGTGGCGCGGGGCTGTCAGTGTCGACATGACTCTGCCCACGGCGTCCAACAGCCGCTGTCGCTCGGTCGGGGGCGCCTCCTGCCAACGCATGTAGTGCCGTCACTGCAGTCATACTGTTACACTGTTTTATCAGGGTATCCTCGGATCAGTGCCTGCTCTGGGTTGAAAAAAGCCACCCTTCTAGTAATTGAGGGGCAAGTGAGCCTGAGACCTTGTTCTTCTGTAACTTGCTACTGGAGGTAAAATTCCAGCGGTAAGGATACTGTGTGCTCCACCTCAACGTGTCCGAGTGGCGTAACAAGTCACAGGGTCATCAGTCTACTGGACCTGTAATTATGGATCAGTAAGTAGCCATAATTATGTACTGTGCAGCTACCTCTGTTGATGGCAAAGAGAGTATGAAAGAAGCAGTGTCGGTCTTGGGCCTCGGCCTCTGGTCAAGTAAGGTCAAGATTATTACCAGTGAATTGTGTGGTTCTTGAAATTTTCCAAGTCAATAATAAGTGATTTTGTTACTTTATAATGCTTTGAACTTTATAATTACATCCAAGTGTTACTGATACAGACATGGCAACAGGAGCAACAAAGAACTAGTGGGATTTCATTGAGATTTCTCCGAAGACCACAGGCCCATGATAGACTGCTCAACGCATCTACTCAACAAAGACCTGCCCAAGAGCTTTATGATCAGGGCAATCACAAAAATGATGGATCCAGATACGGCATAGGAGGACCATTTAGAACCAGATAGTGACAGGCTTAGATAGATGAAATCCGTCAGCTCATTAATATATGGAGTTGACAATGAGACTGTCGTCTCTTCTGTTAAAGAGATGAAAAACAAGCAATTTGCATTCCTGAAGTCATAAAAGAAGATAGAACGGTCAGTGAGACCTCAGAAGTTACAGCGACTAAGGGAAATGGAACTCGGTTTGATCCAGAACATATCAACATGGAGGCCAATGAATTAATGGAGGCCTTGGGCGACTACTGTAAAGCCCCTGCGAAGAAGCTAAATGAGGAGAACAGTAATTACCTATTGCCAAATATACATATCAACTTAACGCAGTGTTAAATAGTGCATTACTGGTGAATGCAGTACCTAAAGGTGAAGTCAAAGTGATGAAGAGTAAGCCAGTAACAGTAATGGGAACAACATATGCACAAATGGAAGCAGAGACTTTGCCTAAGCCCAGTGTGACAAAGAAGCTGGAAGTGGAATCCAGGCCTCAGAGGAAACTAGTGATGGTACTGCCGACTAATGAAGAGCAAACAAATCAGCAGACAAAGGACCTACTACAGAAAAAATGTGGATCCAGCTGTAGAGGAACTTAAAACAAAGAATATGTTCAGCATTAGAAAATGTAGTAGTGTTAAATAAAGGTTCGCGGAATTTTTTTATTTTTTTTGTAAAAGTAAAATCTCACTTGATTTTGTTGAATTAAACATTCGACAAACAGCCTGAAATTCAATATGGCCACCGTAATACAAATCCACTCAAATTTACAGTTTGCAGTATGCATGTGTTGAATATGGTTTTAACATTATTTTATAGTTAAACCTTTTATGATTTTCTGCATGTGTATATACATCCTGACATATTATTTTCATTTGTTTGCAGGAATAGAAGTACCGCATAGTAATTGAACATGTGTGAGCTTTCAAATGATATGAATAATTATAATGACAGAAAAGTCAGCATATAATAAGTCAAAAACTGTGAATTTTGAATGTTGTTTTATTTGTCAAGTGAGCAGTAAGGGGACAGATTACAAGAACCATGTGGTTCAACCGTCTTTGGCCTCTGTGGAGAAAATAATTACAATCACTGATGTTCGATGTTCACATGTGCATCACAGAGATCTACAATAAATGCGACATTTGACAAGGAAAATGTGTGTCTTTTTCCGAAAGTTAAAGCAGAAAAGTTGCACGATGTTTCGACTGCAAACATGGGAGCTCAGTTAAAAGTAATTGGCCAAGAAACAAGTAATGAACACATGAAAGTAATTTTAAGCATTGTTGCAGAGGACATGAAGTACCATTTGATATGTTTGCTGTATATCAGACTGAATCTGACAAGTCTACGACAACACTGCTTAACATTAATCGCTCAACAAGGTCTCAATCATTAGAAGCAAACATTCCATGTGACATCTTATCATATAGAAAACTAGTAAATACTTGCAAAAAATGTGACATACTGAATTACTACAAGTCTGACACAGGACTTAACAAGCAATAGAGTTATTGGCTGTTTTCAAAGAAAAATAGATAGAAGTGAAACCTAGCTCATTTTGGCCAGGAACATGGGGGACTTTTAACTCTTTATTGTCTGTATCCATCTCAAAAACGAACTTTGCCCTAGCATAGCCACTAATATGCTTACCGCCAACATAATTTGACACACTATGCACAGGTTTAGTGAGAGCATGTGCTATAGCTACTCATACCATGGGGCCAGAGTTTCTCACTGTTGTAACTCTTGATCTTCAGTTATACGACATGGCCATGAAGTTATGGATGGAGAGTGAGGACATCTTGAAGTGTTTTTCATTTCGTCCTCGTGAGCTGCGCATTGTGTTTTTTGGCACTTGCAACCTTAGATAAATATGTGGAAGTCAGTGGTATTGACCAAGCATGGGTGGAAGCTGGAATATATTCGCCTACAACAGTAATACAAATTATCAAAGTAAAATACATGTATCGAGCTATGGAAACTCATACAGTTACCGTACCTTGCTTTCTTTGTACAATTTATACTTTCAGAAATTTCTAGCAATTCTGCCAGAGGAAGAATCATTCTTGGAGGAAGTTTCGACTCTTTTGGGAGAAGTATATCAGCCAGACATAAGAAGTGACTTAAACCGAATACATAACCTTAGTGTATATGTCGCAAAAACCTTCGGAATGATTGAATCCAGAGATATTTTCACAAATATTACCAAATGTTATGGCACAGCGAACAAGATGCAGCATTTAATTGGAAACAACATGAATAAGTTCTAGACCATTCTACAATTTGTTAGAGCCACAAGACAACTAGATATATCTCTACATATGCAGAGTGTAGAGTCACTTGTAAAGTACTGCTTTGCCCATGATAAATTAAATTACATTCGCTTACTACCACTTTACATTTCGACACAGCGACAAATGGTAAAAGAGCATCCAGAGATTTTGGCTGAGTTCCAGAAGGGTGACTTCTGTGTCATCAAAGGCTATGCTGCATTTACATTGATAGGTCCAGGCCATGTAATAGAACAAAAAACCGTGAACTCAAAGTAATTAGAGGAATAGTAGGATTAACCCAGAATGAAAGATCACTGGACCAGTACTTACTTATAGCACCTGTATTGGCAAACTTGGTAAATGAATTTTAAAACATATACTGAATTGACAGCATTCAGAAGAGAATACAGTACCATGAAATAACAGGAGGAAAGCTTTCCCTATTAACACAGAATTCAGTTAAAATAAGTGCAGTATTTAACGAGCATGGTAACACATTTAATTCAGGTGGTGAAGACGAAGTCTACAACCTACTTACCAAATTAGTTATGGATGAAGTAGTTTCCGATGTTATAATTCAGTGTGATGATATTGGGCAACAGATGCTTGAAAGTTTCGTCACAGAATGCCTAACACATGGGAAACTTTCTGTTTGGAACAAAATTACTTGAAATACATGGAAAAACATTCAAAAGTGCCAATGCACAATCAGAAACTAATCTAAAAGACGAGGTGGTCAAAATCAAAGAAGAAGAGGACTGTTAGTTTATCATTATTTCCAGAAGTCGTCCAGAGTTCAACCTAAAATAATGCGTCAAAACTTATGAGTTTGTAGTGTTACTATGATCCCTATTTGCTTCAAATGGGATCCTTTTTCTGGCTTTGATAAGCTTCGATACTTCATCATCTTGAGAAGTTAAGTAATGAAGCACAAAAATTGAGAATGACATGAAAGATGCCACTAGAAGCAACCTTACTGACAACCAAGAAATAAGTGTTACTTTGGATAAAACATGAATAGACCATACTACTGAGATAACACATGAACCATCAGCATACTGACAAACTGTTATTGATGGCATGGCTGTGGTTAATTCCGTTACGAAGAATGATCAAATGAAGACATGTTCAAACTTTGCAGATTCCTTTCTGGATATACTTTGTAACATGGCAGCGAATTACGATGAGGTCAGATTAGTGTTTGACAGATACATAAAATCATCAATCAAAGCACAAATGAGGACAAAGAAAACAAAGAGAAAGTCAACATATCGCCATGTAACATACTCTACTTTATCCAGAATGTTTCCTTGCAAGATTTTATCTCTGATATTAGGACTAAATCAGAACTTACAGAGTACCTAGCTGACAGGCCTTACACCAAAGCAAAAGTTCTAGCAACAGATTGAAAAAAATCATGGTAACTTGGGGAACACAAACAAAAGGCAAGGTTGATGTTCCAAACTCTCTTTTATCTCACAGCCAAGAAGATGCTGTTATTCTACTAGTATGGCATGCACTATCTGTTCCCAGTGCAGGAAAGCTTGTGGTAAGCTCTCCAGACACAGATGTGTTATTGTTGCTTGTTTACTCATATCCACGCTTACCAGTGCATACAATATTCCTCGCTGGGAAGGGAAGACAAAATAGCTACATTTCTGTTCTATATATATAAGCTTAAGACAAAAGCATGCTTCTGCACTGTTAGGATTCCATGCTCTGACAGCATTGATGTTCCTGGCAGATTTGCTGGCAGAACCAAAGATTTGTGTTTTAAGACATTCATGGGTTGTGATAAGATCCTGGACTCATTAGCAATGCTTATGAATAACACTGACCTGCCCTCAATTATATGGTTACACTTGGAACACTTTGTCTGCATTCTGTATCGATCACATATCCACACAAAAGTCAATGAGCTCCATTGGTTCCTGTGTTATGGTTCATTGGTTCCCCACATTCTTCGAGCACATTACTTATCCATGGTTTGGAAAAACGCTAATGAAAGTCACCCTTGCCTCCCACCAGCAGGTGCATCTGGTTGGACTTTTGATTCAAGTTCGAATTTCTTCTGTCCTGTTCGATGTTTGAACCCACCATCTCCTCAGGCTATTTTGCTGTTAATAAAGTGCGGATGCAAAAGTGGGTGTGACGAAAAGTGTAGCTGGTGCAAGAACACTATCACATTTACGGAAATTTGTGGATTCTGGGTATTCAGTTATAACAATAAATCTAGCCTAGAATGGTTAACTGATGATTATGATCCATAAAACACTAACATATTAAATTGTTTGAATCTACTTTTTTAAGAACTATTTCATTAATTATTATTTTGTATTGTCCTGCTGCATGTAGTTCGATATATTTGTTTTTCGAGCCCTATATTATTATGCAGTATCTTTCGAATTAAATAACAGCATATATTATTACTTATAATTTTAACTGCTTCCATAAACACTTTAATAATTTTTTCATAAACAATTCGATGACTTAATTTGCTTTCTAATGCCAGAAAACATGTATTTAGACATATTAATTTTAAATCAGTCAAGATTATTAATTCAGATAGGAAATGGCTACTACTTTGGAAGCCATCTTGGATTTCACACCTTAAATTGTAAAACCAAACATGCAAACATAATTCTTTAAAAAGCTCATTGTATCCTCTTATGAAATTAAGTGAAATTTTGCTTTTACCAAAAAAAAACACGAAATTAGAATGAGCCTACAGTACAGGCTGATGATCGAGACTGGCAATGACGAGACACTGGAAAATCTGATAAAGATAAAATCTATAAAAGAAGGGGAACTTCGTTTAGAAGTACCTATGGAAAAGGGACCAAAGGTCATGATGTACAGCATCCCTCAAAAGTTGCATACCCTGGATGAGCTCGTAAAGATGATACACTTTCAAAATTTCAGCAATATTGGAATTACTGTTGAAGAGCTTAAAGTAACGATGCATGCCCGAACATGAAGAGATGATAGAAATGCAAGGATTGTGCATATAGTCCTTGAGTGTTAATCTAGAGTCAGAAAACACCTGATTGAACAAGGACACATCTATTTGTGCTATGCTAGTTGCAGAAATATGGACTCGTGTGAGCCTCTAAGATGTTTAAAATTTAAAAGGTACGGTCATCAGTCCACCAGCTGTAAAGGGGCAGACATGTGCTCTTTCTGTGATGAATAGGGCAAACCGCTTTAAAAATGAAGAATTTCCCATGAAAAGGAAAAAGGAAAATAAATATGCCAATTGAAATTTTTGAAGGAAAGGAGCATGGTCAGAGGGTAAATTGGGGAGACTGCCCCTCATATCAATAAGTGTTTGAAATGGAATTTGCACAAACAGATTACTGATTATGAAACAATAACATGCTGGCAGCTAAACATGCAATGGCCTGCAGTGTTGGCGGCCGAAATTGTGCAAATAGTAGAAGAAAATGAGCTGGATATAATATTGTTTCAGGAGTCATATTTAATACAAGGAAAAGTACAAATACTAGGTGTAAATGTCTTGATGGTGGGTGAAAGTTCAATGGTTAGAATATGGGGTCCATAGCAACTCGGAGACTGTAATGGCAATTGAAGGAGTCTCCTGCGAACATATAGCACGAAGCCAGAGGCCTGGTACTCCCCAGTAACGGATGAGACAGGAACAACAGTGCACCAGTTCCTTGTAGCGAATGGGTTGATGGTGAACAACTGAGAAATACAATGTGCTACCTACCTTTCGCCTGCAACTGGAGGAGAAACATCCACAATATTACTGTGTTAACAACGAATATGAATGGTTCAGTACATGATTGGCGAGTTACACATGAAAGCTCGAGTGAGCACAGGTTAAAATTTTTTGACCTGAAATGGCTGAAACAGTATAGTTATCCTTTCAGCAGCCAAGGTATATATACAGAGGTGCATACTAGAAAAAGTTGAACA
This sequence comes from Dryococelus australis, assembly GCA_029891345.1. Taxonomy (NCBI): domain Eukaryota; kingdom Metazoa; phylum Arthropoda; class Insecta; order Phasmatodea; family Phasmatidae; genus Dryococelus; species Dryococelus australis. Next base: position 22,715,680 of record CM057000.1, read on the forward strand.
ATATATTACTTGATGAACTTAGAAATATTGCTCCCCTATACGATTTGCAAGAGAGAAAGAAAATGTTCACAATGGTATTACAAATAACATGTGACCTAACTCTCAAGAAAGTAACACGACGAGTCTCCATGCACAGGTGGTGGGACCAAGGCCTTGAACAAGAGCAAAAGGGTCTTTGGAAGTGCAGGAAGGATATGAAAAAAGAGAGACTTCCTGGGCACAGAAAAATCTTGGTATAGGAGTACAGGAACAAGAAGAGAGCACATACTATTATAGTCAAAACTAGGAAAATTCAGTCGTGGAAGACATTGATCACTGAGAAAGGGAATTAAAACCCGACCCATGGAGGAGATTGTGTATAGACTTGTCGTGGGAAGGCAAAAACGAACAACTATAATGAAAGTAATAGTGTTCGATGGTGTTGCCGAAATAAGTCAAGAGCAATGTGTGATGAAGCTGATAGATGTTCAGTTGTCAAGTGACTCCCAGGAAGATGACACTGAGATGCATAAGAGCAAGCAAATGGTAATGAATGAGGCTTCCCAGGTCACAGAACTGCCTAGAATTTACATTGGACGAACTGGCTCAAGTGATAGCAAGTATGACAAATAAGAAAGCATCAGGAATTGATAACCCAACTACTGAGTTAGGGAGTCATATCCAAGAACAGGGAAATTGCAGCTAGAACTATTGAATGAATGCTGAAGACAAGGAGTGTTTTTAGATAATTGGAAAATCAGGATCCTCGAGATACTGTATAAAGGATCAGGGAAGGATCCATCAATTCCTAAGTCTTACTGAGCCTTAACACTGTTACCAGTACTAGGCAAAATGTATGAAAAGGTGATAAACAGAAGAATTATGCAGTATCTCGAGGGGATGATCCTACGACACCAGTGGCAGTACAGCTTTAGGCAGAATATGATTAATGAATTTGGCAGTAATCGATATGATAGATACTGTTCACATGGCACCACATGATTATGTGATGGGAATATTCTTGTATGTAGCTGGCACATTCAGCAATGCTTAGTGGCCAGAAATTCTATGGCAGTTGAAGGAAAAGTAATGTCCTGCTAACATATATTCGGTGTTACTGAATTATTTTAGGAACAGGAAGAGTGGGTGTATCATTGAAAATCCATGAGTGGAAAAGGAACTATCGGAGGTATCTCCACAAAGTTCGGTCCTGGGACCACCACTGTGGAATTTACAATTTGGAGGACGTCTCCAAGTACCTTTGCCAGAAAAGTCCGAGATTTTTGGCTTTACACATAATGGACTAATAATAATTCCAGAATGGTCATGAATATAATTAGAAAGGAAGGCAGAACAAGTCCTAAGAAGCATGGAAACTTGGCAGAAAGACTGAAATAGAAGATTTTTATCAGATAGGACCAAATGTATGATTCCGAAGTGAAATCTACATATAAGATATCCTATGGTACAGTTCCAGGACAGATCTTTGAAGTTCCTTGAGATTCCAAAATACCTGGGAGTATGTATGGGACATGGCTGTGGTCCTGTTCGGGAAACTCCAAGCAGTTGCCCCTACCAACTGGCGACTGGACTTTCATAAACTGAAATTTATTTAAAAGGGAATCTTTGAGGCCATAATATCCTAAGAGTGTACAGCTTTGTGCAAGAAGTATGGGCGTTGATCCGGGGGAGCCAGGGGGGGGGGGCGGACACCCCCTGGAATTAAAAAGCACCTGTCGAGAAGAATAAATCTATTAAACCTGACTATAAATTCCTGAATCATCCTTTCATTTGTTAACACGACACCACACGTCCTCCTACCAAGTTCCAAGAATAGAGTTGCAGCGCAGCAGGTGCGCATGTGCCTAGGCGTTTCCCATTGCACACTTCCAGGACCACCAATTCCCTTAGAACGTTCTGTTGTGTTTCTCTTTAGTTCGTGTCTTACAGTGTCCATGTAGTACACGTGTGTGTTTTATGTTACCAAAATGTCAGTTCACAGCAGGATGAAACTATTAAATAAGTGGCTGAAAAGAAATTATGACAATGATAGCTTCACTCGAGAAAAAAAAAAAAAATGCAAAACTACTACCAATATAAATAGTAATTTAAAAGAATATTTTCTTTTTTGTATCATTTAGTTGCTGATGCCTGAATTCAATGATAATTTTATGTTTGTCTTCTCTTGAAATACCGCCCATAGTGGGAACTATTACCTCAGCCATAGTTAAATATTTCAATATTGACATGTATTTAAAAAATGAAAATGTCGTTCATTCTATATATTTCTACATTAGACTCTGATAGCACAGACCACAGAGAGGTTTGAATTTATCAAAGTTGATTTCAAAAGAAACTGCAATTTTAAATGTTTTCGCATTTACAATGTTTAAAATTAAGTCCATGGCACAGCTGGATTACATTTTATTTAACGTTATATATCACAGTTTCGCTGACGTGTTGTCTAACCTAGCTTTTCAGGCTTCTTTCTTTATCACAAGTGTTGCTTCACCCACAAACTATGATGAAGAAAGCCGAGATATCTTTCAAATTGATAATGCGTCATAAAATTCCACTCTCTGTTCAACACAAAATGAAGGTAACAGCTACATTTATTAATATGTTTACATTATTAGAAAAAAAAAAGGACATTTAGTTCAAATTACTTGATCAGCTAGCACTCGACTTAAAATGCGGTCTCACACATCGTGTTGAATTTTCCAATTTCGCCCCAAAACATTTGTGTCTGGATACTAATGGAAACTCGTCATTATAAAGGATTCAGAAATTTCAAACGACCTTTCAAATTTAGTTACTAGATATCAAGTTATCTTACAGTTGCAAAGTGGCGAGAATGTATTCATATTTTAAATACTGCATTTAATATCATTATAATTACATGCAGGATAGTATATTTTGTCATCTGTCTATAGAAGTATTTTTTAAATATCTTCCTAAAACACTCCAATAATCAAAATAAACAATTATCTTATGTACCGAGAGAGACTATGCCTTAAGTCTGGAATTTGTTATTCAAAATTTCTTGAAACTATTTAAAATAGACACTATTCTACCATGTTTAACTTTTTATTTCTTCGAATTTTAGATAGCTAGGTGGCTTCCTCTAAACTTTTTTGGGGGCTACGTACGTCTATAGTGATTCGGTTTGTTAAAAACAAGTACAGTGACCATACCAGACCTGTCTCAACTCGGTGACTGTATGTCACGTCCACAAAGAACTTTTCGATGGAATAGACTAAAAAAATTTAGAAGAAATTTTTGCTACCTGATCTGAAATTTGAATCAACACTTCTGGCAAATGGTAATGTTTGGGGAGTATGTGATAAACGCGTTTTACTAGTTCTTTTTCGTTTGGTAGAAGGCAGGAATTTCCTGTAACAATGAGACATTGTTATCATTTGTTTCAAACGAATGGCTTGAAAATCGCAATATATACGCTAGTTTATAGTTGATAGGTTACAGATGTAAGAAGACAGTCTGCTCTTTGTATTTAGTGTACAGGGTCAAAATTTAAGTATTAATTATATAAGAAAAATATGTGAACCCATTTATCCTAGGAATGTGATGACTGATTCATATTATTGAGTTGTTTGAATATACATGAAAAAATTTCCCACAATTTGTGACAGTCAAGAAAAAATACAATAAATAAAATACAGAATATAAATAAAAGCTAACATTTTTTGATTATTTGAATTTTTCGTATAATACAATCCATAAAAGAACTCTTTATCATATTAATCCACGTATTAAAAAAAATTGTTAACCTGGGTTAGGTGTAGCCCCCAATCTCAAGCCTCATCAATCGCAACTGTCCCGGCCCACCCCCCTGAAATAATACAGATTTACGCCCCTGCAAGACGGCACAACAAGTTATGATCAAAAGACGACTTGACAAGGCCCAAAGAGCTGCTCTTATAGCAATAACAAAGCCATACAGAACCATGCTAAACGATGATTTCCTGATCCTAGTGTGAGTTCTACCAGTTGATTTATTAGTCACAGAAAGAGGCAGTCTCAAGGAGTTGGCAAGGAGAAGATCTCCTAATCAGGCAGAGAGAAAGGAATTTAGACAGCAAGTGTTAGCAGTCTGGCAAGAAATATGGAACACCTCAACAAAAGGAAGAGAGACACACCAGATTTTCCCAGATGTGACTGATAGTTTAAAGAAGAAATGGATAAACATAAACCGCTACATAACACAAATTCTGACCAGACATGAGAATTTCAAGGCAAAACTGGATGTCTTTAAATTGGTTCCATCTTCAATGTGTGTAGTGTGTGAACAACCTGACATAGCTTGAAATGTGATCGACAAGTGTGTTAAAATAAAAGAGACTGGATCAAGACTCGAAGAGTTTGCTGTCCAACTTTAAAGTGAATAGAACAGGGTTGGCTCGCTAAGTACGGAATTTGAAGATCATGACGAGTGGGACAAGATGGTCATTCATTTGGAGACCAGTGGTATTTCTAACACAAGTGGCTGAAGCATGGGACTCTTGTACTAACAAACAGATATCGCATGAGCTCAGAAGTGGTACAAGAAGAGTAGTGCATTAACCAACGAAGGAAAGAAGACCTCAAGTTCATTGTAGTGACTCTGGGAAAGACAGGGTTCAAGTATGTTCTTCAACAACACAGAACATCAGCCCGGTGTCGAGTGAGCAAGCAGTCCATGCCGGGATTAAGAAGATCAAGGGGAAGTAGTTTCACTTGAAGACATCTGACAAGTAACAACATGGGCACAGAAATAGGTGGCACTCGATCCGGTCCCATCCTACAATGCTGCTGAATTGGGAGCAAGGATAGGAAAATTGAAGGAGATATCAATACTGCCAGTAGCATTGGCTACAATCATCCGGCAGACAGAAGGTGGGAATAGGATCCTCTTCCCATTCATGGAGCAACATGACAGAATACTCCTGGGAGAATACTCCCCAGGGAGACAATGGATTTGGAGGAACTTTATAATAAAAAAAAAACCCTTTCGAAGAAGAGGTGAATAGTTCAACCTTTTGGACTCAAGAAGGGATGCCATTGAGACCTATGGACTACATATATTTGATTATGGGAAACCTTTTATTGGCTGCAAGGTTGTTCTCTACTAGGTAGGCAAGAAAGGCTGAAAAGGGAATATCTACTCCTCCAGGTCGACTGGGCTTGGAAAGTCGAGCAAGAAGATGGCAACCTTGCCTTTCCCCCCCCCCTCCCTCGTAACAGAACAAGTAATTCGCCTGAAAATATTGTAGCAGATTCTGAAATGGAATAACACAAACCAATGACAGACTGGCTGATGAGAAACCAAGAAACAGCTCGGACGATAACCCACAGTGATCAATAAGAGTGGAGAAGGAAGATCACAGGATGAGTGGTCTCGTGCCTTACTCGTATCGAGTACAGCTGCGTGAGGAGAGGAAGGAGAGGCCCATATGGGGCGCCCATCAGAAGCCATCTGTAACACTGTATTCTCGCGGCGAGGCCCAGTCATGCGTATCTTGGAGCTGCAACTGCGGGCTGATTACGAGCATCACTTATTTCGCAAGATTTGGTTTGTTGAGAAGCGATTTCGTCGGTGCGTAGCGCACTCCAATCCGAGCTAAGTATGTGCATAATGTGTTTCGTTATTGTACCGTAAACGTCGGAGATTGATGACATCGCTGTAGTGATAATCGCAAGATGTGAGGACAAATCTGTTTCGTGAGGATAACATCGCAACTGTCGCTATTCACCACGATGGTGATTGCCCATGGAGAGCTGAAATAAGCACTGCACATAATTTACTTTAAGATAATTGACAAAGAAATAAACATAATACACGCTAATATGATGTAAAAATCTTTGAATCGTTCATAAGATATATATATTTATTTTTTATTTTTTATTTATATAGTTTCAACAGTTTGCTTAGGTTACTGTTGGGTGGTTGCTGGCAGCACGAGTTTACTTTTACAATCAACAGATGTCGTGTAGGTTTTTACTTTTTTCGCCAGCCCAAAATATAAATATTTTACCTCATTATCACACATGTTGTTTATAGTGCTTTTTTAAATTAAATTAACTATGTTAGGTAGGTGTTTCTTTTAGCGTGGACATAATATTAATAAAATTTACAAAGTGAAATTCAGTGTATTCGTTTGTTCTGTGACGTCACAGAATTCCGATATGTTTAGAAGTTAAACGAAACAATCACTGCATTCGCTTTGTCCTTCGATATGTCTTCTAAGCATGATGATTGCTGTCTGAGAGTTCATGTTCAGCCCGCAGAGAAACTACTCCTTACCAGAACAGATGCAGTCGATCTTCCTGCTAGCATCAAACCCTTGCCGGTGACCAGTTTTGGCAGTGTGCATACCTGGAGGACGAGTTGCCGGATGCTGTGGACATGGAGGTCCCAGTCGTCGTGTCCAGCGAGACTCCTGTGCAGAGTCCTCAACTCGGCGATGGAGCTCGGGTGGTAGAAGAGCCCCGGGTTGGCGTGCACGAAGAGCTCCTCCTCCAGGTAGCCTGTCTCCAGCGGGGGCAGCGGGGGCGGCTGCGGCCTCACGCGGGACACCAACTCTCCAGCCAGGTGTGCGGCGACATCTTGCGCAGATCCCCTCGCCAGCTGCTCCTTCACCTCCTGGAGCACGCGGCTGCAGTCTGGCTCCACCGCTGCCCCCCACAGCCGCACCAGCAGTCGACATCCAGGTGGCGCGAAGTGAGGGCAGGTACCCAGCTCCCACGTCTCGCTGAACACGCCCGCCCAGCCCGACCGGAACCAGAAGGGCAGAGCTCTCACCTGGCCACGCCAAAGAACATCCACCATCAAGGCGAAGGAAATACCAACCACACAAAAGCAACAGACAACAAACTGTATTTACCATCCACCCCTATAACTTCCTAGCATTTCATAAAACATTTGAGCCACAATCTTCATGATATCCCACAATGCCAGCGTTAGCCCCTTCACAGTTCTGTGAATCTTCCAGCATGCGTGTTAGTATCTAAGTCGGCATGAACACGGGATGGGTCTCAGGACAAGACCTATATGCCTTGGGTCGGATTTATTGTGTTAAAAATGGGACAATGCATTGCGGCTATAGCAGTGTTGAATGGTGCCATGGCCGCAATTATGGAAACACCCCGAAAGAGAAAGGGTCTAGATGGAAGAGGGCAGTAAACCAGCTCAAAGCAGGGAAGATACTCGGAAAATGTGTGCGACAACCGCGGAGGAAAAAATATATATGTTCCTCCAACTGGACTAGGGCGGGAGAAAGTAGGGTAGTTGTTAGTTACAGAAGATGGACTTTTTTGAGTTAATGTAGTATGATATGAGATGTTTGAGGCCACCCTGCCATTATGAGCCTTAGACTGTTCAAGGGTTCATTCTGAATGGCTGCAGCTGTTGGCCAATCTCTGGCTGCTTTCCCCATGGTTAGCAAGGATGTTCGTTTAATCCTTGGTTGTTTCCCTTCTGGTTATCAAAGCTAGTTGACCAATCAGTGATGTGGTTTAATTAATTCTTAAATAGAGGTTTCAGCCGATGGCTCAAAGCTACTCGATTCAATAATTTAAACAAATGCTCATTAATATTTAACAATGAGTTATTATTTAATTGTGTTTTTGAGTCTAAGGTCATTACAAAAGTCGTCTAGCAACTTTGGTGGAGCCAAATAATTTTTAGTTCTATAATTATAAAGCAACTTTTTTTTTTTAGACCAATTTTTTTTTAGACCAATTTTCACCACCCTGCATGTTGCCGAAGGCTGATTATCTACAAGGACAGTCGGCAAGTCAATGTCTTTAGGCTCTTCTCAGGAACATCGTCACTGCGAGGACAGACGCCCCTCGAGCTGTCATGCTCTCCTATAATGGCACACCTTCGCGCTATCGCGCCCTGGTTCTTAATCCGATAGAGGGGACTTCTGCTGCTTTAACTAACGCCGGGTTTGGGAAATGGTGACCCGATCGCTGATATATACTGTCCGCTGGCCTGGTAAAACTTGTGTGTGCGTGTGTGTGTGTTAAGACACGTTCAAACAGGCTGTCGTAGTACATCCTTCTCATGACGTCACGACAGTATGTCACTCGTTATAGTGATGTGAGGGTAACTGAATACACAGGGTTAATATGAAATCTAACTGCGGTCTCATGTGTTATCTTTCCTGGTTGTGTGCTCAGGATCCAAAATACAGTAACAGAATACTCATCCGCGCACAGCTCTTTTTACCAGGAGTGTTCAGATCATCATTTTCCAAAATCCTATGGTATGTTTGCACACCGGATTCGGCACATTTGTGGCACTAGATTGGAAGGTGGAGGGAGGGGTTTTAACCTGGAAACCTTCCCCCTGTCTACGTCCCTGCCTGGAACTATAAATTAAGGTGGAGTGATGACATTTAAGTGGCTCTTAACATCGAGGTCTTGAGAGCCGATGCGGATGAAGCGAGGTGAGTATGGAGCAGCGCCGGAATGCAAGGGGCGGGGAAACGGGAGATCCCCGAGAAAACCGGCCGACCAGCAGAATCGTCGGGCACGATTTCCTCATACGAAAATCCGGGAGGATTCCCGACGGGAATCGAACCCGGTTCGCATAGATGAGAGGCGGGTAATCTGACCACCACACCTCCGTGGCCCCACTAAGTTAAAGAGTATCTGAAAGGGCTGAGTAATACCTGTCCGGGTGCCAGAAGGCCGTCGTTCTTGTTGAAGAAGAAGTGTGGGCCAGTGCTGTCTATCTCCGGCACGGTGATGTCGTGGCCTCTGGAGGGCTCCTGGTCATAGAGGTGGATCGCAGAGTATCAACCTGCTACTTTGTATCTGGTACACACTTGTATCAAGTACTGTAAATGAGCACGCTGTTGAAGTATCAGTTACATTTTGTATCAGTTTAACATTCACCGCCAGTATGTTCCGTCTGTTTCGTGAAATTCCGATACAATAAAATTTTAATTGAATTTAAAATGTGCGTTTGAGATGAAACCCAATTTCTTGATTTAGATTTGGAGATTGCATAGTTAAGTGATTTCGTTTTTAAACAAGGAGGGTACTTTATATCTAAGTTTTAGTTTACACGATTTACATATAGCATGTTCATTATCCTTTCTGAGACATTTTCGCACAAATGAAGTTTTTTACTGTGGCATTGTTCTTATCCATACTTTATGTCACTCTAAAATATAACACACTGTACACCAACTCAAAAACACGTACTTCAAACACGCGTACTCGATAACGAATGTAACTGGTACACGCCTACCTGATAACCGTGTACCTGTTACACGCTCGGCTACTCAAGAGATTGGCGAAGTAGCAACACTCTCGGGAAGCTCGGGAATTCCTGTACCTGATACAGAAAGTATCAGATACTTCGTATCAGATACAAGTTTGTATCTGTAGCAGTTTGGAGCAGGTGCAAAAAATAACTGCAAACACGGCCGTAGAAGACAGGTCTGGACACTCGCCTATCTAACAATGTTAGCCCATTGACCCTCTTATTGAATGATTCAGTTCATGCAGTAGCTACGGTGATAGCCACCATAGTGATATAAACGCCATTTCCCCATTTTTAGAAAAAATTGCAATTCCCCTCTCTATTCTAGACGTGTCAACAGCACTATTTCGGTAGCCGCTCATGAACTAACTGGGTCAATAAGGGCGTAAACTTTTCAAGCTAGTGCCCAGACCTGCTTTCTACGGCCGTGCCTGCAGCGACCCTTCTCTACCTGGTGCCAAAAGTACGTCACCGCTACATTGCCGACGTTCTCCAGTAGCAGGATCTCGTTGCACTTGTCGCCGATCTCGCTGAAGAACACTAGGTCCCACGCCTCGTCATCCACACCTTCTGCGCTGGAAAAGAAAAAAACTCAGCAGATAAGTGACGACACAGCAGTTCTTTAAACGGACTTAAATGTAGAACAGAATGATCTGTTACTTTATCACACTTCTGAATGTTGCGAGAACAATCCGAATACTGGTGGAGCTGTCCCAGTGAAAGAACTTACCTGTTCTGAGTTCTGTAGAAGGAACACAATGATCTGCTGTAGGAACAGTGTTCACAGATGTGATATTTGACTGAATAGCGCGATGGTGGTAAGTGACTAGATGAAGAGTGACTACAGCTTAACTGGCTTGAATTCTGTCGTGCCTGATATAACTGCTGTGTTCGAGTGCGTCTCTTCAATGTGTTGTCCCATTTTGTTCCTTCATATTTGGTCAACGTTGTCCTATTCTTCAAGCAGGTTGCTAGCCTGTGTTGTTTTCAACGTGTTATCTGTTGGTCGTGAATATTTCGTAACTAGTTGCTGTCCTGTGTTATTTACTCTATTCACTCTTGGAATTTTCCACTGTTGTATACATATGTTTTTTTTCTCGTCCATAAGGTTGTCACAGAGCGGGAGCACCCGTAGAAAACCCCACCACTCCACGACAGGGACCTTCAACTCCCCTTCCTTCCATTCCACTCATTTAAGCAAAATGAGTCTTACAAAATCCTTTCAAGCAGCAGAGTTTTAATAGCAGAGCACAAATTAATAACGCAGTCGCAAAAAATTGCGACAATGCAACCATCCCCTGATATGAATTGGAATACAAGATAATTAACGCCCAAAATCGTGAGCAATGATTCAACGAAATGTTAGTTTTCTTTTCTTTACCTTCGGGCTTATTTTATTTTTTACTTCTCTCTCATAAACTGCCCATATAAAAAAAAACTGTAACATTGCAAAATACCCTCATCAAACATGGCATAGCATGCCTTCTGCTAAGTTATAATGTTATCATCGTGAGGTCCCTATCCCTTCTCTCCCCCGAGACGAAATAAAACCCCTTTTATAGTCGGGAAATACGTTGGCCAGGGTATTGAGGAACATCCCGGAACGTTTCGTTGTGATTCAAGCCAATAATATTCTAATAATTGATTACTACAATTTCATCGACGTATAACAAAAGGGATGAGACCCATGTAAATGTTATGTTTACATATGGCGGAATAATTCACAATGTGCATACAAGTAGAATAAAGCATGACTTTCGAAAGTGTTCCCTTCCAATATATATATATATATATATATATATATATATATATATATATATATATATATATATATATATATATTTAATACAAATCTTCGTTATCAAACTTTAAGACAAGGCATTAAAAATCTCGACATGAAGTAAAGTAATGCGTACCGTATTTTCGAATGCGGTTGCAGATGTGAAACGATTCACGGGAGAAATATAAGTTAGATTTCGAAAGAAGTGTTAAGATGTTCTCTGCGTCTTGACAAGCTTGGCTCTCAAATCGACACCTCAGTACAATAGTGTTACAAATATGCTGTTTTCCAGGAGCAACAGTGTTCTATTAACAAAATTCCTTACTCCAACACATTGCTAAGCTACGTATTCCCACGCAAAAGTATAACCGCCAGTTGTCAGGAAACTTTTACATGCTGTACAGGCTTCTGTACTGCATAGTGTAACGTAATTAATAGGGCGTCTCTTAACAGCGAGGTCTTGAGAGTCGATGAAGGTCACTGAGTTCAGTATGGAGGAGCGCCGGATTGAAGTGATGGGAGAAACGGGAGATCCCCGAGAAAACCCGCCGACTAGCAGCATCGCCCGGCACGATTCCCGCATGCGAAAATCCGAGTGTGACCCGGCCGGGGATTGAACCCGGTGAGCCTTGGCAGGAGGCGAGCAGGCTAACCGCTCAGCCACTGAGGTCTCTACAAGTTATTGGAATTATTAAAGTTTTTATGTGTTTTTACATGTCTGTTTTAATGTAAGTGATGAATTGTGTTCATTTCATACCAGTACGTTGTACGTTGAAGATTGCTTACTATATATAGTCCAACTATCGCGAATGACTTAGTTTTTACTCTGTAAAAGCTTTTGTGGCTGCTTCGTCCATGTTTGCCTCACACATACACACACACACACACACCTCACTTGTGTAGAGGGGGCTGCGATGGTGTAGTGGGTAGACTATAGCCTCTCACCTTAGGCGAATAGAGTTCAATTCCCGTAGGGGTCATTCTTGGATTTCAACACGTTGGAATTGTGCAGGACGATGCCACTGGTCAACGGGTTTTCACGGGGATCTCCCGTTTGACCCCGCCCTTGCATTCCGGCGTTGCTCCACTTTCAACTCTCCCCCTACCCCAACCAATTGGCTGTCAAGGCTTCGTTGTTGAGGGGCTTATGTAGCTGCCCGTCCAAGGTCAAGAAACGAGGGAGCGATACGGGCGACACTAACACGCACGCCTAGCGCCTCATCGCTCCTACGCGCAAGGCGTGCAGTGTTTCCGTCGTGACGCTGTACTCTGCAAATTAGATCTGTAACAGTGCGGTTCTATTACACGCGATGAAATACCGCAGATTGAACTACGCCCGTATCGTTGTATTTTTCTCTTGCCGTTTAAGGAAACTGCATAGGCAAGCTTTAGAAATGCGATATTTGACCACTTTCACGTATTTTTTTCTCCATTAATACAGTTTATATGATAAATGTAAAATAATAGGGATATAGACAAAAGTTTTGTTATCCTTTCCGGCAAAAACTTGTATTTACAGAACTTTTATTTACCGAGATACGCGTTCACGCGCCCGGTTGCACCAACATCTTCCCCGATCCGAGATCAAATGATCCTAGTTCCGAAGCAGGATCCAGTTTGATCTTGGTTCCAACGTAAAAGTGTTGCACCAACGAAATTTCATGATTCTGGAACTCCGATTCGTCGATATTGGTTCCAAAATGAGAGATCGATATTAAGTATGAGACAAATTTTGCTATTGGTTCGTAATATATGACGTCATGGTAGTAGGAGTATTTTTTGTAATAGATATAACTTGATGTGCGATCTTTTATCTGTTTTAAGTGAAATATTATTGTACGGATTTTGCTGAATAATAATCAAGTAAGTAGCTACAATGGTTTTTTTGAATTCCCAAGAAAACAATCGAAAGTAGTTCTATCTGTTGGCGTATTTTTAAACTACACTTGTCGACGATGGCTGCTGATCTCCGATCGAGATTTCGAACCGCCAATTTTGATGGTTCGAAATGAACTTAATCTCAATCTCCAGTCCAGCTCTGAACTCGAACGGTGCAACAGTTATCTGTGTCGATCTAAGATGCGATCTCGGATCGAGTTTCGAACGACGATGGTGCAGCCGGGCCTGAGTCCCCTGAAGAGCCGTTGGGTTGTGTGGGACGCGTCGGAGGCGAGGTACCCGCGGAATTGAAGCGGCGGCTGCGACCAGCGCAGGACGCGGTCGGCGATCCTGAGGGCGGGGCGAGAGTCCTGCGGGAGGTCCTGCAGCTCGTCCTGGTCATGGTCCGTGTCCTCGTGCTCCGTGTAGCAGGACACGGTGACGATTGGCGTGGAGGAGAAGGCGCCCGGGTCTGGCCGCAACTCCGCCGCCGACCGTCCTATCACCACCAGGTCCCTCGTCACTGGCCTGTCACACACGCAAACACACACTGCCTTGCACTCTTCATTCATCGATTGATCGATTGTCAGAGACCTGCAAATTTAGCATTATTAGTTGGTGACATGTTAGACTTTAAACATGGGTGCCTTTGCTATACGTGCACTGGCTTGAATAAATATTCCTATATAAGTAGAGACATGCGAAATTCGCGTTATTATTCGGCGTCAGGCTAAACTACACAGTGCTGTCTTTACCGGAGCCGATGTCGTGCCTCCATTGGCTGCTGCATAGATGTTAAGCCACGCCTTCTCTGACTGACCTGCACGTGATTGGGGCACACGATTGTGAAGTGTTCATTTATTGGCACAGAGTTACCGAGGGCGTGTCAGATAAAGTATGGTCCACTGACAGACATATTTCACAGGTACACGTATTTAAAGTTTAACGTGTCCCCAAATAATAACGCGAATTTTGCAGGTCTCTATATATAAGTAATAGACAGAGTGTATATATTTTACAGGACTAGAAAGTTAACATTATATATATATATATATATATATATATATATATATATATATATAGAGAGAGAGAGAGAGAGAGAGAGAGAGAGAGAGAGAGAGAGAGAAGAGAGAGACTATTATTCCAAATGAGATGCCTGTAAACAGTGCTCACTTTACCGTGGACAATCTGTACCCAACATTAGGAACATAATGAACTACTAACGCATATTTATACAACAATTAACTTAACGCTAGAGCCACGAGTATTTCGCGGATTAAGTTGACAGTAAGCTAGGCTAGGACAGCCCTCTATACACTCGAGACATTATCGTTTGCTTATTGGTTGCTGTGATCAAGTGAGGCCCCTGTGTTGAGCGCTCACTCACACTACTGCTCCCTGGTTATTATTGGCTCACAGTTAAACAGTGAGTGTCTAAATAACTGTCGTCCAATCACAACAGTAGGAGTAAAGAGCAAGTGTTTGGAGTCTACCTAGCCTCCGAATGAATTCGCGAAATACTCGTCGCTTTACTTAACACAATGTTTTATATATTAATTTACTATCTAAATTTTATGACAGCCAAGCACACCTATTAAGAGTCAGGTAAAAAAAAAATGCGCTCAAAAGTATGAAATGCAATACTCATAAAATTAAAGCGTTTTTAGTAATCACCCGGACTCTTATGTTATGACAATAAAAACAAGATATTTCACTATAACGGGCGATGCAGTCTCTTAAGAGTGGGATGGAACCCCGTGGGAACCCCGCGTGCGAGGTCAAGAAGCGAGGGAGCGATACGAGCGACACTAACACGCACGCCCAGCGCCTCATCGCTCCTACGCGCAAGGCGGTGCAGTGTTTCCGCCGTGACGCTGCGCTGTGCAAGTTAGATCTGTAACAGTGGGGTTTTATTACACGCGATGGAAGACCACAAATTAAACTACGCCCGTGTCCTACTTTAAGGGCGGCACTGCCAGGCTCGTCAAGTGCGGCATCGCCTCTAAGCGCGAGGCTCTGAACTGGCGTGCAGTGTTATAAAGGCTGTTCACGATAAAGTGAGCGTTTTTGAAATCAACTTTACAAAACAGTCACTGTGCCCCTTCCTGCATATGTTTTAACGGGCGCACCGAGTGACATGAGTCCAGTAAAGTTTGTCACGATGGCGAGGAAAGTATTTCCGTATATAAACGCTCAACAAAAAATTATAGATTACCATTTGTGATAACTTAAATGATTTCTCTCGCTTTCTGTATTTTGTAATGCATCGAAGTGTAAAAATGAGAGTGTTTATACATACTTACTTTTTTATTAATTTCACTGTTTCACTTGACCGACGCATGTATAAAGTGATGAGGTCCAAGGCAATGTTAATTTTACATAAGGTGGAAGAACACACAAAGTGTATACAAGTAGATATTAAGCAGGGCTTTCAAAAGTGCTCATTTTACCGTGAACAGCCTATAGCCACACTGCGTGTACCTATGGGACTTTCAGCGGTGATCCTATTATTTCGTTGATGAAAAGTCTATAGGAAGGTCCAATGCAGGGCTCTTGAGTAGTTTTGTGGTTAACTAAAACGAGCCCTTTTGAAAGCCCTGCTTAAGATCTACTTGTATGCACGTTATGTATTCTTCCCTCTTATGTAAAATGAACATTGTCATGGGCCTCGTCACTTTATTCGTGTGTCGGTCAAGTAAAACTGTGAAATTATTAGGAAAATTAATATTATACAAATCTTCCCATTTTCACACTTCGATGCATAAAAAAAAATTAATAAATAAATAAAAACTGAAAGTGAAAGAAATAATAAAAGTTATCACAAGTGGTTACCTAAAACTTTTATGCGACATTAATATATGGAACTATTTTCCATCCGTGGTTACCAACTTTACTGGGCGCATTTCACTCAGTGCGCCCATTAAAATAAATGCTTTCAGGGAAAGTGACTTTTTTCTAAGGTTCATTTCAGAAGTGCTCACTTTATCGTGAACAGCCTTTAACGTCTTCAAAGTGCCCAACACCCCTCATCTGATACGTGTGCTCTTTTCGTAGAGCAGCAAACTGGACGCAAGTCCAACAATTTGTTAGACTGTGCTCGAGTGTAGGTCGAGCGAAGCTATTCTGAACATTTCTTTATTGTCCAGAACCAAATCCGCATGAATGTGCAGTCTTTGTTCTGCTGGTGTTTAACACGACCTCACACGAACACGACAGCGCAGTAACAGTGGTATTACTGGCGGTAGAATGTCAATTTTTATAGTCACTCAAAGATACATGATTAAGTCCTTTTGTGCGATCAAGGATGTTTGATTGGGCCAGCATTAGCTCGGCTCTCCATTGGTCGATTCCCGGCCATTAAACTAACGTTGTAGGGTACAGGTTAGTGTGTCCGGTGTGGTATGGACCAATAGGACGACGGTGAGTTCTAACACAGACACCAATAGAACAGGTGTTCTTCCAGTAGTGGATGCAGGTGTCTCATTTCTAATTTGTCTCAGGTGCCAGTAAATGTGTGCAGACACCTCGATAGAGACATGCAAAATGCGCATTATTTTTTTCGGCGGCAAGTTAAAATCCCCAGTACTATGTATACATGATCAGGCGCCGTTTCTCCATTGGCTGCTGCCTGTATGTGAAGTCACGCCCTTTCTGAGTATCCTGCCCGTGATTGGGGCACATGATTGCGAAGCGTTCATTTATTGGCGCAGAGGTCGCTTAATTCATGCGTCGGTCAAATGAAACTGAAATAACTGTAAAAGTAATTATTTTATAAATCTGCTCATTTTCACATTTCGATGCATTAAGACAAACAGAAAGCGAAAGAAATAATTTAAGTTATCACAAATGATTACCTAACACTTTTTATTCGATGTTAAGGTACGGAACTACTTGTCCTCCATCATTGCCAACTTTACTGGACGCATGCCAGTCTGTGTGCCCGTTAAAATACATGCACGTAGGAGCAGTGACTTTTTTCAAAGTTTGATTTAAAAAGTGCTCATTTTATGGTGAACAACCTTTACACGTAAGAAAGCTGTGCATTTCACAACTCTTCCGTGCCCGCGAATCCGTGTAATCAATAGGAATCGTGTATTTGGTTTGTTGATATTCCTTATCGCGCCGTTGTGGCATGCACGGCAACAAGCGCTTTGATCTGCAGTGGCGGTTATCATTTTTGTTTGAATAAATAATAGTGAGCATTGCTCGGCAGTAGCATTTACGCCTTTTTAGACACTGTGGAAATATACGAAACGATATGTCTGAAACCTTTATCAGCAATCTGCAACAGCTGAGTATTTTCGATTTCGTAAGTTGCAAGACTGTACGTTTATCCTCATTCCGTAGAATGGTTGAGAACGCTTCCCGAGTCGCCGGCTTGTCCCGCTTGCGTTTCCGAGTCCCGTTTTCTTGCGTATCCGTGCACTGTAGACCGGGCCTTGGCGCCACGTGCAGAGGATACAACCTAGTCGCCACTAGCACTAGAAACACGGGGGATATCGTCACTAGATGGCTCTTTTCGTATGCTCAGTCGCATTAAGTGTCAGTCGGCCTTGTTTGAAGTGTAGAAAAGAGCAGTATGCAGAGAAGTATCTAGTCGCCACTAGCACTAGAGCCGAAGCGAAATAGACGCACTAGATTACTCGTCGTGTGTATGCTCAGTCACTTTAAGTTGTAGTGGCTCTTACTTTTTAAGTGGAGAAATCTAGCCGCCGAACGACCTCCCTATATTACAATCTGGAGGAGATTTCCTGTAAAATTTCGGTAACGAAATCCGAAATTTACTAAGATTTAAAGTTTTTAATGTGCACGGGGGGCTGTGTATTCACACATTCTTGTTAAGATAATGTATTTATTGAACTGGAGCACTACATATGCGACTGTATTGTGTGTTTTTTTTTTTCCATCCATATTCGTTTCGCAAATATGACGTGTTAATTGATACGCAGCAGTAGTAAACAAATTAGCGGCACTAGATAGCGCTGATGGTAATACATTTTATTTATTACTACAGGTTTTTAGTTGTTCTTGTATGTAAGTGTAAATTAATGAAATGTATACGCATTAATTTAAAAAAAAAAAAAAAAAAGCGAAAGTTTACAGGATGTAAAGATTTACGAAATAAACTACATTTCTATAACATCATCATATAACGCAAGTACGTTAATGGTTTTTGCAAAGCATATTTAGAAAGTCGTACATCTATATGGTTTTCAAACTTCGTCGATTAATTCAAAATAACTTACGCTTGGCGCTGGAAGAATCGGTAATACCGTAATTAATTAACGCCTTGCCTCATATATCCCTTCAAAAATCTCGTAATAACGTTATTTTGCAAACTTTCGTTAAAAACATCCATAAAATATCAATTCCGCATATATTTATTAGTTGACTGGCAGTATTTACAATTCTACACGCGTTTTCTGTTGATACCAGTATATGAATTACATTTTTTAATAGTATGAAACTAATATGTGTATTTCGAGGAACGAACCTCTCCGTTTTAT
Source organism: Dryococelus australis (assembly GCA_029891345.1). Taxonomy (NCBI): domain Eukaryota; kingdom Metazoa; phylum Arthropoda; class Insecta; order Phasmatodea; family Phasmatidae; genus Dryococelus; species Dryococelus australis. Next base: position 22,734,098 of record CM057000.1, read on the forward strand.
TACTTACGGGAATAATCAGACGTCATAGTTTCTGCGACTTCCTATTGGCTGAGATCTACTGACGTAATTAATGTCGGGCAAGCTCGTGTATCCTTGTATTAAGTGAAATTCCATGCTAAAACTGTCTGAGCATACGACATCTAGTGACGCTAACAAAACTAGTTGGCGCTAGCATCGCGCCAGCCATATCGCTCTCGGGCTTCCCCGAGTTAACATGTTTTACTTGACTTTTAGCCGCTCGTCACAGTACATTCAGACATGCATTTACACACCAATCAGATTATTTAATGGTTTTTAGTCAATAACTCATAAGATATGAAGTAAATTACTGAAACAACTACACTGATTTAAATTCTCGCGCATCTTAAATTCACCACTACAATATACATATAATTAATTTAATTATATAAACCCTTGCCACCCCAGTCATGGGAAAGCTACTTATATCGATAATTTAACTTCATTTGGCTATTAACCTCCGCTTTTTATACCAAACTGTCGCTAGCTCTCTCACAGGGAGCTCGTGACAGTACATCACAATTCCTGAACTTTAAAATTCCGCGCTGATAAATTCAATTAACTTCACCACTCTCTTTTATCCCGTACATGCAGGGGACAAAGAGAGTAAAACTCAGCTATGGAAACAGCTCCCAGGCGCTACCCTGGGAATCCTGTACAAGAATGCTAGCTTTGCAGCATAAAGTATGTTTAATAGGTGCGGGGGGGGAGGGGGTTAGCTTCTCCTCGCCTCCGCAATCTAATTGAGAACCAACTGGGTGGCCAAGGTTCCTCACAAGGGACCGATCTACCCCCGCGCTGAGGGAGTAGCGTCCCAGTGATGTAAAATGGCGGTCTAGTGACGCTTGGAATCTCCACTACACGGAGCGGAAGTGCTGTCTCATTTCTAGGCGAGTCTGTGCATATGGCTTTCGTGTAGGTACGTGAATTTTCGTAGCCAATACGAAGCGAGTTTTTGGTCCGCCGATCTCCAGTTTCGTAACCACTATATCATTTTCAAGAAAACGTCTGCACGGCATTTGAAGCGACTATTGCCATTTTTATTCTAATGATCACACCTTTTGACAGCACTATTTATGAAATAATAAACATTGTTTAATTTTAATAACGATGCGTGTGAAGGTAAGTTACAACAGAACAGTTGTATTTTTGTGGGTCGTTTATTATTACTTTCGCGTGTGTTAAAAAAAAATAAAGCAATTATTAATTCATATTCTTCAGCGCATTACTTCAGGTGTTTGGGGGTCCGTTTGATAACGTATCCGTGCATTTAAAAACAGACCTTCGTGGCCGACCATCTATCGATCTGCACTGTGACGTTTCAAATGCGCTGTTTAGTGCTACTAAATGTGTTTGCAAGTGCAATTCTGTACAACAAAATCACATGTGCACGGGCTACCCGTTTGCGTTCGTGTAAACCAGAAGTTGTGCACTATCGGAAAATGCACAGGTTTGTATATCTTTCAAGACGTAAATATACACTATATAAGCCAGAGCGCTGTCGAAGTCAGGTTGGCCGAGCGGTCTAAGGCGCCAGGTTTAAGCTCTGGTTCCCGATTGGGAGCGTGGGTTCAAATCCCACACCTGACACAAAATGTCTTTTTTTTTTTTTTTTAACAAGTGTTAGAATTTTCGAACTGGAAAACTGCTTCTGTGAAAGTCCATTTTTTTTGGTCGGAAATCGACCTGACAACTGCAGAAAGCACAGGAACGTGAAAGTATTCGAAGATATTTGGATATTATCAAGCCATAATTGTTTCTGGTATGCGTTTATGGAAATAGTGTATTAATCATATGCTTGCATGCAGTGTTTCATTTACGCTTTACGTTTATCGTTGCTGTTTTCGTATACTTTACTTAATATACATGTTACTACACTATGAGTATTATTATGTTGTATTACTAATAAGCTTAACACTCTGCCACTGTTTAAATTTACTGCTAGCAAAAATTTTTTAAATTCCTCAAGGTCACGTCCAGATCTAAGGAAACATTGCGAGAGCGATGAGAAATAAATTAACAATCTTCGCGTGTGTGTTCTGTTTCCTCATTTGCCGTTGGTTTTAGTAGGCTACAGCAAGCAGAAGAATACATGTTGTTATAGGCCGTTCACGGTAAAGGGAGCACTTTTTAAGGCCCTTACAAAATTTTCTTTTAAGCCAGTTTTTATATTTAAGCAACTTTTTAATATCAGCATTGTCACGGGACTAATAAATTCCGCATATACTTTGACCACTCTCAAAAGTTAATGTCTGAGGCTGCAGTAAAACATATTTATTAGTGGTTAATGCCTGTTGGGAGAGCCTTAAAAATTGATCACTTTATCGTGAACAGCCTATAACAGAGGGTTGCTTACGGTGATTATTTCTAACTTTGACACCTTTCAACGACCTCATTTATTATGTTTCAATGAACTGACAACAGAATATCGACAATAAATTCTGTCCTGATAAAAATTTTCGTTGAAATATGCCATAGTTTTTTTTTTTTTATACTAGTCACTGCCACTTCAATTGACGACCATATGTCAACTAGACAGGCCCCTTAAACCTTTCACTCGCACATAAATGTACGGTTATAAGTATTCTAAATAAGAATATTTTTTTACGCGTGCTGCACGTAAGGACAATGGTGCACGGAAACAGCATTTTTACCCAATTTTCTTTATAACTTGTTTTCCAGAGGATTTATCGAAATTTCTGGCACGACAAGACGTAAATATTAATTTTTAACAATCTCTTGCATTCACTACCTTAATTATTCTGTGAGCACTGATGGAAGATGAGAAATAAGATATTGTTTCTTATCTTCCATCAATGCTCCGATACTTGTAGTGGTAGTGAATATATATATATATATATATATATATATATATATATATATATATATATATATATATCAATGTAAGAAGCTGTTCGAAATTATTCCTTATGTCTTGTCCTGCTAAAAAAATTTTGAAAAATTATCTGAAAATCAACTTTTGACCAAAATTAAAATAAATACAAGCCTCTCGTGCACCATTACCCTTAAACTGCCAAATAACTTGTTTCGCTATCACAACCAGTAAGATACAGGCTTCGTGTTCAGAGATCAATAACGTGAGCCAGTTATAACGTCGAGCGGTCACGTGGTTTACGTACTGTATCAGTTACCCAAAGGGAACATCGTGTTAGTAAAGTACTTTTGAAATTAACCTTCGAAAAATGTCACCTCCCACCTGCACACACAGGATGATTCGCGAGGAGCTACCTCCACTCGCAGGGCTTAAGTCTCAAATCGTTTTGAACGAAAAATGTCACACATATGAGGGTCATATTCCCAATATTTACAGAGTAATTCGACAAATTGTAAATGGCTAGGATTATAGCGTATGGGGATGGATGTAGGGAAGGATATTGTTTACCAAAAGACTGCACAAACACCTGAGGAACTACTTGCGCGCATCACGTCGCTGCCGCTACAGAAATCAAAGACAGCCGTGAGCAGCTATAAGTAGAGCATCGCGTGCGACCGAGTGTACAGAAGTAGACGGAAATATTTTTGAAGATCTTTTTTTTTTAGCTTGTTACACGCTGAACTGCAAACAATGTGGTCTTATAACACATCACTTTGTTTACTTCTGAAAGGTTTAATATTTCATTCGTCATTTTTCGAATGTTTCGAATTACTCTGTAGATATTGGGAATAGGATTCGTATGTACACGACATATTTTGCTCCAAATGATGTAAGTAAAATGCGCGGTCCATCACTGTCTCTAACAGCGCGAGACATGAGAAATTGTTTTGTTCAACTCACGAAAGCAAATTTAAAATTGAATTTGTAACTTATTTAGTCAAGCTGCTGATACTCTCGCGTTCAGTTTTAGGTGTTACAAAATCTGTTTATATATATATATATATATATATATATATATATATATATATATATATATATATATATATATATATATATATATATATATATATATAAATTAGTATGGAGTACTTGTTATGAAAATATCGTTTGTGCAAATATGACGTACTGTTGAGTTAACGTTTTGAATGATTACGTCACTTTATCACTATATAATACAAAATATATTTACACATTCTCTGGAGGAATTCGGTACTGTCGAACTCCCTTATTACAGTGGTTTCTGCTACTGACCATTTTCTATCGTCACTATGCAGCTAATGATGACCGCAAGGCCGCAATTGTGATATATGACCTCCCGGTCGAAGGCTGTAAACACGAGCCCATTAGATGAGAAGATTGAGGCCATGCATAATCGAGATAATTGTTACGTATCTTCCCGCCACGCTTTCTTCGCTCGTGTAACGTTTAGCCGATTAGTTGGGATCCTCCTAAACCCCCAATCTTCTTCGCCACTGCAATTTATCGCGCCTCCCACTCCCCCCCCCCCTAGAGGTTGCTTCCGGGTGCTGCTAGTCAAGTGTCTCTCCGCACTTCGCTGTGTCCTCGACTTAGTATTCATTTCCTCGTGTCATTGCAGTCGTAATCACAAGGACCAGTGCATTACAAATGAGTTGTTCCCTTGAGCGAAGGACGTCATTCTCCTGGATTTGGCGGATTTATTGCTTGGCAGCTGTTCAAGGTATATAACAGAAAATGGTTTTAAAGGTGCAGGCCACGAAAAAAAAAAAAGTCTTATTTTATAAATTTACTGCATACCTCTCAACTTTTAGACATTATCTATGACTACTTTTTCCACAGATAATTATTCTATATCTCACCCGTTTTTGCAAAACGGCATACAAGGGACAACTTTTTTTTTTTTTTGTATTTGTACTGTAGAAATAAAATAAACCAAGCCATTTGCAGAAAATTTAACAAGGGCAACTCAAAGGTCCCGTCTTAACTCATTTCAAGGTATGCTTGGCAAGAGTTATTTTCCGAAAATTCAGGGGTAGCCACAAGTCAGAAATATGCAAGAATTTCCGTATTTTATGCAGATTCTTTTTTGAATTGCAAAAACATTTCCTTGTGCGATTTTATAGACCCATTGACGTAGCTATCTGCATTTTCTTCCAGGGTGAATTATCTAATTTCTGTATGTCGGTTAGTTTTCATTATTTGTGCATTCCTGGAACAGTAAAGTTGTAATTTTTACATGTGTTTATGCAAAAATTTATCCGTACACTTATTTTTTTTTTTGCGAGGGAAAAATAATCACAGGTGTCTACAAACCGTAAAGTATGTGGTACAAATTAAAAATAACAAATTTACACGAGGCCAACGCCCTCAAGGTAGAAAGATTGGCTTGCAATGGAGCATACTGCACCCAAACGTAAAATACACAGAACTCGTTAAAAAACAATAACATACACACACTACCAAAATTGTTAGAATATTACAACTTATTTCGCATATGAATGAAGAATGCGTATATTTTGTAATACTACACAATACTTTGTTAGAGTTTCTTTTTTTAAAATGATATAAAAGTTTAATAAGAGTATCATTTGAATGAAAATTTAAACGTGTTGCCATTCTGGATGCTTCACAAAGCAAATTTTACACTAAAACCTTCGTCAAGTAGGTCACTCGTGTTATAGATTGTTCACGATAAAGTGAGCATTTTTTAAGGCCCTCCCAACAGGCACTAACCATAATAAATATATCTTATTGCGGCCTCAGGCATTAAATTTTGATGATGGGGAAATGTATACACTGTGTTTATTGGTCACATTGCAATGCTTATATTAAAAATCAGCAAGAAGATGGAAATTGGATGAAATGAAAAATTTACACGAACCTTAAAAAGTGCTCACTTTACCGTGAACAGCCTATAATTGCTATGGTTGTATAAAAAAAAGTGTTGATACTAATTGTTACGCGCTCGCTGCTTCGCATTCCGTGCGAGCGAGTGGAAGTGGCTATACAGCGGCCATGTGATAGCGGCGGCAGCAAGTCAATATATTGTTTCGAATGACAGGCAAGCGATAGGCCCGGTGGCCGCGTATCTGTTACAGAAAGCGAGCCGACACGATAATCCCTTTTCTCGCCACACGCTGAAGAATCTGAAGAATATTCTGGATTGCTGACGCCGTTCTCTCAGCGTGTCTCGGGGTGTGTCGAACTTTTCAGGTCGAGGCCAGCAGAGTATAAATAGTTCGACGGGCCTCCAGACCGAGAGTAGCAGAGGAGTGGATGGGTGAGTGGCTGAGTTTCAGCGACAGACGACAAGCGGCGAGAAGTGACCAGCGGAAGGGAAATCTGCGACTGCAAGTACCAATCAGTGAAGAGTTCGGCTGGCAGGCTTGACTATTGTACTAGACGCGTGAGTGAATGACATTATAAACTGTGGAAACTGAGAGACTGAACATGTAAATAATGAGTAAGAGTTAAATAACTCTAAGCAAACAGATATATTAATAAGGACGGTAACTATTAAATATGGAGCTCACTCTTAAATAAAAAGAGTAATAGTGGATACAGATAATGTAATGCTGTAAATAACAGCTGTGTAAATCAACTAGAAATCTAATTTATTTATTTTATTTTTATTAAAACGTCGATCCCTCACGAACTAAGATACATCCCTCAGGCGTCCATGTAATATAATGTTAAAAAGTTTAATTACTGAGATTATGTACATTCATCTCAATCATATGAAATAGACGCGCATAAAATAAATTATTAACAATATTTGTAAACATTATTGCTAATTTCCATTACATACTACCAGGGTGAGTATAGTGATGGTCTTGCTTAAGAGGTTTTTATTTTGCATATTGTACATTCTGAAATATTGAGAATGAGAATATTCTTAATATTTTAGTAAATAATATACTTTATTGACTGATTTTTTAAGACATTTGAATAAGAAAAACTTTAGCGAAATATTTTCCAGGATTACGGTATATATGAGTTCTTCTTTCATATGTCACATAAATCGTACTATTCTGACACTTTGTGAGTGTGTGTACGATTTGTTAGTGTAAATGTATGGTCGGATGCAATGCTCCATGCGAGTAAGAGGTCTATCTACTAAAACATTTTCTTAGGAAATGGTTGTTTGCAGCTACACCTGAATATCAGTAAATAAAAGTTCTAGGAATACCACTTTTTTGCAGTAACGGTAAAGTTTTGCTTTTATCATGTTAACAGTAGTTAAAGGAAATAAATTCACAACATGCTAAAAAAAAAAAGGTTGCATATTTAGTGTTTGTCTGCGCAGCTTCCTTCAGAGACTGGAGATAAGTAGAAAAGTGCGACTATGCGTCAGTGGCTTAATCTGTGGGATTCTGTCGCACGTGATGACGTCCTACTTTTACATTTCATTTCATTTATTTATGCTCTGTAGATCACCATTCGGTGATGTAGAACACGTCAAATGTACAATCAACTAATACATATCATACAATACAATACATATTAACACCGCACAATGTACAGTAAAGTAAATAAATGTTAAAGTAATAAAATAATATAATGATTAAAACATTACTCACAAGATATTCATTCAGGTAACAATCCATAGTATTAAGTTCATTTATTGAGAAATTTTAAAATCCGCACTGTAGCAGCAGTGGTCAAGTAGGAAATCAAACCATTTTTTTTTTTTGCTGAATATTGATAATTCGCCGATTCTTTCGTGTTTAACCGGCAAATTATTATAAAGTGGTTTACCATTGTTTTGGACCATTTTCATTGTGCTACATTTTTTGACATAATTCAGATAAATACTGCCGTTATTTACTGTGTCAAGTCAATGAATTTGAGTATTTAATAGGCATTGACAATCGATAGATTTTCAAATGAAAACAAATGAATTAAATGTTTAGATAGACGGTGTGGAGAGAATCCAAAGAATTTCAAACAGAAGTTCACAAGATGTATGTGGTGATTTTAATAGAACTATACTTGTTACAGAGGAAATCTGCACTGCACAGCGCAAAGACGGAGATCTCGCAAGCCAGTTCAACGTCTTTCGCGTAAGGGCGACGGCGTCAGGCGACTGAAAAATAATACTTTTTGGCTGCTAAAAAGTGTTGTGTAGGTTATTAACCCTGCCACATTATTTTGTGGTGAACACAAAAATTTTTTAGTTGTCCCCACTAAACTTTCGTGGCCTCAAGAAATTTATTTTACGGTGTTTGTAATGTGCGTATTGTTATATTTGTCTTACGGTGTTTGTAATGTGCGTATTGTTATATTTGTCTTACGGTGTTTGTAATGTGCGTATTGTTATATTTGTCTTACGGTGTTTGTAATGTGCGTATTGTTATATTTGTTTTCTTTTTTTGCACTAGTGTTGTTTAGTTCCGCGACTTCAAAAATGGCTCTCGGGAAACGTTGAAGACATAAACTTGCCTCGGCTTCGTCCATTAAGCCCCTGTTACACTGTCAAATTTCTACCTTCAAAGATATTATACAATAAAATTTGAAGACGACATACGGCCATGAAATATTTCGTTAAAAAAATGTTATCAATTAATATCAGATGCGTTTGATAATGTGCCACACTGTCAAAATTTTTGCTGGGATAATCTAATTTGAATTATTATTTAAATATTATTTTCATAGTGAGCTATTGATTTTAGTTTTCCATGCAGTCCATTACAGGAAGAAATTTAAAGAAATGTTGTGATTTATTTTGGCTTCTTTACTAGATTCCATTAGATGTTTCATGCACAGTGAAATTTAATGCCTCCGAGTTCGTAACGTTATATGCAATAATCACTTATAATAACAATCATACCCAGACAGCTTGTACATGAATTATCATCACAACATACTTCGTTCTGACGTCTATTTTTGTTATGCACGTTTCTGATTGGCTGAGACCATCGAACATCATACATTTTAGAACCGGTACAATCTTCAAATGTTTGATGGAAACTGAAGTCATCCGACTTTCTCAGACAAATATGGCGACGTTTATGACGTTTCGATGACGTCATAAATGTCCACCTTTATTTGACCAAACTTATTGGAAGCAGTCTGACGGGAAATTTTGACAGCGCGGCAGGGGCTTAGTAGAGATACGTCGGAAAGTTTGTGTCGTCGCAAAGAGTTTGCGTTGAAGATAAAGTTAGCGATCGTCCTAAGGAGGCGTGGTCATAACCGCTAGAACGCTATCTGAAACACATTGCAAACGCAGAGAAAGCCTGGGTCATAACAGGCGTGCTGGTTAGTAATCGGAGAAACGCGCGGAGATTTACGAAGGTGGGCCGGGCCGCCACGCGTACCGGAACTCGTGCCCTCCCGACCTTGAGCGGATTGGTTTTCTGGAGGTAGTCGATACAAGAATGTTCTGGTCAGCGCTTATGCCTCTCTCAGCGTCACTCGGGTGGATACCGAACAAAATATTTTGTGGCCGTCACAAAGTTTATTTTTCAGTGCGTGCTAGTGTCGCCCTTATCGCCCCCTCGCTTCTGGGCCTTGAACGAAACAGCCCCGGGTGCATACGGCCTTAAACAGAGAAATGTATTATACGTCTCGTAAGTGCTTTCAATCGCTGGAAGGAGTCACTGAGAATTCCTATTTCACGGCTACTCCTGAAATGCACTTCTATAGTCTACAGTCCATTCACGACTGGAACAGACTTATGAAAATCAACCTTTGAAAAAAAAAAAAACACCCTAGCCATTAGCTGCATGCATAGCTAGTAAAAACAGTGGCGGGTGTGGGTACTGTACCTGCTCTCTACACTTTTTTTTTTTTTTTTACTAGCTATGCATGCAGCTAATGGATAGGGTATTTTTTTCAAAGGTTCATTTCCATAAGTCTGTTCCAGTCGTGAATGGACTATTTCGCAGTTTCTTCGCACTTTTTGAATCAAACCTTTTGACAGATCACCCCATGTTTGACGTATTTAGTTATTTCCTATATATGACACGTATCGCACGTGTTTTATACATCTATTAACGTGAAAGTGTATAATTTTTCATTCAATTCAATACTTACTTATATTTTAATAATAAATTGTAACATTTCATTTGCTATAAAAACGATTTAAAAACAGTGAGAAAACACGTGTGTTGGTAGCGCGCAGTAGGAAAAAGTTCTCATGCGAAATCTTATTACAACTGAGTGCGCACGAATTCGGTGCGTTTGTACGACGCGGAGGAATATCCTGGAATTAGAACTTTAGCAAAGGCTTCAGAAACGTTATAAATAACCGAGAATGGATTATGCAACGGACAGCGACCTGGAGTATTCAAATTCACTAAAATTGAGGGTAATTCACTAATTCACTGGGAACATCGGTTAGTAGGTTCAAGTTATCCGTCTAGTCTAAGGCACTGATTTCCAGTTTATCCGTTCTATCTTCTCTGTTACGTTATCCTTCTTTTGCCTCCTACGAGATGACAAAATAATATTGTTTAATTAGCTTCGTCAAACATTCAACTGTATTTCTCTAACTCGATGCATGTTTATAGATAGTTATTTATAATGATGATATTTTCTTCACATGCGTGGCTTTATCTTTCAACGAATATATATTTTTTTTTTTTCGCCATGACCTATGTTTAAAATCTAATTAGCTACGTAGTATAATCGAGCGAATATTTAACACAAAGGAGACAAGTCACGCCCTTACTGAAATCGTCGAGTACGGGCCCGAGTGTCAGGTGAAGTGTGCGAGAGTGCGACCAGGCGAGGACGTTTCCGTGTTCGGAAACGGCCTTATGCAACCTTTGCCTTGGATTCAAGACATGAGAACTTTGAGGTCGGGCTTATTTACTGGCATTCCAGACGAACTATAGACTGTTCACAGTAACTTGAGCACTACCAAACGTCTGCTTAGGATCTGTTTCCCTGATTACGTCGTAACCTTCCGCTACTTGAAGATTTAACTTTTCCATGGGCCTTATCACTGTATTAATGCGCCACCCAAGAGAAATAGTTAAATTTTTTGCATGCCGATGTGTTATTTCTGTGCGAATTCTTACTACAATGTGAATGAAACAAGAAAGAGTGACCTCGCTTGACATAAATTTAAACATAACTGGGAAGTGTGCGTAGTACACCCGAGAATAACATAAGATGTCTGTATGAACATGTGTACTAATGTCGATAGGCTTTCCGATGTTGTCACGTATGTATTAGTGGTAAGTCTCCCTGAAATATTCCTGTTCGCGTAGCTGTATTAGCATGTTCGTGTACCCGCAGTGATATGTCACTAAACGAGGACACCGCTCGAAATGTTCACCTTGTGCCCAAATGCACACCTGAACATGCAGCGTCATTGATCGTGTGACGCGTTCATAACACTCCAGTAATTGCACGTATCTGCCGGCAACCTTGTTCCACTAGCTGGCGAAGCACTGCTACTTCCGGAACTGGAGTTGCGTAAACAATGGCCTTGAGATCCCCCCCCCCCACCCCGCAGGCAATAGTCCATTTGGACTGAGGTCCAGAAAGCGCGTAGGCCACGCGATACTCCAGCACGGCGAGCCCAGGTAATAACACACCATTCCAGCTCTCAAGAGATCGAACGTTATCAATATGTGTGAAACAATGTTCGAGGGTTTGTATCTCGGAAACTATCAAGGAGATACATTCATAAGGAAATGCTGCGTTGTTTTGGGGTGTACTAGGCACTCCCTGATTACATACTACATGTATGGGAACGTTTTGTATTTGTGGCTAAGGGCAGTGATATGTTTTCGAGTGTTGATTGCAAAAGTGCTCACTTTACGGTGGCCAGACTGTATACATGTGTCTCCCATATCTCTAGCTGCAAAAAAAAAACAGTTACTCTGGTTCCAGTGTTCTCGCTTGCCACTGCCCTGTCGGTGTAAACAGCACGGGACGCGCTTTTATTGTTCTGTGTAACTGTCACTTTTGACAGGCGTTCGTGTAACGAAGTCGTGAGTTCCCTGCATATTAAATAGATTTACACTTCATCGTGTTCTTTTAAAAGATATTTCATCAATCACACCTTATATAAACGTTTTGTTCCAATGACGAACTTATTGCAAAGTACATGTGTTTGGAGTTTAACGTGTCCCCGAATAATAACGCGAATTTTACATCTCTCTATTATGCAGAATGAGATAGAAAATATTATACGAACTATGTTCTGCAGTAATTCGATGGAAAGGTACCCTAGGTGCCTTTGAAAATCGATATTTCAATTGGTTTTAATTAAAATAATAATAAACCTGCTTGAGATGAAATAATAATTCCGTCAATACCGTTATCTTGAATCGAGACATGAAATCTGCGAACGGTTGTTGGGTAATATCATCCCCATTCTTGAGAAAATGCGTGATGCCATCTTATTAGCCTGTATTACAGGTAGTTTTAGGTATGGTTAAATTAAACTCTAATATCCACCTGCCCAGGTAATTATGGAGAGAACTTCCATTTTTTGATACTGTGTTAAAAAATTATTACTTAAAATGCGCAATGGCAGTAATGGTGACAGCCTGCAAACGCTGCCAACTTTACAACGAAAATTTAATTCCCTGCTTACGTTACAATGTATTCAGTTGAAGAAATGGCGTTTTTCAGAGGCGGTTTTCAAAAAGACTCCATTAAACGTGAGTTAGTGAACTACTAGAGGCGTGACCTCACATTTCATTTGCACACTGTAAAATTTTCCGCATATCTGAGGAAATTTTTTAACAAAAATGCACAGTAAATATACGGAAACGCAATCCGTAATTACGAAAAACGGAGTTAAGTGCGTAAATACAAAATGCGGAAAATCTCCGTATTTCTTATAACTTCGGGTTTCGGGCACGAACAATGCCGAGTCTACACGAAACTTTCTTCGCCGCTTTAACCAGAAAATTATCGTTTCTGCGGCAGTTAAGGTTATCCATGTCACTAAGACTTGTTCTTTTAAACATTATAAATTAGCACCAGGCATATGCAACACTTAGCAACACTTCAAATACACTAGCTAAAACCGCAAACATAAAAAAATTGCTTATGTGCTAATAGAAACTCAAAAGTTGTACCAAATTCACCACGTGAGCATTGTAGGTAAGTGATTAGGTCCGTGAACTCGCAACTTTTTTACTCGGTTTCAAATCTTACTTAAGAATTAAACATTTTAACTTTTTTAAATATCTTTTTTTATACACATTAGAACACTCACATAATGAAAATTAAAATAAAATATATATTTAAAATTATTTAAAATAGAAGTACAGTAAGCTAACTAGGGAATTAAGGAAGAGGTTCCGGGAATCTTCCATAAAATCCATTTTTGAAAATAGACGTGTCCTTAATTTTACGGAGAGTTTACGGACACCTGTGGATAAATTTTTACCAGCACTTTTCCGTAAAATAAAGAATAATTTTTTTTTACAGTGCACAACTGTCTGATGACGTATTTCGGCAGAGCCGGAATTTCCAATTTGCTGGGAAATTTGTTGATAGGTTATTATTTTTTTTAAAGCTATTTATATTCTGTGGTATAAACAAACGAAGCCAAATACAAACAAAGTGTTGCACTAGTTACGAAACGGATACATCACTACATCACTTAAACTTCGTCCAGCGAATCATCTTGCAGCTGGCAGGCTCTACGTCAGCAGCAAACGACGAGCAGTCTCCCCTCCCCAATACGTAGAGAGTTCAGATCCACCAGCCTTCGGTTTCACTGCTATTATGAATATTACAGTATGTTCGTGGTTTCTTCACACTTTTATAATCAAACATTTGAAATGTCACACCATAGTTGACGTTTTTCGCTATTTCGTAACCATGCCATATATCACAAGCGCTTTATACTCATGTTAACATAAAAGTACCTTATTTTACTTAAACTTGGATTTCATTTATATTTTCTCTATAATTTATCATATTTTATGTGTAGTTAATATGAATAAAAATAGTGAGAATATTGGTGTGTTGGAAACACCTAGTAAAGAATAGTTCTTTCGCGAAATTCATTACACTGAGTGCGCACGAATGCTGTTGCGTTGTCCCTCTGGTGAAATTTTCTAGACTCGGTTAAGCTTTGTTTGCATGGTTCGGACGAATATCCTGAAAGGAGAACTTCAGCAGAGCTTCAGAAAAGTCGGAAGTAGCCATGAACGAACTACATGTGCAAATACAGCAAACACACATATAAGGGGCGTGGCTTGCAGCTTTACTGTATTACAGTGTATATCCAGGTTTCTGTATTAAACCTTTCTCTTTATTTTTATTATTTTTATATTCCCTTGCTAGGACTTTGCGCCCCGAACCTCTAGCGCCCCTGGGCATTTACCAGTGTGCCTGTTTATAGAGTCGCGCCTGATAGCTGGGCTGTTGTCGGTAGGTCAGGTGATGCGTTCCAACTGCAACTTCAGGTCCTTACACAATTGTAATCTCTAACATTTAACTTTACATTTCCTTTCCTTTGAAGAAACCAGGAATACACAAAACAATTGTAAAGTCAAAGTTCTAACATTTGGAAATCAGTTCTGCGAGCTTCGTAAAAATGTATATTTTGCTATGTAACTCAGTATCATATTATCCAGGAAAGCATTCTACGTATCTTCTTTAAAATAAACTTAAAATTATATTAAACGATTATGTCAAAAAATCAATTTGTTTACTTCATTAAAAAATATCAATTCATATATTTAGAGGAGCTTGGTTTTATATACCGAGATGATAATCGTCCTACAATAAAATAAAACTCATTCCACATAACCTCTGTCAGATTCTCGGCAAAACGGCTACTTGACTTTGACTTTATATTTGAACTTCTCGAAATCGTCTAGTCAAGAGTCTTGACTTTGCCTTTGACAGTTCCATTGTGTCAAGTTCCACAAGGAACGGCGTGTCGGAAAGCAAACTTACAAGTCAAATCGTAAAGTCAGATGTCGTGTAAAGCCAGTGACTGGAGAAAGCGGTACGGACAAATCGCCAATGGAAATCCCAGTCCCCCCCCCCTCGTTGGCCAACGCAAACAACCCGTCTGCAGATCCCTGCGCGTGTGGCAATTCTACCGATTGCTGGGTTTTTCCCCCGTGAACTTTTCTTGGGAAACTTCTAGCGGATAAAATTTATAATCCCGCGTCATTCCCTTTTACTGGGAAACTTGATAGATATTACGTGCCGCGGTTGTGATATTGACAACTCTAGCTACATCTGATACATCACATCTCGTATTCTGCCCAATCAGTGAGACCAACGTCGCCGGCTCCGCACTCTACAGTCCCTTTCACAGAGCCAAACATCACTTTAAATTTATTTAATTCAATTGCTTGATGCTATGTGACGTTATTCGGACGTCAAAATTGGGGCCATTTTGTCTCTCAAGATATTTGAATGACACAAATTCCTTAGTTTAAAATATTTTCCTTTAGAGCATGTTTTATATTTTCTTGAATCAGTGGCGAAGCGCAACAT
The DNA here is from genome assembly GCA_029891345.1 of Dryococelus australis. NCBI lineage: Eukaryota > Metazoa > Arthropoda > Insecta > Phasmatodea > Phasmatidae > Dryococelus > Dryococelus australis. The sequence goes on from CM057000.1 coordinate 22,749,426, forward strand.
TTATAGTAAGAGAAGCTGCGCAGTTGTTGTGTGTCTAAGATGATACACCTCAGCGGCCTAGACAGGATTTCGGTTTTTTTTGGTGGATGGGGGGGGGGGGGGGGAGGTTCATATTGGGAATTTTATAAAGGAACACCGATCCCCGTAATTGAAGCGGTGGCCCGGGGGGTCCTCCTCCGGGAAAATTTGGATTTCAAGGTGCAAAGTGGTGCTGTTTAAGAAGTTTTAGTATCTAAACATAGAATATACCGCTGGTAGTAATATTACTATTTTTTTAAAGATGAAAAATGTTTGAGTGAAGAATTTAATAAGGCTGGTTCTGAATGCTCCCTAACAGATTATTTAACCCAACGGATCTCTCTTAAAAGTGCATCGTAGACGTCGCCGGCAGTGGCGTAGGCGGAATGTTTTTTAAGGGGGGGAGGGAGGGTGTGAGGTTGAACAGCACTTATAAAAAAAAAAATTTCAGCTGAAGAACAGTATATGTCGAATTATGTCCTAAGAGTGGCAAGATGATTATATCAAATCAATACTTTATTCTACTTTTTCTGTTTTATTCACTGTATCATTCAAACACTTAGATTCCCAAATTTCTAATGTCACTGATAGCTGTGTTTCACAAATGGTCAAAATAATTACGGTACAAACACTGATGTAACATTTTTGCTGTCATCACACGCCATAAATATATAATTTCACCATATTATTACGCATAACTGCAAATACTTGCACAAAGTAAACTATAAATAAAATTAGGCATGTAACAAATATGTAGCCCTACACAAAATTTTATATGATAACAATTTTACAAAACGACACAATTTTCACAAATGCCGTACAGGCGGTAAAAAGTCCATGATTAAACACGTATTACACTGTTATTTAAAAAAAATGTATGTTTTACGCAGTTCAATTAAAAAAATCAATCATACTGTAATTCGAAGAAATGTTTAGTTTCACCTACAACTATATCTTACCATTACAAATGATTGCAATACTAGCATTAAGGCCATGCTATCGGGGGCTCTACAGAAATTAAATTTTTTTTTTTAAAGCAACAGAATATTGATATTGAAGAATCGCTACATTGTCTTTATATATATATATATATATAATTATAATTTGTTCCTAGATTTCATAAGAATATACCACACTTTTTTTTTTTTTAGATCTTTTTACACCCAAATCATCACAAATTCTTTTTAACAGCTGACCTCAATTAACCTGCATGTAACTACGTCACTACATCTAATGACAATATCATTATCAATGCTATTATCCGACACCATGTCAGCTGTGTTCTACATTATTATGATCATTGATCAACTTATTCGATTAAAAAAATAAATGTTACAGTTACCATGATCAATTGAATAATTGAATATACTAATTGCAATATATAAACGAGGCAAGAAAAAATCTCTTCTTCTACCAAAAACTAATTAGTTCTTGTTTTCCTGTCCCGTTTATATTTTTTACTTCAGCCTATTTTCTCGCCCCTCATTACTTACAATTACAGTTACTGCACACTTTTATTAATAACTACATACAGAACGGGCCAGATTTTGAATTTCTTGTGTATGCGTTTCAGCTGACAAGTGGGAATGTTATATATGAAACAAAAAAGTAATGTTCACCTGTTTATAACTGTATCCTTCTGTAGTGTCATTTAGAGCGCTGACCGTGAATATCCAGTCCGTACAAGGTATTAACAATTTGCTCATGTATCCGGCACCGGTTCACACTACACTAACACACAACACATGGTAAATCACTTTACAATGAAACAAGGAACTAATTTAAAAAAAGTAAGTGTCAATTATTACCTTAAATTTTATATGTCAGCTCAATTCTTAGGTTTCTAGCCGCAAAGATGTCGATCACATTATCATTGAAGGATGGCCTATGAGGCAATTTCTGGAACAATTTTTTTTTCAATGTGCAAGGGCAGACAATCTTTCTCGGGTCTGGTTGTTACACACGTAGTTCTTTATCCGCTTTAAAGCTGAGAGTGATCTCTCAACTGAGGCACTCGTAGCTGGTATTGTCATGATGAGCTTGGAAAGTGTCTGTATTTCTGGAAATACGTCACCTGGTTACGATGCTGTTAGGTAGATGTGAAGATCTGAAACAGTACTTTTGTGCATATCGCTGTCCGTTAATAAAACGTGCAGCTCGCTTCTTAAGCTCGGCAGATTAAAAAAAAAAAAATCCTTAGCTTTCCGTTAGAAATGCAAAAGCTTATTCTGGGAAATTCTGTGCATGCCGAAGAAAAAGTTTGCTATCTAACAAGCTTAGAAATTTTAGCTTAGGCACTTCAGCAAACCTCTGCGTTACGTGTACAATAATGGCATCAACAATTTGATAAAATAGTCTTTTGTAAACAACCTTCCTTTCTTCGCCTGCTGACGAATCTACGCGAGCGCCTTTTGCTGTAGGAGAAACATATTCACAACTGGAACATACTTTTTCCCACACTCGTTCATAATCGTTTCTCAAATTTTTCAGAAAGCTTTTGAAGTTTTCGGTCTTCTTCAAACAGAAATTGACGTCACTGATTTTCGCGTGGAGAATTTGGAAAATAGAATCTGAATGAGGGAAAATGTATGAAAATATGACAAGAAAGAAATTAAAGTCAGTGTCTTTTAAATGTGATAAAATACCACAGGAAGAACAGAGTGTTTCGGAATCCCACTTGCCAGCATTTTCTACCATAGCTCTTAGGAGTTCTCCAATATTTTCCTTGTGTTCGCACACAATTTCCACTAGCTTACTACTGTAATTCCAACTAGTCGGAGCAAGTGTGGGAAGTCTTTTTTGCACCTCTGCATCTAAAGCCTGCATCCTCTTTGTCGATTTTACAAAACAAACTGCCAAATTCTGTTGGTGAGATGAATACAATTTTGCACTGTTTGGTGTAACTTGCATACTGCGAAAGAACCAGATTTAACTCGTGGGCGCAACAGTGCACAAAAATAGCTTGATCATATTGCTCTACTACATATTGCATGACTGCTCTAATTTTTGTCTGCAGTCCACCATGCTCCCCAGCCATCACTGCAGATCCGTCGTAAGTCTGCGCTACTAACTTATCAACGCTTTTAAAGTCTTCTAAGATTAGTATAGAATTTTGATAAATACCTTTAGCTGCCCTATCATCGCTGACCTCAATGAATTTTAAAAATCTTTTCTCTGCATTCCCATATCTTGTAACATAACGCAGTACAGACTATAACTGTGATTTAACTGCCATGTCGGTTGTCTCGTCCAAAATCAGTGCCACGAGACTTGATTCCGACACTTCTTTCTTCATTTCACGTAGCAATAAGTCAGACGAGGAAAACAGAATATCGGCCAGGATGTCACTGGGTAAACCTGTGAAGTCTGTTGAGTTTTCAAGGTGAATTTTAAGTTCATTGTCACACTCAGCTAATTCCTTAAGGAATTCAATATAATTCCCTTTGTTAAGCAATGAAGTAGACTCATCATGACCGCTAAAAGCTAGTTCTTGTTTTGCCAAAAAGCAAGTAGCCCTAATTAGATGGCTCACGATCCATACGTTTTTTTCGTATTTTCTCGTTATGCATCTCGATGCTTAGCCGATACTGACTGCTGACTGCAAATTCAATGCGTGTTTTACCGAACTGTTTCAGCTCTTTATACACGCAATGTGGCTGTGAGACGACTTGTGCCACTTTTCTGCTTTCTGTAGATTATTCTAATCACAAAAACCGGAAGCAAGCCACACCAATTTTTATTTTGAGAAAAGTAAGCCAGGCCAACAAAAAAGTTTCATCATTTTATTGCAGCCACACAGCCAAGAAATATCTTCGTAAGTGCGTCAATGAAAACGCAGCGTGAATGCCTTTGCTTTAGTGTCCAGAGCTAGAGGAGGAGTAGGCCTGCCAGTGAGAATTATTTCATGTTTTTGGTCAAAACTAAAAACACTAAATTGAGTGTTTTTTTTTTTTTTTTTTTTTTTTTTCAGTAACTGACGCGCGAGTCCTCTGGGATAGAAGACGCAGAGTTACCTGAAAATCCAGGATGTGAAACATCGCTACTCTCAGGCCCGTAGCCGAGGGGGGTGTTGTGTTTTGGGTGTCTGGACAGCCCCCCCCCCCCCAACCTTCCACCATAAATATTGAACTAAATAGGAAAAAATAC